>CM052651.1:152910716-152935230 GCA_028533165.1 Leontopithecus rosalia
GCTGACTCAGTGCACCCCCCACAGCCTCAGCACACCCCCTGCAGCCTCAGCACACCTCCACAGCAGCATCTAGTCTTGTGTCTGACCACCGGACACCATGGCCGAGCTGAGTTGACTTATGAGATTAAGCATCACACTTCCCAAAGAAGGGACACCAAAATTATGCTTGAAACCCAGTGAGGTGTGGTGCACACAAATGAGTGCCTGCAGAGACCAGGCAGGGACCCGAATGGGAGAAGGGTGAGTACACCCCACCTCTGGGCGCCAGCTCCTCCGCCCAGCCAATGTGCAAGGGAGCGAGGGCCCAGGACCTGCACATCTTCTGGTGTTCAAGAAGAGCTGAAAATCTAGCCTTTTAAAAATGCAGAGCCTCATTTGGAAAGCAAAACGACGCAACTAAATAGACTGTGAACATTTTAAAATGATTTGTGAGTCAATCAAAATCTGCCAGTCAGAGCAAAAGGAAACCCTCTGCGGCTGATCTCCATCCCACGCTTGTCTCCAGAAACTGCTAGAGCTGTAAAGTGAAAATGGTGGCAGAAATGTCGCAGAGGAAGACTCAGTTCCCCTGTTGACTCAAAGTGGTGCGTTAAGCAAACTGTCCCTTTTGAATGGAGATGTGGGGAGCATTTTGTTCTCCTTTCTACAGGCTGAGCTGCGCTGACAGAGAGAAGATTCCTTCATGTGGCCAAGTGGCCACAGCCTGAGCTGGCAGCGACATCCCAGGGGAGGAGGTTGACACACACAAAGTTGGTGGTCTTGGCCCAGCTCACTTCCTTGGCAAACTCTGCCTTTTTGTCCTTGTATGACTTTTGGAAGCAGGTGGCTGCTGGGAAATGCTGTCCCCAGGTTTCGCCGGCAGACAGGAGGGAGGCCAGAGCCGCGCCCTGGAGCCTGCATCTAGCATTTGAGTCCCAGTGTCGTCCTTTCCTGGTTGTGTGAGTTATTCCAACCCTCATATTCCCAGTTTTCTTATCTGTAAAATGGGCACGAGTGATAGTACTTACCCCATGTTGTTTAACATGGATAAATGTCTGCCATAGAGTCAGTATGTCATAAACACCATCACGATTCAGACAAGAGCATCCTGGGGCTCTTGTCTGCATGGGAAGATGAGGTGTAGGCAAGAAAACCAGGGTGGGCGGGATGGCAACTGGCTACCCTCTCCAAATGAGCTGCGGAGGAGATCCAGCCTCTTCCCAATTCCTGCAATTTCTACCATGCGGACTCAGTTGGCTTAACCTAGGAAGCAAGAAGTAGCCTGGGTCCAATATTCATGCTTTTATCCTTTCCTGGAATGTTAAATGTGACAAAAGAACTCTTCCACGCTATTGTATATTTCTGGAATAAAATCTTTAAAAGAGAAATCCTGTAGCACCTTTCGGTTGCTAACTCTTACATGCGGAAGTTTTCTTTTCATTTAAAATATTCTTCAAAAACAATTTTTATTTTCCATATCTGTAGATGTATTGCTGTTTTATTCACTCGTTACAAAAAGGCAGAGAGTCTGATCCATTGAGGGTGCAGAATTCAGTGTTTCCCACACATACTTCGTCATGGAACCTTCCTGTGGAGCATCTGCAAGGACCAGCATTGGCACAAACTCACGTTGAAGAAGGCTACTTTAGCAATTCAACATTTCCAAGAACCTTACTGGGTACAGATTAGTATCACCTCCCTTTCACAGACATGGAAACAAGGTGCTTATGTGACGTGCTAGAGGGTGTAAGTTACAAGTGACACATGGAGAACCTGGAATTTTAGCCCAAGGATATCTGGCTTCATGCACCATCTGCCTCAGCCTCTTGCCTTGTTTTAGTTCTTTGGAAATCAAAGGCCTTGCCTTTGATCATCTTCCAGCTACTGAGTGATCATGCTGTGAAGCATTTCCCTGAGTTTCTTCTGGACGCCTGGATTTGACGACCGTGTGGTGGCCTTCAGGAAGACCTTCCGTGGCAGGATGCTTCTGAAAGTTCCTACCGGGTGCAGGTGATGCATTTGAGTTGATGGCAAGCAAACATGCTGCCAGGGTCAAACACTGGCCAGGACCACAGGCTCCCTGCACCGTCCCGAGCCCACCCTCAGCGTCTGTTCTCCTTGCCAACGCCTGTAGACGTTTTTCTGTTGGGGTCTGCAGGAAATTTTCCTTTGGATGGCTTTAATATATTTCAGTTCTGTCCTAGTCTTCTCTCTTCCATGGGTGGCAGCAGGTCAGGAGCGGCAGACACATAGCTCTTGGAGACTGATGGCACAGCAGAGAAGGGGGCGTAGGCAGCGACGTTCTGGAGAGTCAGCCGTGAAATGTTCAGGAATTTGGACAGCCAGCTGCTATCGGCAGCTTCAAATCAGCCATGCTGGCAGTATATATACACCGGGAATTGGAAAATGCTGCAAGTCAGAACTGCTGCGGCTGCTTTTCTTTTTCCACAGAGAGTCAGTTTGCCAGTTCACCTCTGGTTATAAAGAAAATCAAAATATAAGTGAGCAAAAATAAGCCTGAAGACAAAGGTGACAAGAAGGAGAAAAATGGGGGCTATAATCTGAAAGACAGTGTTCCCCACAAAATTCATGTTAAAACTTTGGTGGTAGGGCTGGGCATGGCGGCTAAGGCCTCTAATCCCAGCACTTTGGGAGGCTGAGGTGGTGGATCACTTGAGGCCAAGAGTTTGAGACTGGCCTGGGCAACATAGGGAAATTCCATCTCTACTAAAAACACAAAAATTAGCCAGGCATGATGGTGCACACCTGTAATCCCAGCTACTTGGGAGGCTGAGGTATGAGAATCCTTGAGATAGAGGTTGCAGTGAGCCAAGATCACCCCATTGCACTCCAGCCTGGTCAATAGAACAAGACTCTGTCTCAAAAAAATTAAAAAAATAACAACCCACAGTGGTATTAACAGGTGGGGTTTTGGGGAGGTGATTAGGTCCTGAGGATGGAGCCCTCATGAATGGGGCTAATACTCTTATAGAAGAGGCTCCAGGGAGTTCCCTGGCTTTTCCACCATGTGAGGGCACAGCAACATGGTGCCATCTTTGAAGCCCAGAGCAGCCCTCTCCAGACAGTGGATCTGCTGGCACCTTATCTTGGACTTCTAGGCTCCAGAGCTGCAGTCAGTGCATTTCTGTTGTTTATAAATTACTCAGTCTGAGCCAGGCACAGTGGCTCGTGCCTGTAATCCTAGCACTTTGAGAGGCAGAGGTGGGTGGATTGCCTGAGGTCAGGAGTTCAAGACCAGCCTGGCCAATATGGTGAAACCCCATCTCTACTAAAAATATAAAAGTTAGTCAGGCGTGGTGGCAGGCACCTGTAGTCCTAGCTACTCAGGAGGCTGAGGCAGGAGAATCACTTGAACCCAGGAGGCAGAGGTTGTGGTGAGCCGAGATTGAGCCATTGCACTCCAGCCAGGGTGACAAGAGCCAGACTTCATCTCGGAAAAGAAAAATAAATAAATAAATAAATGAACAACCCAGTCTGCAGTATTGTGTTAGAGCAGCCCAAAGGGATTAAGACAAGAGGAGACCAGAACATACGAGCGCTGGAGAGGTTCCGGGAGATCTAGGATTGCATCTGTTTGGCCACGTAGTGGCCATGTGGGCATGGCCAAGCTCCTGAGCCTCTTTGAGTATCAGTTTTCTGATCTATAAAGGAGGATATTCATACCTTCTTTGCTTACCTCACAGGTTTCATCAACAAGAACTACTTATTATACAACTACATGGGTGCCTTTTGATTTTGGCTGTGCTGGCTTATGGAAGCAGACATACACTGGGTGTGTGAGTGTAGACTGCATACGCTGTCAAACCATGTGTCTGATTTATGGAAAGCATGTCAGTGCATGAGTCAGTTTTTTCTTTCTGTAACTGAATACCACAGATGGGATGATTCATAAGGAATGGAGGTTGATTTAGCTCATGGTTCTGAAGGCTGGGAAGTCCAAGGTCAGCAGGTGTATCTGGTCAGCAGCTGTATCCCAGGTCAGAAGAGTAGAAGGGTGAGCAAGTGTGTGTGAAAGAGAAAGCACAAGGGGCCAGGCTCAGATTATAAGAACCCACTCTTGCTGTAACTAACCCATTCATTCATGTGGGTGGGGCCCCATGACCTAACACTTCTTAAAGGCTTCACCTCCTGCACTATTATATTGACAAATGTCACCTTGAGTTTTGAAGGGGCCATTTGAAAATAGCAGGCTGATTATGAGGAAGTGAAGATAAAACAGCCGGGACCATAAAGGAGTACCTGTCACATTCTGGTAAAGGAAGGTCATTAACTGAACTAGGTTTTGAGATGTTGGAGAGAGAAGGAGTAAGGGAGCAGTAACTGCAGAGAAAGAAGAAAACAAGAGGGCTGCACTCTGTGTGAGGGCAGCATTGCTGTGATGCTGGGAGGAAGGAGATAGGAGCCCACCCGAGAAAGACAAAAGAGAAGATAGTTTGCTCTTCTGTCTTCACTGTCCTTCTGTTTTCTCACCACAACCCACAATATCTTTTAAGGGTCTTGCACCATTTGTGGAGAGGAGAATGTGGGCTTCTAAGTTATACTGAGGGAAACATCGATCCCTCCTCTGCATGTGGGGCAGGGTCTGGGCTGCAAGCTGCTGAACCCCTGGCTGGTTTTGAGTGGTACTTTCATGTGCTCATCCAGCCACCTCCACAGTCCCTTGAAGAAGGTGTCACTATCCTCATTTTTTCAGATAAAAAACTAGACAGCATGCGGTGATGTGCCCAAGGCCGTGCAGCTAAAGAGCAGCAGAGATAAGACTCAAACTAATGGCCTACCAGCTTTCACTGCAGGGGACTGCAAACCCAAACGTGGAGTATGAGACAAGGGGGTGCTGTGTTCCCCAGCTTCGAAGTCTGTAGGCCCTTAGTGCGAGTCTCATTTCTGCTGCTCTTTAGCTGTGTGATAGAATGGGAGGTCCGGGCTGTTGTTCTAATTGCAGAGCTCAGAGGCATGAGAGGAGATGATCCAGTGGCACACGGAGCTGTCATGAGGACTCTCTGCCGCTGGTCATGGTCATGCTGACAGAATTCCTGATACACTTGTCCTCTAACCTGTGGTTTAAGTGACAGAGAAGACTTAAAAATGCAAATGGCCTGCAATCTCCTGGACTGGAGTGTGCTCTGCCCACATCATACTAAAGAGGGAGACCCAGGCATCTCAGATCAACTTCCCCTTTTTCCTAAGACTGTAAACTTCCCCTTTTCATTCCTAAGACTGTAAACTAAAGCCCTTTTCATATGTAATTCCTGAGACTGTAAACCGAGACCCTTTTCATATGTAATTCCTGAGACTGTAAACTGAGACCCTTTTCATATGTAATTCCTCAGACTGTAAACCGAGACCCTTTTCATATGTAATTCCTGAGACTGTAAACTGAAGCCCTTTTCATATGTAATTCCTGAGACTGTAAACTGAGACCCTTTTCATATGTAATTCATGAGACTGTAAACTGAGACCCTTTTCATATGTAATTCCTGAGACTGTAAACTGAGACCCTTTTCATATGTAATTCCTCAGACTGTAAACCGAGACCCTTTTCATATGTAATTCCTGAGACTGTAAACTGAAGCCCTTTTCATATGTAATTCCTGAGACTGTAAACTGAAGCCCTTTCATATGTAAATCCTGAGACTGTAAACCGAGACCCTTTTCATACGTAATTCCTGAGACTGTAAACTGAAGCCCTTTTCATATGTAAATCCTGAGACTGTAAACCGAGACCCTTTCCATATGTTAAGCTATAAACCTAAGATTTTTCCACATGTAACATCTAAAGTATAAGCCTATGTAAAGAAGGAACCTTCCTTTGTTAGGGGAGCTTGGCTGTTAGGAAGCTATGCCACCTTGCTCCCGGCCGAATAAACCCCTTCCTCCTGTATTCAGTGTCCGAGAGATCCGTTTCCTGTGGCAGCTCCTGCTACAATACACTTATTGTTGTACGTAAATGGCCTGTGATCTCATGGACTGGAGTGAGCTGTGGCCACATCATACACTTATTGTCGGCTGGCTGTAGTGTCCAGGGTCCAGCTGCAGAGATTCCTTCTTAGTTTCTGAAGATTCTAAGCACGTCCTGATTTTCAAAGAAGCATTTCTCTACTTCACATCCCTTAGGATGGCTATTATAGAAAACAAACAAACAAACTGGAAAAGAACAAGTGTTGGTGAGGATGTAAAGACACTGGAGCTCTTGTGTGCTGTTGGTGGGAATGCAAGATGGTGCAGCTGCTGTGGAAAACAATATGGCAGTTCCTCAAAACATCAGACATTGAGTTGTCATATGATTCTGAAATTTCACTTCTGGGTATACATACAACAGAACTGAAGTGGGTCTCCAAGACGTTGTACACCTGTGTTCATAACAGCACTGTTTCCAACAGTCAAAAGGCGAATGTAACCCTTGGTTGAGTGGATCAGCAACATGTGGTGTATGCAAACAATGGCATATTGTTCATCCTTCAGCAAAAAGGAAATTTGACACATGCTGTCACGTGGGTGAGCCTTAAGGATATCATGCTAAGCAGAATAATCTAGCCATGAAAGGACAAATTCTATAGTTTCCAATCATATGAGGTACACAGAGTGGTCAGATCCTAGTGAGATAAAGTAGAGTGGCCGCTGACAGAGGCTGGGGAAAGGGAAGTGGGGGGTTCCTCTCCAAAGTAGCAGAGCTTCTGTTTTGCCAGCAAGGAGAGTTCTGGAGGTGGCTGGTGGTGGTGGCTGCACAGCAACTGAAATGTACTAATGCCACTTAAACATGATCAGAATGATAAACTCTATATGTCTCTTACCACACACGGACGAGGCATTGTGAGGATGACTCTTATTTGAGGATTTCATAAGCACTTACTGGAATATTCTGGAAGCCCCTGAGAGTCATGAAATGCATTTCACAGTCCCCAGCCATGCCCACAGGCAAATGCAGAGTCCATTTATGGTCCTGACCTTTAAATAAACCAAAAGTGTTGATTTTATTACTGGCAGAAATGGTTATGACAAGACAGAGGACAAGCTTTCTCTAGCTGTAGCCCAGTAGATTTCAGAAAGAGAAACAGGAGTTTTACAGCTGAGAGCATTGTCTCCGTGTGGAGAAGAATTCATCACTCCAGTGGAAAACGAAGCTCCTGGCTGTCCTCCCTGGATCTGCCAGAATACTAACGCTGCTGGTTCTCACAACTGTCAGACTTCATGGTGCCCTGACTCATCACAAGGGAGTCACACGAGAAAAGAAACTGGAACTTGTACTGGCAGCAACACAGTTGTGGTTCTGAGACTCACCATTCACTGTCTGTTCACAGTTTCCTTCTGAGTAATTTATTTATTCAGAGACAATAACCTGGAGAAGAACAGACCCTTGTTATCTCATCTCCTTGAAGAAGAACCCCCATCTGTGTGCAGTGCTGTAGATGCTCCTTTGCTCCTTTGATGGGATGGGGCTGGCCACTTGAGAAGCATCCCCAGTGGAGGGGGTGGTGCTTGTGTGATCCGCAGCCTCCCAAGGGACAAGGAAAGTTCCCCTTCACAGATGTGAGAAGCAAAATGAGGCACACAGAGTGGCCATAAAATATCCAAAAAGGATCTACTACACAAGAAGAGTGATCATCAACCATTGATTTAACAGAACTTTTCAAACTGCAGTTCACTAAACACCCTTCCCATGCCAGGTTCTGTGTTGAGAATACAGAGGGAAAAACTATGTCTCCACAGGCTCCACAATCTGGTTGGGGAGGTGAGCAATGAAAGTAGAATTGTATAACCTCTTAAAAACAGCAAATTAGTATTTGCTGAATGCTTATGACATACCAGGCTATGTGCTAAATGCTTGGTGTTATTTTACTTAATCCCCACCATAATCCCACAAGGTAGGTTTGACTCTCCCCATTTTACAGAACGAGCAAGTTGAGAGCAGTACAGTGATTTGTCCCAGGTCACTGAGCTAAGAAGTCATGGGGCAGGATGCTGTTGCCTGGGCACTGAGTCACTCACCAGGCATGGCTCAGACCTGACTGCGCATTGATGGAATTAACGAGGGGACTTCAGGCCTACCAGTGCCCAGGCTCCTCCCTAGGCAACTGAATCAGAACACCCGGGGCTGGCAGAGGCATTAGGGCCTTCTAAAAGCTCTGGACCCCCAGGCCTGCAGTGCTGCATCGGGCATGCCTGTGAGCAGAGTGGGGGCTCCCAGCTCTGCCCAGGTGATGTCAGAACTCGAGAGACAGCAGTGCGGAGCTGAGACCACCCAGAGACTGGAATTTTGCTCAGGCTAAAAATGCACTGAGAAGGCAGAGTGTACAGGAAGCTGCAGCATCCTGGGGAAGAGAGTGCACCCCAGGGAAAAAGCCATAGATCACGGGGTTTGGACGTGTCAGTAGCCCCGTGACTGCCCCATGCACAGTGCTGGCCTGCGGAGCCTTTCCTGTGAGTGGAGGGGCTGGCTGTGGGGGTCTATTGCTACAGGGCATCTTCAGGTGACCGTGCCGCTTCAGTGCGTGGATTCCACCTGTGCAGAGTTACGGATCGCCACATCCAACAGCAGAAAAACAGTTCAGAAATACCCATGGTGAGGACTATTGTGTAATCGTGAAAAGAGTGCTTTTGGGGAATTTATTATGATACGAACATGATTCTGTTAAATGTTAGGTTTTTCAAAGCAGCATTTAAAATTAAATATGCATTAAGATCAGGGGAAGAAAAATGAAGACATTTCTGTCTCAAGGGAAGAAAACAGGCACAGTGCAGACCGTGTCTACTTCAGAGAATTTTATTCAGACACCTCACAGCTGTCTGGTCATTGCTCCCTTCTTAGCCCTTTGAAATCTCACTCACTTTGGAAGAAATAAAATCTGAGACAGTAGCAAAGTCATGCTAGTAGAATTCCAAATTATACTCCTCTTGTGAGGCAGATTTTTACATCCTTCCTTAGCAGAGCAGGCGGAACCCACTCCCGCATTTCAAATCTGCTTCTGCTTAGGAACCTCCCTGGAAGGCCAGCAGCTCTGCAGATGGGAGATTTGCCATTTTTTATTGCCTAAAGCAGTCAGTTTCCACCTGGCATATGACAGAAAGCCTGGTACTACCCCCATGGGAAAAGCAGCGTGTCTGCACAGGAATAACATGTGTGCAGCTCCAGGGAGGCTCAAGGGCAGCTGCGTGAGGCCCAGGTCATGGCATGGCAGGCCTTCTGCCTCCTCTGGGCATGGTGGTGACTGCTTTTTGGCCCTAAGCAAAGTTCTGGGTTTGAGCAGAGAGAGATAAAGCGACAAGGAAACTGACTTTGGAAATCCTTTATCATCACTGTGAGACTTAGTTTTGGAATACAGTTTACGAGGCATGAGATGAAAAGATACAACCATTGCAATGGCATCCAGGGGCTGCGGCTGGACGCCTGCCCACCTTCACGCAGTGACCTTGGAGCCCCGGCAGGTCCTGTGTGCCCTGTCCACCAGTTTTGCCAGCGCCATGTGACAGCTTACATTGTGCTTTTCTCCCAGGAGGTACAAGGTTCTCTGACTTTTTTCTCACATCAAGGGAAGCAAAGTAAATTTCAAAAGCCTTTTAGACACTCAAACTTAAAAATTGTTCCAGAAGCAAATTTCAGAAGTATAGCAGAAAATTGTTTCTTACAGCAAACTAGGAACTCACTGGATTTTCCTTAACATAATGTATAATCTAGAAAAATGAAGCAAAACTTTATAAAAACGAAAATGTTATGCTCCAAATAAGGCCCAGCATATATGACAGTACCTTATATACAGCAGAGCCTCTGTTTAGAATCACGGCACTTTCTGATGTCAACCATCGCCTGTTGTACAGCAGGTGAGAAGACATAGTTTCCTTGCATTTAAAACTGAAGCATAGTAAATGAAAATGACTTGCTGAGACCGAGTGGAACTGGAAGGATGCCAGCACCCAGCCTTTTCCTCCTCCACTGATTCAGCAAATTACATTTCTTCAAGTGTGGAGATGCAGCAGCTGCCAACTTTTCCGTTCAGCAACTGAGTCTGCGTCACAGCCAGTGGGGAGGAGGCTGTGGCCGGTTCATTTCGATTTGCTGCTCTACAAGGTAACATCACAGACCACCATCCCGGTCAACAAAGTCTAAGACCACACCTGCAGCACCTGGGCCCAAGTTGAAGCTCTGATCCTTGCATTGCAGTCTCAAGATTTCCTCTTCTTCCAGAATCCCAAAGTAGCAGTAATTATTATTTAGGGCGCAGGTAGTTCTTATAAATACGGGAGTTGAGGGCGCCTGCTGCTGTCAGGAATAGGAGTCTCTGAGGTGAAAACTCGGAGGCTCTGTGGCCTTCCCTTGGCCTTGAAGGGTGTGGAAGACCCTCCAATAGGAGCGTCTGAAGGTGGGGCTGGAGAAGCAGTAGACCACAGGATTGCGCACGCTCTGCAGGTAGGTGAGGCTGCCTGTGACATCCCAGGTGTGCGCTACCACACACAGGGCCTGGAAGCTCCCCAGGTTCTGGAAGGTGTGCATCAGGACTCTGGCCAGGAAGCAGGGCAGAAAGCACAGAGCAAACAGCACCACCACCACGGTGACCAGCGCCTCAGTCCGCTGAAGCTTGGGCTGTTTCTCTGGCTCCTGGAGTCTTTTCTGGAGAGCCCTGATGATGCCTGCATTGCAGAACATGATGAGGCCAAAGGGGAGGACCAACTGAAGGAAGAAGAGTGCTTTCTGCCAGATTCTGCCGAAGGAGCCGTCTGCCCTGTTTGCCCTGGGGTAGAAACTGAGGCACCGGGTGGAGTTCTGGGCAGCCTCGGAGATGAGCAAGCCTGGGTAGGTGAGGACGACCATCAGGAGCCAGATGAAGCCTGAGACTCCCAGGGCCGCCCGAGGAGACAGCAGGTTGACTTTGAGCCAAGGGTGGACCGCACCGAGGTACCGGTCCAAGGCTACGGCGGCCAGGAAGGCCACCCCAATGCCACGGCTGAGGTCCAGCAGGAAGCGCAGGACCCGGAAGCCCTCATCACCCAGATGCCAAGCCTTGAGGCTCAGGTAGAAGGCAGCCAGGAACGGCAGGACCCCGGCCAGCAGCGGGTCGGCCAGGGCCAGGTTGAGCAGGTAGACAGCGTAGGGTTTCCACACCTTGATCCGGAACAGGAAGGTCCACAGCGCCACCGCGTTGCCCAGCAGGTCCAGCCCACACTCCAGTGCCAGCAGGACACCCACAGCCGTGGCCACCACGGTGCTGGGGGCTGAGCAGTTTGGGAGCAGCATCGCCCGGCTGTGCTGGGCTGCAGGCACAGCTACAGCAGATGTAGGAGAAACTCTGTGTGCCTTCTTATGAAATGAAAGAAAAGGCCTCTTCCTGCCACGCGGAGACAAGGTCTGTATTTCCCCAACAAGAAGAGTTTTTCAGCCAGCAGCAAAATAGAGTCCATAACAAACCAAAATTTGTCTGGGGAAAGAGGATGAGCAGAGGAAGGAAAAACCCCTTGCAGTTGTGTTCTGTTTTCTTCTGCCACAAAAAAGGGGAAATGGTGTTTCACTTCACATCACTGGGCTGCAAAGCTGAGGGTCCCCTACAGTGTCTGGGGACCAGGCTTTGCATCCACAGTCATGGAAGCAGGAACGTGAAACGTTTAATTATGCAAGGACCCCAAAGTCTGCATACAGTTAAAATACGATGAAATAAAGAAGATTGTTCTCTGAGTATGTTTCATGGCAGGTTTCTTCTTCCTGTTCATACATAAAGGACGCTTGCTGGGATCCCTCTGCGTGGGGTTTGATTTTACCCACTGGTCAGATGCGGTCCCCACAGGGATCCCTCTGCGTGGGGTTTGATTTTACCCACTGGTCAGATGCGGTCCCCACAGGGATCCCTCTGCGTGGGGTTTGATTTTACCCACTGGTCAGATGCGGTCCGCACAGGGATCCTTCTGTGTGGGGTTTGATTTTACCCACTGGTCAGATGTGTTCCCCACATTGACCTGAGATTTGAGACAACGTGCTCATTCCATAGCTGACGGTTTCACTTGTACTTGTATTTTGTTAAATGCAAATTTATTTTGTTTTCTCAGCTGGAGTCTTTCCTACCTAGTACACAACCTATGTTGGGATCTGGACCGGCAGGGCCTGGGGTGCGCCCTGGAAGCATGGAATCAATGGCTTGTCAAGGTGCATAGACTCTACTAGAAAGTTAAGTTCATGAGCCAGGGACATACTCCACACATCCACGTGTTGCTATTGACAGACAATGCCTGACACACAGCGTTATCAGCCAGCATTCGTGGGATGAATAAATGTATGCAGACATCGTTACCCTCTGCCGACCCTAATACATCTTAATCCTTCCCCCCCGATGACCCTGTTATACTTGGTTCTCACCCAGTATTGACCTAATTCACCTTGGTCCTTACCCAATGTTGACCTTACTTCATCTTGATCTTTACCCAGTTTTGACCTTAATACATCTTGGTTCCTACCCACAGAAGATCCTGATTTATCTCGGTCCTAACCACTCTTGACCCTACTTCCTCTTGATCTTTACCACCTGGGGACCCTGCTTCATCCTGGGCCTTAGCCACATTGACCCTAATTTATGTTGGTCCCCTCCCACTGTTGTCTCTAATTTATCTTGGTTCCATTCATCCTGGTTTGAATTTTGGAGTCAAGGAGACTTCTGTTATCATTTTTCTTTCTCCATTTACAGCGGGGTGGTTTTGGAAAGACAACTCAACTTCTCTGTACTCCAGGCTATTCACCTGAGAGGTGAAGATGGTGACAGCTTTTTGCACAGTTCTCCTGAGCAGTCAAGGTGCTGTGATGGGTAAAGCACCTAGCACCCTGTCTGGACATTGTGAGCTGGATGTACTCACTAGGGTGTTTATTAATGCCTCTCTGATGCCTCGGCTTAGAAAAATTATTCTTCATCTTCTAATACAATAAAACTCTTTTGTAGTAAATACGAGTTCTATGGTGTTTTCACGACTTCAATTATAAAATCCAAGTTTAAGGCTTTAAGGTTGTAATCATTGTTATTAGTAAAGTATACGACGTTATATAATGTCATTGTTAGTGCTGGCCTAAGTTATTCCAATGAACTGCACAATAGTGAGATGAAGTAGGTACAATGTTGAGCTCTATTTCATGAATAACGAAATGGAGGCATGGTAAGGTTAGGTAATTTGCTCAAGGTCACAGGCAGGTAAGCGCTGGGACCAGAATCCTCCCAGCCTGGATTTCAACCGGAACTGGGTCCACAGCTTCCCTGCAGTCCTGTGCCTAATGGGCCAGGTTCTGCTCCTTTTCAGGCCCCACAGGGCTGTGAATTTGTGTGATATTGAGGTAATTTGACTTGCATTCTTCTTGCGTTCATTATTCCGGTATTTTTACGACCTCTTAATTTCAGATTTTAGTTTATACCAGTAACTTCCTAAATCATGAATATTTTAGCTCAACTGGTATGCAAACATTAATAATTACTTAATTTCCCTTAAAAAAAACTTCTGCCCCCTTTTAAAGTACTTTGATTTATCTCCCTTACTTCCGAAAGACACCGAACTGTTTTTCAGTCCATCTCTTTTAAAGTTACGGTATTTGAGCTTCTCCCTGAGGAGTCTTTATTTATTAAATCTTATCAGCCTTAGAGACTCTATTTTCAGTCATCACTACTATTTTTTCAATACTCTACTTGTACAGGAAACTTCTCTGTGTTCATTTCATTTTTTATGGTGTATATTTTATTTACACATGTGTACCTAACTTTAAATGAAAACTGAATTATTACTTAAACCCACATATACATTTAAGAGTTTTTTTTTGAGACAGGGTCTTGTTCTGTTGCCCAGGCTGGAGTGCAGTGGTATGATTGTACTTCACTGTAACCTCCAACTCCGGGGCTCAAGGGATCCTCCTGCCTCAGCCTCCTGAGTAGTTAAGACTGCAGGTGTGTGCCACCAGGCCCAGCTACATAAATTTCATTCTCTGCATTTTTCCTTTCCAATTTATCTGTTATATCTTACAATAGTCAGAAAGATGGTTCTTTCTAAAGACTGAATGAATACTCAGACTTAGACTCTCCTGCTGCTTATTGGGAAGTTAGCCCACTCAAGTCTAGGGAGCCAGTACAGCTTGCACAAGACCACCTTCTGTCTGACACCAACGCAAAGTTTGGGAGTCCCCAAGACCACTTTCAGGTTTGATAATTCTCTAGAAGGACTCACAGAACTCACAGGACCCTTTTACATTCTAGCTATATTTTTTTACACTGAAAAGATACAGGTTAAAATCAGCCAAGGGGAGAGGTACATGGAACAGAGCCCAGGAAAATTCTAGGCGTGGGGCTCCTATTGTCCTTTTGCCATGAGTCAGGACAGTGCTACTTTTTCAGTATCCATGGATGACAGTGCCTAGACCACTGCCGCCCCGGGAAGCTCACCTGGGTCTCCCTGTCCCAGGTGAGTCTTTATTGGGGTTCCTCACCTGGGCATGACTGGCCACCCCGGGAAGCTCACCTGGGTCTCCCTGTCCCAGGTGAGTCTTTATTGGGGTTCCTCACCCGGGCATGACTGGCCACCTGTGAGGCTGTGCTTAGTCTCCAGCTGCTCTGGAGGCTCAGCCAAAGCTGCAGGACCAAAGCCCCCACCCTAAACCACATTATTACTGTCTATCTGGCTGAGAGTCACAGGCAAACAAAGACATCTCCCAAGCCTGGGAGATAACCTCCTGCCTACTGAGGGCCAAGATCAAACCTCTTTAGCTTTGCCTTTTGGATAAAGTTAAGTTCTTTTCTTATTTATTTAACAAATTTAGAAAACATGCGTGACTCTTTTTATACTAAGAATACAAATTCTTGTAATGCTTATAGTGTTACCAGAGAGGGGTCCTGATCCAGACCCCAAGAAAGGGCTCCTGGACCTCACACAGAAAAGAATGATGGATGAATTCACAGAGTAAAGTGAAAGCAGGTTTATTAAGAAAGTGAAGGGTAACGAACGGCTGTTCCATAGGCATAGCACCTCCAGGGGCTGCTAGGTGGCTATTTTTATGGTTATTTCCTGATTATATGCTAAACAAAGGGTGGATTGTTGATTATTTTTCTGCAAAAGGGGAGGGCAATTCCTGGAACTGAGGGTTCCTCCCCTTTTTAGATCACATGGGGTAACTTTCTGATGTTTCCACGGCATTTGTAAAGTGTCATGGCGCTGGTGGGAGTGTCTTTCAGCATGCTAGCGCATTAGAACGAACAGGGAGGGTGAACAGAGGTCACCTGTCGCCATGTTGGTTTTGGTAGGTTTCAGCCAGCTTCTTTGCCACATTCATTAGCAACGTCTTTATGGCCTGTACCTTGTGCTGACCTCCTGCCCCATCCTGTGATAGCAATGCCCAACTGTCTCAGAATGCAGTCCAGTAGGTCTCAACCTTATTTTCCCCAGCCCCTATTCAAGATGGAATTACTTTGGTTCAAACACCTCTGACAATAGTACATTCTGACTTTAAGGGGCTTATGTTCTAGTGGGGAAGACCGATGTAGAGAGCAGTACCATACAGTTAGCTAGAAGGTGCATCTGCAGTGGGGGTGGGTGGGTGCAGTGCAGGGAGGGAGGAGAATGAAGAGAAGGCAGCTAAAGGGCTGAGGGATGGAGGAGACTCTGGGCAGGGAAAGTGCAGCTGGGCAGAGGGGACTGCCCACTGCGTGTGCTCGGTGTTAAGTTTTAAAGGAAAGGCAAGGGTTAAAGAAAGACACACACACACACACACACACACACACACACACAGAGAGAAAGAGGGTGGCTTGCCAGCAAATGCAGGCTTTATGTCCAGCAGAAAACCTACAGAAGTGGGGGACAACCCAAGGCCAGGGACCACCCGAGGCCAGTGCCCGCCACCGCTTACAGGTTGGGGCAATTTATAGGTATGGGAGGGAGGGGTATGGGCAGTATGGCTTTCTGCACGGCGGGATATTGATCAGACGCTCCTGTGATGAGGCAGTTCTGTGCCTTGTTCGGGCTGGATGTGGTACCCCTTGCACTTTCTCCCGGAAGAATATAAGAAGAAGCATGCTGTTTCTTCAGCGGGGCTTCTGTCCACCTTGCGGTCAAGTGGTCAGGCAGGATGCTTCTCATGGCCCAAATCCCTGTGAGATGTTTCATTTTAACCAAGGTCTGCAAAATAGCAGGGAACTTACAGAATGTGCAGTTCGGACCAACACCCAGTTGTGAGGTACTCAGAGCGAGCTGGAAGGACTGCCCACTTTTTTCAGCCACGGTCAGTGACTCTCTTGTCGGCTCTCACAAGTTTGCTGCATTTCATTTTCTTTTCTTGCTCTCATATCCAAACGATCATCAGGCTCTTTAATGCCACCGTTTCCTCTTCTGGCAGGAACCCTGGCTCCCCTCCCAGGTCCAGGTCTTCCTAACCCCTCCTTTCTCTTTTCTTGTTTTCACCTCTGGCCACAGGGAAATTGAGCTTCAGGAGAAAGGAGCTATGGGCATTTCCAAGAAAACTGGAATCACTGTAGAAAAAGAAGCTGGGAGTGGTCAGAGGTAAGGTACAATCTTGGAGGTTAGAAGTCGCGGGTCCTGTGATGGTCCTGAGCACATGCTTGAGTTTATGAAACCACCTCGGCAAAAATTACATCAGCAAGAAAACTGTGGCTGTGGAGATCTTGATCTAGCCAGCCCCCCTTCTGGCCTTTAGCTTTCATGCTGCCTTAATTATTCCTGAGCTTAGTCTGGGCTAGTTTTGGGAGACATTTAGTTTATAGTTGTTAAGTCATAATCGCCCTTTCCCAAAGCTCAACCACCCTTGTAAAGCTAATGAGAGATCACCAGTCTAGGGGAGAGGAGGAGTCTGAATTCTGCTAAGGTATAGACATGAATGATTCTGGAGGTCACTAGATATGCGACTTTCCCAATCACTCCTGCAGGTAACAGTAGAACCTAAGATTGTCCTTTTGAGACATCATTTCAGGTGTTTCTGCCCGTCTGACACAGATCCCTCCACCTGGCTCCACCTGGATCAGAGCCTGGTCCCGGCAGTGGCTCCTGTGGTCCCACCCAGAAGTGACTCAGTGCAGAAGAGCTAACCCTAACCCTTTCCCACAGCCCTATGACCACACCCCACAATCAGTGGCAAACCCCCATTGTTTAGCTATCCCTACCCTTTCCCACCGAATTACCTTTGAAAAACCCCTAACCTCTAAGCTTTCCATGAGATTAATTTGAGTAATAACTCTGTCTGTCACATGGTGTCAGGACCTTGTGTCACTTAAACTCTGTTTTTACTGTGATGCCATGGTCTCTGTGCAGTGAGCAGGAGGAACCTAGGGGACAGTTACAGTTATAGTTTGCAATAAAATAATTTTAGCAGCCTCAGAATATTTCCACAATGTGAATATAGTCAAAGAAATGAGTTACTAATGAAATCAGCATTTCATGTATAAGAAATCATTGTGAACATAATTATATTGTTATAGAAAAATTTTAATCCTACACAATAAAATTTTAATGAAAGTTGAATGATTGTATTGGGACTCCAACGCTGTCTAAACATGAAATGTGCAAATGTCCTTGTTAGTAAAAACAGGGTTTTTTTCAGTTTTATTTTGACAGAGTTAACATAAACATAGAGTTTTCAGCTCAAATGATGGAAAACCCCTATGTAGATCTTCCCAAGTGGACACTCAAAAGGAAGCTATAAAGAGAAGTCAAAGTGGTAGCACATTCTCAGTGAGCAAAAAGGTGGGTTCTTCTTATGCTAATTCTACTGGAGAATTTGATTTAAGACATCAGAAAATTGCCTTATATTTTTGATGTGAAAGGGATACTTTAAACAATATTTTGTTCATTCATTTGCTTGCTCATTCAACTAACCGTGTTGAGTAGCTATTCCACAAGAGCACCCCTCTGGCCCTAGGGGTGCAGCAAAGTGTGAAGCAGGGGCTCTCTGCCCATGGAGCCACACTCTGCGGGGACCCCCATCAGTGAGCGTGGAGGCAGGAGTGCCGGGAACAGCTGGCTGGCTGAGGCCTTCTCAAGAGGGAATGTCTTAGGCAGTATTTGAAGGACTCCTATGGGTACAGGGAACATACGGGGCAAAGGAAAGACAGAATTTTTCTTAGAACTTGAAGAAATTTCTGTTATTGTTTTTTGGAAGAAGCAGTAAAAGTATGCAACACCATCATTTAAAATGAGATGCTGAAGTGTAGTCTTTGGTCACAAAAATTAAAACACGCTCATGATGATGCCGAAATAGGAACATCCATGGAAGAGAAGAAAAAAGCGAATCAAGTTGAGAATGTGGAATAGGATAAATGTGCCTCCACGTACTTTGTACTTCTGTTTTAAAGAACTTATTGTGCACATTGTTTTCTGTTCCACAAAACAGAATTACAGCCGCTCTTCCAGGTGGCAGATCCCAGTCAGCCAGGAACTGTCAACCTGGAGATGAGGCGCCTCCCTGAGTGGTCATGTGTGAGGAGGGAAGTGTCACTGCTGTCACTCAGTGATGAATTCCTGTGCTTGGTGGGCTCCAGCAGTCAGCCAGAGGCCATCATCAAACTTTTTTCACTTTGTATTAAATTGAACTCCCAGAAACAGTGCAAGGTCAGGAAAGGCAGTCCTCAGGGTCATCGACCTCCAGGACTTTACATTTGCTGTTAGTAGACCTCAGCGTGCCAGGAGAAGTTTGTCGTCAGAACCCAGCTTCCGCCAGCAAAGGGAGGAGGAAATCGCATCAGGACCACAGCCCTCCTCTCCTGTAGAAGGAGGATACATTCAGGAACTCAGAATCTGGAGGACAGGTGAGCAGGGGTTAGCAACGATATGGTTTGGATTTGTGTTCCCACCCAAAGCTCACGTCCAACTGTCATCCCCAGTGCTGGAGGCGGAGCCTGGTGGGAGGTGATTGGGTCATGGGGGCAGATTTCCCCTTTGGTGCTGTTCTCGTGAGAGTGAGTGAGTTCTCATGAGATCTAATTGTTTAAAAATGTGTAGTACGTCCCCCTTTGCCCTCTTCCTCCTGCTGTGGCCATGTAAGACGTACCTGCCTCCCCTCCACTTTCCACCATGATTGTAATTTTCCTGAGGCCTCCCTGCTGCCATGCTTCCTGTACAGCCTACAGAACTGTGAGCAAATTAAATCTCTTTTCTTTATAAACTACCCAGCTTCAGCAATGTGAGGATGGACTAACATGAAAGTGATGTCTGACACTGCAAATAACTCCGTTTCCCTTTCCCAGAGTGGTGCTTCCACAGCAATGTAGTTCATCCCGTGGCAAGGCGGCACATGAGCCTGTGCTCTCCATCTCACGGGCTGAGGATTCCACCACAGCAGCTCTTCCTCATGTTTAACTCAGATTCTCTAACTTAATTTTAAAATTTATAATTATTTTCTTGTTATCAAGGTAATGTATTCTGTTATAGAAAACACAGGAAGCTGTAAAGTGATACGGAGAACATAATTTGTAATGCTGCTACCTAGAGATAGCTTCTTGCTAATGTTTTGGTAAATTTCCTTCCAGTATGTTATATAAACAAGCAAATTGGCTGCTACTGCACACGTAATTTGCATTGACTTTTTCCCCCTCCATTTAATCTGTAATCTTAAATAACTTATATTGTTGTTATTTGAAATATTTAGAACATTAAGAATTTAGTTCCATAAGCACAGGACAGTGCATATCCTTTTAGCCACATCTTTATTTCATTAGCTTTGCTTTATGAATGATTTCAAGAACTGGAATTGTGTGCAAGGCTCCAGAAGAATTTTTTGCATGTGTCTGATTTTAATTTAATTAAGTAATTAATTTTTTAGCTTTTTTTTTTGAGATGGAGTCTTGCTCTGTCTCCCCGGTTAGAGTGCAGCCAAGATATCTTGGCTCACTGCAATCTCTGCCTCCTGGGTTCAAGCGATTCTCCTGCCTCAGCTTCCTGGGTAGCTGCGATTGCAGGAGTGTGCCACCACACCTGGCTAATTTTTGTATTTTTAGTAGACACGGGGTTTCACCATGTTGGTCAGGCTGGTCTTGAACTCCTGACCTCGTGATCAGACTGCTTCAGCCTACCAAAGTGCTGGGATTACAGGCATGAGCCATCACACCTGGCCTGATTTTAATTTTCTCTGTTTGCTTCTAATTAATTAAATCTAAAGTCAACCAGCAGCATTTTATATACCTGTGTTTTCTTTCTAGACTTGCCAGGCCAGGAACTGAGGAAAGAAAACGGGAGAATTTGCTGAGGATTCTCTGACAATAGAAAACTGCATCCAGCTACACAGGGCACAGGTGCCGCTCCTCGGCGTAGACGGGCTCTGGGCTTGTTTTTTCCACCCATTGGGACTATGTTTGTGTCCTGGACAAAGTGTGGTCCTGTCACCTTGCCAGTGGCCTGAAGAGTTGCGGCATGAAGGGAGTGTTTTAAATTCTAATTGAAACTGACTTTCTGTGCGCCTGGATTCCGTGAGGTGCTGCCTGATTTCCCTCCAGCTCGAGGCCCTTGGACCCCGCATTTTAGGGCCCGCCCTTCATGTTTGTTTCTCTGGCTTGTGGGTGGCGTTTCTTCCCAAGCTGTGATGCTAGATGAGTTAGTCTCTTGTGTTAAGTGGTGGGTTCCCACTGGGGGCAGGAGGAGAACTAGTGGAGGTGAGGACAATTTTTAAAGATAATCAGATTTTATCAATCAAATATTCATTTTCTATGTATCTATAATCATATAAAAAGTACGTAAGTCCCCACAGTTTTGGAATCTTAGGAAGAAGAAGACTCTGACTTGATATTCGGAAGGCAGAGGGGTGACTTCTCGGGAAGGTGGGCCTGCCCCTAATATGCCCAACTCCCACAATAGAGAGCTTCACTATGGCAGGTGGCAGGAGAGGAGAAGAGGAGCTGCTGCTTACAGAGGACCTCATGCAGGGCCAGCTGTGCCTCTCTACCCGAGACCTTCCGTGGGTTGTGGGAGTCAAGGGAGCATTTTACAGTATGCCCTAAAGTACAACATCTTGGCTACAGTAAACAAGACATTCTCCAGTATATTTGGAGAGTGTTATGATCTGATTTATGAAATTGTTCTTCTTAAGGGGATTAGATTATAAGGCACAATTGCTAATCCTTTTTTCAGTGATTTTTCTCGATGGTCATCCTTAACCACAAGTGATCTTTTTATTAAATCATAGAATCACAGCTTTTCAGAACTAAATGGGGCCTCAGAAATTAATTGAAAGCTCTCATTTCAAAGAGGAAGAAACTAAGCCCTGTAGAGATGTTTTGCTGCGACCTTGACCAGGTTCCCTGGTTCACGTCCTTTTTCTCCTTGCATCTTCCTGGAATCCTCAGCTGCATCCAGTGCTGTGGGCAGCACCCTCCTTCAATGCCTGCTGCCCTGGGGGCCTGCATGCTCTGATTCTTCTCAGCTGCTGCTTGGGGGCCAGCCCTGGTCTCTCCTCCTCCTGGTGTGTGGTTCCCTGCAGGCAGATGCTCGCCTGGCCCCTCTCTCCTTGTAACTCCAGTGACCCGATCTAACTTCTTCCCCTTGACTATCAGACTTGCGCAGTGAACTCTTACTCTGTATCTTCAGTAACCGGCTGGCAGCTTAGCTTTGAGCCCACAGTTTCCGATGCCTCCGGCATGAGGGCACCTGGTCAGCCATGCCGCAGATCCAGTGCACCCGAGAGGAGACTCCCCTCTGCAGGCCTCTCCCCCGGGCAGCCCCTCAGCCTCCCCCTCCCTCTCTGGCTGGAAACATGAGACCCATCCTGGCTCAGATGCTCCTTCAGCATCAGAGCCTCATCCATCTCCAGAACCTACATTTCTGTCCGTGTAGAGTTAGTCGTACCGGATCTTTCTTCATATTTCTGTTGCTTACCATCAGTCATGTTTTCTTAAAGTGTCATTCTTGGAACCCAGGAGGCGGGTGTCACAATAAGCCAAGATCGTAAAAAAAAAAAAAAAAAGGGGTCATTCTTGGCACCTTGTCAGAGGAGTGTGTGGCACTTGTTAAAAATTCACATTCTCAGGCTAGAACTATTGAATCAGAAATTGTGGGGGTGAGGCCTAGAAATGTACATTGAGAAAGAGCGCATTCTCTTACGTTCTGTATGTCAGAGTCCTGGCTGAGTCTCGTGGAGCTACAGCTTAGGCCCTGGCAGGCTCGCTCCTTTTGGAGGCTGGAAGTGGGCTCTGCTTTTTCGCCTTTTCCGAGCCTGAGAGCTATTCGACTCTGGTCCCTTCCTCCCTCTTCAGGCAGGAGGGAAGCCTCTTCAAACCTCTCTGCATTCATCCTTTCTTTCTTTCTCTCTCTGTTTATTTCTTTCCTTTGTTCTTTCTTTCATTGTTTTCTCTCTTTCTTTCTTTCTCTCTCCCTCCCTTTCTCTCTCTCCTTCCCTTCTTTTTCTTTCTTCTTTCTTTTTTTTCTACCCTTCTTTCTTTTTTGAGACAGGATCTCACTCACTCACCCAGGCTGGAGTTCAGTGCCACAATCTCAGCTCACTGCAGCCTCTGCCTCCGGGGCTCAATTGATTCTCCCACTCCAGCCTCCCAAGTAGGTGGGAGTATAGGAGGGCACCACCACACTTGACTAATTTTTGCATTTTTAGTAAAGAGAGAGTTCCACCATATTGGCCAGGCTGGTCTCGAACTCCTGGCTTCAAGTGATCTGCCCACCTGGACCTTTCAGTCCTGGGATGACAAGCGTGAGTCAGCATGCCTGGCCTCCCTGCTTTCATTGTCACATCAGCTCTCTGGCTCTGACCTCTGGCCTCCCTCATGTAAAGACCCAAGTGATGACACTGAGCCTGCCCAGGCCATCCAGGATAACCTCTCCATCTCGAGCTCCCTGACTTCACTACCCCTACAGTCCCTTTTGTAAGGTGACGTATTTCCAAGTTCCAGGAATTAGTAGGCGGACATCTCTGGGGACCATTATCCTGCCTGTCTCACATTTTATGCACCAAATAGGTAGACACAGTGGCCTTGACCTTCTTCCCACGATTGGGTTACTAAATGGTTTTCTAAAGGGGCTTGGCTTCTCTCTCTTCCTCCTCCAACTTCACATGTTTCTGCCAGAATCATCATTCATAATCCACAAATTTCATCACAGTAAATTTTAAAAACTGTCCCTACTGATGATCATGTCAAGTCCAAGGTTGAGTGAATTTTGAAAGGACCATCATCTGACCTAGCCTATACCTCCAGGTTTATATCCTGAAGAAAAACTCCTCTCTCACTGGGCCAGCTTTGCACAGCTCTGCACAGGTGAGGAAGCACAGGTGAGGAGGTGCCACTGAGGAAGCCAGGTGAGGAGGCATGGGTGAGAAGGCGCAGGTGAGAAGGTACAGGTGAGGAGGTGAGGAGGCACGGGTGAGGAGGTGGGGGTGAGGCGTCCGGAGTGAGGCTGTGGGAGTGAGGAGGGCAGGAGGCTCGGGTGAGGAGGCTCAGCCCAGGCGAGGAGGGGCAGGCAAGGAGGCGCAGGTGAAGAGGCGCTGATGAGAAAGCACAGGGGCAGAAGCACAGGTGAGGAGGCACCCACCGCTCCCCCCCCTTTGCTTGCACACCCTCCTTTGCAATGATCTCCTCTCTCTCTCTGATCCTGCAGAAAGCTACCTCAGCTCAAGACCCGGAAAGTGGTTCCCTGCTGTGTGAAATACTCCGGTCAGCACTGTGCTCTCAGTATCTAGGTGCTGATTGTCCTAGCGCAGTCTCTTCGTCTCTCTCACTCCACCCCGACTCCTCAGGCACCCGGGACCATGCCTCCTACTCGTCCTTAAGCCTTGCAGTGGCCTGCACAATGCTTGGCTCTGGAGGCTGGCGATTAGTTTACAGTTAATGAATTAGAAAATAACAAGGAACACAAGAAAAACATGTTACCTTAAGCTTTTCCCTTTACTGACGACTCAAAAGTCCCACGGTTTTGTAGTATTTCAAGACCAATATTATGAATATTAGTTTGCATTTTTCTGTCAACTATTTAGTTCTGGCTAACAGAGCTCTGACTGGATAAGTATCAGGTCACAGAATACTGACCCTGGGTTCCTATAATGCAATAACCCCGTGTCTTTACCCCAGGATCCTGTGATGCGGTAACCCTGTGTCTTTACCCCGGGATCCTGTGATGCAGTAACCCTGTGTCTTTACCCCGGGATCCTGTGATGCAGTAACCCTCTGTCTTTACCCCGGGATCCTGTGATGCGGTAACCCTGTGTCTTTACCCCGGGATCCTGTGATGCGGTCACCCTGTGTCTTTACCCTGGGATCTTGCGATGCGGTCACCCCGTGTCTTTACCCCGGGATCCTGTGATGAGGTAACCCCGTGTCTTTACCCCGGGATCCTGTGATGCAGTAACCCCGTGTCTTTACCCTGAGATCCTGTGATGCAGTAACCCTGTGTCTTTACCCCGGGTTCCTGTGATGCGGTCACCCTGTGTCTTTACCCTGGGATCCTGCGATGTGGTCACCCCGTGTCTTTACCCTGGGATCCTGTGATGTGGTAACCCCGTGTCTTTACCCCGGGATCCTGTGATGAGGTAACCCCATGTCTTTACCCCGGGATCCTGTGATGCAGTAACCCC
>CM052651.1:152935730-152964171 GCA_028533165.1 Leontopithecus rosalia
GTCTCTACTAAAAATACAAAAATTAGCTGGGCATGGTGGTGCACGCCTTTAGTCCCAGCTACTCGGGAGGCTGAGGCAGGAGAATTGCTTGAACCCAGAAGGTGGAGGTTGCCGTGAGCCGAGATCGTGCCATTGCACTCCAGCCTGGGTAACACCAGCGAAACTCCATCTCAAAAAAGAGAAGAAAAGGGTTTTGGTTTATAGCCTTAGGAATTACATATGAAAACGATCTCAGTTTACAGTCTCAGGAATTACATAGAAAAGGGCTTTGGTTTACAGTCTTAGGAACAAAAAGGGGAAGTTTACAGTCTTAGGAAAAAGGGGAAGTTGATTTGAGATGCCTGGGTCTCCCTCTTCAAAGTCATCCCACCAAGAGGGGCCCCAGGAGGTTCAGGGCACATCATTAGCAATTCCTCCCACTTCCAAGCTGCCTGTTTCTTCCGAGACCAGAAGGTCCTACATGCCCTCCCTGGCCAGGAGCGAGAATGGATGGGACTTGAGGAAAAGATGAGGTGAATATTTCCGGCAGATAAAGGCAACCAGGAGCCCAGCAGAGAGCAGGATTCTCATACGCACTCCCTGGCCTGAAGGGCCCCTCGGAAAGCTGAGCTTTAGATGCACGTGGGGAGGAGAGTGTGTGCAGGAGCCAGCAGCTCCTCAAAACTCCCATAAAATGTGTGTTTTTTTACAACATAGCCTGTGTGTGGTGCGAGGGGAGATTTAGGCTCCGTGAATAAACTCTGAGTGGATCAGGGGCTGTCAAAAAGGTGACAGGGGCTCCTGGCCTCATGGACTGGGGCCTCTAAATCTGCCAGGTGCCAATGTCCACAAGTCAAGACAAGCAGTGGGCTGTTCAGAATCTGGCCCAGCCCGGACAGCCAGCAGCAGTGCCCACATCTGCGGGTGGCCCTAGGCCCGTGTGGCTGACTCTCGGGCTCACCCCTTGATTTTCCTTTCAGAGGAGATAAGGATTCTGGTTTTCCAATTAAAGAAAGGGAAAGGCCGGGCGTGGTGGCTCAGGTCTGTAATCCAAGCACTTTGGGAGGCCGAAGTGGCTGGATCACGAGGTCAAGACATCGAGACCATCCTGGTCAACATGGTGAAAACCCAAGTATACTAAAAAAAAAAAAATACAAAAATTAGCTGGGCATGGTGGCGTGTGCCTGTAGTCCCAGCTACTCGGGAGGCTGAGGCAGGAGAATTGCTTGAACCCAGGAGGTGGAGGCTGCAGTGAGCCCAAATCTCGCCACTGCACTCCAGCCTGGGTAATAAGAGTGAAACTCCGTCTTTAAAAAAAAAAAAAAAAGAAAGAAAGAAAAGAAAAGCAAATAAAAAACTGCAAGTCATGGTGACATTAGATGACAGACTTCTTATTTCCTGAGAAAGTGAACTGAGATTTCGTAGTCTTCCCTTAAGATTCATGTGGAAATACGTGTGTGATGTCAGAAATAAAACCCAAAGAGACCAGCAGACTAATTTTTATTGTACCGGAGAGAGGCGTCATGCCAGAATCAGTCTTGGCAGGGTGGCTTGTCTTGGACTTTTCTGGGATGGTAGATAAGTTTCAGACAGTGTGATGTGGAAATGGGGGACGCCTCAGCCCACCAGCTGACCAGGAAACACTTTCAATATGTCTGTGTCATTCCAGGGCGTCTAGAGGTTCTACTCTCAGCTACTCAACCGTGAGACAGAGTGGAGGCCTGCAGGGTGTGGATCTGGCCTCATCACAGGTAAGCAAGAGGTCATCCCACACCTGATGGGCTCAAGAGAAAGTGTGCATAGGGGGCCCCCTCCAGGTCAGTGGGGGAGGCACAGGGGCCCCACCCAGGTCTGTGGAGGAGAGTGATTCTTTTGTGCTGATTCTTTCCTGGAACAGAAAAGGTGGTGGTTGGTTTGGAAAAATAAGTTGGGGTATTTTAGGACTTTTCATCATTTTCTTGGAGTGTGGCCTCAGGTTCACCTGAAAATGTTGACAGGTTCATTATTGCCAGTCAAAACACCAACAGATTTTGTAGCAAACAAGGAACAGTGGGGTTGATTATAGATTTTCTTGTGTCCCAAATATTAGGTGAAATGTGGACTCCATGTGTGATGAAAAAAGCTAAACTCTGTAAAATATTTGAAGGTATTTATTTTGAGCCAAGCATGAGGACCATGACCCAGAACACAGGTTCTGAGAATGTGTGCCCAGGTGATCAGGTTACAGCTTGGTTTTATATGTTTTAGGGAGACAGAAGACATCAGTCAATGCGTGTAAGGAGTGCACTGGTTCAGTCCTCAGGGGCGAGAGAACTGGAAGCAGGGGCTTCCAGGTCATAGGTGAATTCTAAAATTTTCTGATTAGTAATTGGTTGAAAGAGTTATTATCTGCAATCCATAGAAAGGAGTGTCTGTAATCCCATAACCTTGGGAGGCACAGGCAGGCAGATCACAAGGTCAGGAGTTTGAGACCAGCCTGGCCAACATAGTGAAACCCCATCTCTACTAAAGATACAAAAACTTAGCTGGGCATGGTGGTGGGCACCTGTAATCCCAGCTACTTGGGAGGTGGACGCAGGAGAATTGCTTGAATCTGGGAGGTAGAGGTTGAAGTGAGCCGAGATAACGCATTGCCCTACAGCCTGGGAGACAGGGCTAGGCTTCATCACAAACAAACAAACAAAAAAAAAAGTGGAAGAAGAAAAGCAAGGAGTATCTATGTTCAGATGAGCAGTTGTGAAGACCACGGTTCTTATTATGTAGATGAAGTCCCATAGGTGGCACCCTTAGAGACAATGAATAGCAAATGTGTCCTGTTCAGACCGTTAGAAAAATGCTAGACTCTGTGCTAACCACATTGGGGTCCTGGAAAAAGTGGAGAATTTTCTACAAAATGCAAATTTCCCCTTCAAGAGACAGATTTGCAGAGCCGTTTTGAAATGTGTCAAAGAAATATTTTTTTGAGTAAAACATTTTGATTTCTCTCAAAGCCTGCTATCTGTCATGTGATGCTATGGTAGAGTAAGGCTGGAATGTGGGATCTTATTTCTACAGAGTGTTTTGTTAAGCTGAAGATCCGTTTTCGTGTTGATTCTGGCCTTCCTGAATTCCAAAGCAAGGAGAGTTTAGAGGCCCGTGGACCTTGCCTTCCCATGGTGGCCTGAATTAGGTTGTTAGGATTCAAGGAATCCCCCTGGCTGTGAAGAAGGGGCCCTTCGGTCAGTTGGGGGTCTTACAGTTGCATTTTTGGTTGACAGTTACCTGAAAGTGCGTTGGGTAAGGTGGCAGGGAAAGAAGTGGGTGCAGGTACATCTGCGAAGATGATTTCTGTGCTCCGCCTCCCATTGAAACACGCCCACCCCGCACTGCCCTGCATTGCCTGCCAGCTAGAATCAGCTGTGGAACGCGCCAAGTTTGAGATACACACACACCTTAATTTTCATTCTTTCATAGTTGGTCTGATGAATAAAAGGTAATGGAGACCTTTCATCACGTTCAGAAAGAAATTATAAATACCCAGGGGTGTAAAGAGTACAGTCACAAGAAAGAATCTCCAAAAACCTGCATCAATGACAACTTAAAATGTCAAAAAGACGGTACTTTATTGATATTTCAAAGATGAACTGAGTCTTTCTGGCATGTGGGCACTTCAGTAAATGTTATTGTAGCATCACGGTCTCACAGCACATTCAATCTCCTCTGGAAAGGTTCACAGTCAAGGTCAGCCTTTCTCTGGTTTCGGCACAGCCTATACATTCTCCTAAAATTCTACTCTAATCCAACAAATACTTGCCGAATGCAAATGAAGTGCAAAACCCAGGGCAAAATGCTCTCTGGCTCCTGCTCACTTCTGGACCTGGGGCATTCTCGTAAAAGAAGCCTTGGGCCGTCTCCAAAACACTAGGGATGGGGGAGATTTCAGCAGAATCCTGTTATAAGTAGAATTTTCCATGCCACAGAAGAATTAGCACTTGAAGAGAAATTCCTGGGCGGGGCGCAGTGGCTCACGCCTGTAATCCCAGCACTTTGGGAGGCCAAGGAGGGTGGATCACGAGGTCAAGAGATGGAGACCATCCTGGTCAATAAGGTGAAACCCCGTCTCTACTAAAAATACAAAAATTAGCTGGGCATGGTGGTGCACGCCTGTAGTCCCCGTTACTCAGGAGGCTGAGGCGGGAGAATTGCTTGAACCCAGAAGGTGGAGGTTGCGGTGAGCCGAGATAGTGCCATTGCACTCCAGCCTGGGTAACAACAGCGAAACTCCATCCCAAAAAAAAAAAGAAATTTCCTCAGCAAGGCAATTTACTTGTGTAGAAGGGCGTTGCTCACAGATGGAACAATAGCCAGCGCACCCCTGGACAAAGAGGTGAAGGGGCACTAATGCCTGATGGAGGTTGCCCCTCCTGCTGTGTCATTCTCCTCTTGTCTATGGTTAGACCACACCGACTAGTCTAATTCCAATTAGCTGTTTTAAAGGGAGCAGGGGTAGAGCTGCAGTGGCGGGAAGGACACTTACGGGCAGGTCAGGGCAGGTAAACAGAAGTCAAAGCAGGTGACCGGAGTCAGGCTGGAGCAGGGGCGGGGGGAACAGATGTGAACTACTGATTAGACCTGGTGGAAACGTTGACTGAAACTACAGGAAAGTTAAACTCTAAAGTAGACGATTAAAGAATGAGAGAGCTGAACATACTGACATACTGCTTCGTTGAAGAGAAACTTGAGGTTCAGTATATGTAAAAACCCGAGGGATACGGGAGCACTTACAGCGCCTCTACGGCAGCGTGGACTCTTTCTTCTATGTATTTGTGTTTTAAACTTTATGTGACATTTTTCTTCACAGACCACAAGGATGACAATTGTGTGAGCTTCTAGGTAGTGTCTGGCTCAGTGTGAATTAAGAGCTGATGAGCAAATAAGTCAAGATATTCAGCTCCTAAAAAACTAAGGGACACCTGGTCAAGGCAGTGGAGAAAGTGGTCTAGAAACAGCTTCATAACACCCGGGCTGGGGAGGGTGGGGGACAGAGGAGAGGACTAGAAAGAGAAGGCCAGGCACACCCTTCCTCTCCGCTAAGCCCTTTTCATTAGATTCTCACACAGAGCTCCTGTTGCCCAGTTGAGTAGTTACCGACGATGGCTTTTGGGCCACTGGAAATACAACATTCAGTATCATATCATTAAGTGAACACACTGGGTAAGAAAGACACAGGAAACGGGATTCCTTGGGAAAACACAGTTTTACCGATAGTGCTCACACACAGCCCAGTTTCCCGAGAAGTGCCCTGGTCACGTGTCCAGGGTGCAGACCCACAGCCTGGGACTCTGACGACAGTTGACACAGGTGGCCGTGTGGACAAATTGTGGCTTCTTGAGAACATTGGGGGATCTTGCTACAGATGTCCGTGGGTCCTTGCCTTGGGAACCCTGGACACAGTGCACACAGCCCACCAACCCCAGACCCCTGGAGGTGACATGCTGTAAACACAGAACTCTTCCTCTCCTTATGAGTCATAATCCTCCCAGTTCTCAAAACACATCATTTCTCCTTGGCTGAGCCAGTGTGAACCTCCCATTTCTTCCCACACTGTCTGAGCCCTCAGGCCCTGCCAGGTGGCCCCAGTGCCGAGAGGCAGACTGAGTGGTCATGTAGGCGTGTGGTTACCTGCCAGAGGGAGGGTGGCTGGCCATCTGGGACACGGTGCCCAGGCACACCTTCTGCCGTGCCGGGTGGTGGAATCCGCTTCCCTGCAGCTGTGCTGTCCCCGGTGGCAGTGCCTGGTGCCTAAGCTCCCATTCACAGTTTCTTCATAGACCACCAGAGTGAAGGTTCTGGAGGGCGTCATGGGGAAGCAGCTCAACCATAAGAACGGGCAGGCCAGAGGGCAGGTGGGGCTTAGCTTACCTTGTTGGGTTCTACGTATGACACTTCCTTTATAAAAGTATCGTTTTCTTTTAAAATTGTATTCTTCTTAAATTAGGTGTTCTTATTAAAAATGCAGAAATAGTATATAGGTGCATGAAATAGAAGAGTAAACAGGCCCCTTTCCTCCCACCAATTCTATTGTCCAGAGAAGAGTTTGATCTCTCTCTCCATATATATATATATATATATATATATATATATATATATATATATATGTATATAAACACACACACACGATAATACATTTTGCATATATGCATGCAATACATACATGTCATTTATATTTATATATTCACATATATTCACATAAATAGAGACATGTATATACGGACATACATATATACAACATGTGTAAATGCATTTTTATTCAACACTAAGCAATGATTTTCAGTGCTTGCCTTTACAAGGTGTTCTGCGTTTATCATACACATCAGGCACCTTTCCAGTCTGTCTTTCTAGAGCTTTCCAGCAAAACCTTTGCAAAGACAGTGGAGAGTTTCCAGCAGGCGCTGCTGAGAGCCCCAGACTGCACACACAGGCCTTGTCGCCCGCTGGGAGGGAAACAGCGCGGCACGGTGGCTGCTCAAGGGACCACTGAAAAGAGGCGGTCCTTGCACCGTAGCTGGAAGCAAACGGGGAGAATGCCTCGGTCTCGCCCGCGGACACTCCCTGAGATCTTAGCGGCCACGTGCTGCGAGAGCCGCTGGAACGAAGGGGCTGCGAATAGGTCGCGTCCACCCAGCACGGTGTTATCCCCGGCTGACAAAGTTCACATTGTATGGCTGTGTGTGGCTGTGGGAGCAAAGGCACAAAATTACCTTTGGAGATCGTGGACATAATTTACCATCACTGTATCTTTGTCTGTACAGACAGAAATACTCCATAGAAAACGTGCTGGAAAATCCAGCATGCTCAGCACCTTGTGCTCCTCATCCAGGCCCAGGAGACCAGGAAGTCCTGGGCGCCAGCTGTCCAATCACAGACCAGATTCCCTGGCTGTCCAATCACAGCCGTGCTTGCCTTCGGCGGTCCAATCACAGCCGTGCTTGCCTTCGGGGGTCCAATCACAGCCCTGCTTGCTTTCAGGGGTCCAATCACAGTCGTGCTAGCCTTCGGGGATCCAATCACAGCCATGCTTGACTTCGGGGATCCAATTACAGCCGTGCTTGCTTTTGGGCGTCCAATCACAGCCGTGCTCGCCCTCAGGGGTCCAATCACAGCCCAGCTTCCTCGGAGCTCTCCGCACTGAGCTGGATCTTTTCCACCCAAGGCGCCACCTGCTCCGGGCTGCGGGGCTCGGGGCTGCAGATGGTGATGCCTGGGTCCAGCCGAGCTGCTCTCCCCGCAGGCGGGTGCTGCTCTGCCGCCCGTGTGGAGATGGGCTGTGGACAGCGTGTGCACCATCCCACAGCGCGTCATCCCACCTGCTCTGATTCGGAATCACACGTCTCTGCGTGGGAATTTGTGTTCTCTGTTTTGCTTAGTTGTTCCCTCTCTGTTTCCTCCACTAGAACTAGGCTTCTATGAGAATGGGGACTCCGGCCATTTTTATCAGCGTGGTTCCCCAGTTTCTTAAGAAGGATGCCTGGGTCAGGGTAGACGCTCAGCAAATAATGTGGATGACTGTAGACGTGGGTGGTTTCCCAGGCTGCTGAGGGCTCGGGGGGAAGGAAGAGGACCTATGTGCTTGGAAAACAAGCGTGCGCCTGTGTGCGGTGTGTGTGTGTGCATGTATGTGTGCATGTGTGTGCATGTGTGGATGTGTGTGTGCATGTGTGTTGTGTGCATGTGTGTGTATGCATGTGTGCATGTGTGTGTGCATGTGTGTGTATGCATGTGTGCATGTGTGTGTGCGCACCGTGCACACGAGTGTGTTCTGAACCAGGGCCTCCATGATCCCCCTGACTATGACGTTGGGACAGGCCAGATTCTCTGCTCCCAGGCTCACCTAGCTTTGCTGCCCTGACAGGGAGAGCGGAAGGCGGTGATCAGTCAGAGCTGCCGCTCTCCTTCACTCTGGTGCAAAATGAGGGTGCCTTAGCCCAATCAGATGCTGCCGCTCAGGGGCCCTGCAGACCCTCGACGGTCTTGGCTGGGTAGTCAGGCCACTCCAATGCTCCATGTGGAAACGCGGGCTGAGAGAAAGACCCAGATTCCAGGACATCACCAACAGTTTCAACCACGCTGTGGAGGCTGGGAGGATTCACAAATGGTGTGGGGATGGGAGTATCTCCAGCCAGGCTCGCCACGCAATGGGTCTCTTTCCTCTCTGGTAAGTAATGGAAACAGCTAAGGGTCTTCGCTGAGGGCCTGACACAGCCACCTTCCCCAAAGCTGCTTCTCTGATTCGGTCTCTGGGTTCGCCTTGGCCGAGGGAGAAGCCGGAGTCCAGAATGCCCGGCAGCTCAGGAGGAGGCCTGTCTAGCCAGGGGAAGGTGGAGTTGTCAGCCCGTACCGAGGGTTTAGATGCTTTGGAACGTTGGCTAAGAGAAACCCTTTCTTAAGCCATGGTTGTGCTACTACGAAGTGTTCTTCCTTTAAACACACACACACACACACACACGCACACACACTCACACACACTCTGCATGAGTACATTTATTTCCAAACTGTGGACTTCCCTAAAGTAGCCAATAATTTGTTCTACTTTAGATACATAGATACATTCTTCCTCTTCATGCTGATAAAGAAACGTTACATTCAAACTGATGTGGTGTTGCTTTTATTAACAGATTTCAGATGCAAATGTCAAGAAAATGGACATTGACTTCTTACATGAGTACGTTCCTCAAAAAAGCAAACCATTGATTAGACTTCCCTCCATAGATTACTCTTTAGCTTCTTGGCAGGAAGTTTGCTGATTTAAAACGCGATTCTCCTGCAGGAAGAACCCGCGGAGCCGCGTGAAGTCAGCGGTGGCAGAACAGTGCCATCTAGTGGCTGCCAGAGTCACGGTTCTCCAGAGCAGGCGCGCTCTGAGCTCTGTGCCACCCAGGGTAGCTGTCATTTTAACTTCAGTGAATGACCCCAGGTTCTAGCACAACTACAGAATCACGTCTTTTCTCAAGCGGATGGAGCCCAGCTGTTAATTCTAAGGAGTGGAATGGTTATGGACCTTTCGAGTCCTTTTCACGCACATGTCTCCAGCCTTTGGGAGGTCAGCCCTGGCCCAGGTCACGGCTCCAGTACACTCACGGCTCACGACGCCAAAACCAGCTGTGACAGCCAAGCCAGCTCTGGGCTTATAGAGATTGCATTCTCTTCCTCAGGCAGCCCCATGTCTGTGGGAACGTGTAGGCTGCGGGAAGGCAGCCCCAGGGGTCGGGTAAGATAAGATCGTCCCTTTGCTTATGATGACACTGCTGGGTGACCACGTCTAAGACCTGCCCTGGTCACAGGAACACTGGCGGGGGCTGGGGGATCATCTCCTCTGAGGCGCATTTGATTCTGCTGCAGAGAAAAGGCAGGGAGTGAAACATACTGTTCTTCTTCTTCTTCTTCTTTTAATCCCTTTTAACGTAGATAAGGGGAAAGGACTGGGAGGAAAAGAAAGAAAAAGCAGATGTAACTGAAGCCACGGTTCCAGAAATTCCAGCCCAGAAGGAGCAGGGCTGCTGGAGGGTCAGGGAGGGCGTGCTGGGAAGGTGGAAACAGACTGGGTTTATTTGTGCACAAAGGGACGCTCCTCAGGAGACACAGGCTGTGGAGGGGGTGGCAGAGCAGCTTCTAGAAACAGCCCCCAGAGCCAGAGCGTGAGTCCTAGAGGAAGGGGCTCGTGAGTGTAAGGAAACAAGGGAGAAGGACCAGCAGACAGTGCAATGAAACAGCACGAAGTTCTTCTAATATCAAAGCAGAGGTCACTCGTGGGAACTACAGACAGGCCGGAATTGAAGTAAGTGAGAGTGTTGCCAAAAAATAAAAGTAAGGTCAAAGTTGATTCACTGATGAAAGTCCAGGTAATCCTAATTTCTTTACATATTATTCCAACTTGTATTTTCTCTGAAAGTCAAAATCCCATCTTAGTCAATTAACATTCGGTGGTGATAACATTTATCCGTGCAGTTGAACTATGTATCTTGAAGGTGACATTCATGCTGTATATCAGGTGCTGCTCTACAGGCTTTCAAAATTATCCCAGTCTTGAACTTCGGCAAGCCTGCTTTTTAAAGAGAAAACAGGTTCGATGAGTCAGTGACCCGCCTGAGATCCCCTAGCTAAGAACTTACAAGATTAGGACACAAAGCCTTGGAGCTCCTCTGTTTCCATGCTCAGAATCCCTTTGCTAGACTATGCTCCTCTCAGGTAAGCATCATTATCCATGTTTGGTCAATAGAAGAAGCTATTTTTTTCATAAAACATTACTTTTAACCAGAATATGTTAAGTGACAGGAGCTTTACCCATTTATCCTTGACCGTCATCTTCCGATGGTTTGACAAGCTTCCCTGAGCAGTGTTGCCAGCACATGAGGTTTACCCGCAAATTTGCCTTTAGATCTAAACTAGACAGGAATGGCTGACTTCACAGAACTTTCGAAACTATCTCCAAACATCAAGTTTTGCTTACAATTGAATGAAAACGTGATTTTTCTTGGTTGTTAGCTATGTTCGGGGTAAGTTGTTTAAAGCCCTAGACTTGCCCGGTCTAATACGATAGTCTCTAGCCACATGCGGCAATTTAAAACTTAATTTTAATTAACTAAAGGGACGTGAAGTTATGAGCTCAGTTTATCAGCTGCACTTGCCACATTTCGAAGACTCAATGGTCCCATGTGGTGAGTGGCTGCCGTAGTGGACAACACGGCCCCAGACCACAATCCTCAATCAGTTCACTTTGCTGAAGCTCAGTCTCCTGTGTTATAATGGGGCTAAGATTGCTAATGTCATTATCATAGCACTGTGGCTGGTAACACCATAGAGGGCATGAAATGCTTCGCATGTGGTAAAGGACCATACTTACGTTCGTTTGTTGTCTTTGGTAATTGCTGGACGCTGTTGTGAAACCACACAGTCTTTGCAATACTAAGACTTTGGCCCCAGGATCTTAGAAGCTGAACTATGCATCTTGAAGTTAACAGGCATGCTTTGTTTCTTAAGACTGAAGTCCGCATTCTGCACCGGTGACAATTTCTGACAGTTTCTCTTACTGTGGAACGTACCATTGCATACACATATAAAAAGCGAAATGTGTCACTTTACATCTGGTAAAGTCTATTAGAATTTAATAGGAAAAAGTACAATGACCGAGAAGCTGGTAAGAGTCATGATCTTTCGCCCCGTAGAAAATGGATTTTGTGGATCCCAGGGAAGGTGAATGAGTAACGTCCCCCCGTGTGCTTCACGGGGTCAGTGATAACCTAGGTCAGTAGCTGGTGACATGCTTAATGACTACCACACCTGCAGCTCAGATGAAAAGAGAGAATGGGACTTCCCGGTGCTGACTGCTTTTCCGGTACCTCTGTTGGCTCCTTTTAGGGAGCTGCAGTTTCTGTGTCCACTGATGATCTGCGTTTTCATGCAGCACAATGGAGAGAAGTCTGAGGAACGTCCTTGTGGTTTCCTTTGGGTTCCTGCTTCTCTTCACAGCCTATGGAGGTCTGCAGAGCCTGCAGGTACGTGCTTCCCGTCATCCTGGCACCCGAACTTCTGAACACTCTTAGCCCCCAGGAACCCCCGCGCTCACAGACGATAATGATTGGAATAGTAAACATTTGGATTCCTCTAGTGTTTCTTTTTCGCTGCGCACCGAATCCTCTGAAACACCCAGTGGTTCTCACATGAGTCCTACAGTGTGCAGTTCCCACTCACGTCGGAACAGGCTTCCGCAACAGCCAGGCGTGCCTTGCTCTTCCACAAGGACAGCAGGGGTCTTGGGACCGTGGTTTGTTGGGACATTCTCTGCCTTTCCGTGGCAAAAGGAGACACAGCAAAAGTCACTGTGAATTCCACGGTTCCAGGCCCTCGGCTTTGCGTTTAGGGATCAGGCTTACACAGGATAAAACGGCAGCCAACGGTGACTCTCCACGTCAAGCGGAAGGGAACTCGCTCTCCTTTCTTGTGGCGATGCTTCATTATTTTGGAGTCCTTGCTTTGCCCAGAGCTCTGTGTTGTTGTCACAGAATGCTCTTGTGTGTGAAACGCCTGTTGCATTGTTGGGTTGAACTGAGCCCATGTTGAATGTGGTAGGTGCGTGCTTTCTGGAAGGAGGGCGTCACAAGGACGGGGACTGGTCAGTAGCACTTTCTCTTTAGAAAGCTCGCCTGCTGCAGGAGACCCTGCTGTCCTATGGGCGCCACAGCTCCTGGGCTCAGATTCCTAGGAAGCAGTTCCGGTGGATGTGCTGTGGCTCAGCCGCTGTCTGGAATTGGCTTCTGGACTTGGAAGCCAGAGGAAGAGGGCAGGAGGGTCCTGGGAGTGCCCAGGGGTCCCTCCTCTCAGGCTGTGAAAGGAGGACCCAAGGCTGCTGGCAAATGTGGCGGAAAACCCTTTGCCTCTGTGGCTCCAGCTTGGGGGTGCCTGTTGGGGAATCACTCGCGGTGCTCTCTGGACGAGCTCCACGGCTGCCAGCAGCAGCATGGGGAAGAGACACGCCCCATGCCCTGTCAGCACTTCCCACTCCTCCCGGGCTGTGGGCAGTGGGAGCTGCTGTGGTGTGACGTGAGCCCTTTTGACCTCAAAACACTGGAGATGCAGCAGAGCCAGACCTCCCTCTCTGCAGGGTCCCCAGGCCAGGGAACAGTCCCCCTGACTCCTTTTCCCCCCTGGGTCCCGGCCCCACCCAGCACATTGTCCACAGCTGACCCTGAGCATGTGGACGTGCTTTAACCCTGTAATGGGACAGCTATCTCTGCTCCTCAGGACCAGCGTGAGCAACACAGACTGTGCAGCTAGAAGTGACTGGGGAATGGCTGTGTCCCACCACGCGGAGGTGACCTCCTCTCTCCATGAACCCAAAGGCTTCCATGTGGTTCACTTGGCTCTCAGGCCCCAACCAGGCACATGCATCCCCAGGCCCCTCCTCAGAGCTCAGCAGCTCCAGTGAGAAGGCAGGACCTCATTTCAGGGAGTTCCCATGAGTCCCCACCTCGGTCTGGACTAGGTCCCCTCATCCAAGGACCGATGACACCCACTTGTGGCAGCTCCCCTGCAGCCGCCACCTCCTCTCAGCCTTCCTGGCTGCAGACCTGCAAGTTCTCATTCAGCTCTCAACTGGAGGTCACCGCCTTCTCCCCACCCTGCCCAGGAGCTGAGGTCAGGGTAGGGCGCCCAGCACTTGCGGTGTTGGGGACACCCTCGTGGCAGCTCATGCCTGCCTGTGTCTCCACCAGCGGCGGTGGCCGGCGGGTTCCAGGACACAAGGGCCCCGTCCCTGGTCCACCTGGAACCTCAGGCAGATGGGCACTCGGAGGTGGGCGATGGCTATTTGGCAAAGAAAGAAGTCACTCATGTGCACTCACCTGCTTCACATCCTTGGGGCCTTCCCATGGGCTGAGGACCCCTTCCGGTACCCAGGAGGGTGCAGACTCCTCCAGACCAGTTCTGGCGGCGTCTGCAGCCCCGTCTGCCACCCTTTCTTGTTCTCAGTCAACACGGGCGGGCGTCCACAGAGGCATGAGCGCCTCTCACAGCCACCCAGCCCAACGCAATGTGTGGGAGGCGCCAACACCTCCCTCCCTGATGTTTGGATGCCCTGACTGCTTTATTCCAAATTCACATGCACTGTCCTCCCTCCAGCTGCAGAGGCGGCTTGCAGAGCAGCAGGCCTGTGGCTGGCGGTTCCTGGAACTGTGGCGGCCTCCAGCCTATGGGACACTGAGGACCTGATGGGGCCTCATCCCTCTCTGCCCATCCCGTGCTCTGACAGGGCTGGCTTTGTTCCCACAGAGCAGTCTGTACAGCGAGGAGGGCCTGGGTGTGACGGCGCTCAGCACCCTCTATGGAGGCATGCTCCTGTCCTCCATGTTCCTCCCACCGCTCCTCATCCAGAGGCTGGGCTGCAAGGGGACCATCCTCCTCTCCATGTGTGGCTACGTGGCCTTCTCCGTGGGCAACTTCTTCGCCAGCTGGTACGCAGCCCCTCAGCCCCGGCCTCACTCTGGCTTCTCCCCACACTTGAAAGGCTCACTTGGCACACAGCTTGCCTGATTACCACCCACTGCAGGCGTTTTAAAGTGCACTCTGCTGCCCCCTCCCCTGCCTCGCTTTGGTGAACAGACGGTGCTGGGCTTCCTTCCTCTTTTCCCACCAAGGCTCCTCTGTGCTCCCCACCTCTTCCGTCTCCTCCTCCTGATCCCCATGCTGACAGCTCCCTGGGATCCATCCTGGTCCTCAGCTTTCCTGGCTGGACGAAGGTTCTGGTAACACAGGGAACTCTAACTCCAATGCAGAGTCTCGTGGGCACCTAGGCAGTTGCCACCCATGGACCAAAAGCTGCCCCTCGCCCAGCATGAGGAGATGGGTATGGCCAGGGCAGTGGCAAGGTTGGGAGCCCACGCTGCTCCCTGGTGAGATGGACCACAGAGGCCGAGCTCTGAGGGTTTCAGCTGCACACCCAGGCCTGGGAACACAGCCACGGAGCATCGCCTCAAGGGGCCCTGGCTGTGGCCCAGGACATGCCGATGGTGACGGCTGCACTTCCTTCTCCCGGGGAGCTGCCAGGTCTCAACAGCACCCGCTGTCGAGGCGTGCGCTGGTCGCTTGGTCTTCTTAGCGGAGCTGTCACTCGGCCTTCCTCGTGCTCCTCGCTTGTTGTTTCTGGGTGCATCCAACACAAGGAACCTCACTGCTGTGAGTTTCACTTTTGCAAATCAGCCCGAGGTGGAAAAGGTGCTGGTTTTGCTCATTTATCTGAGTCGAATGGGGAATCCATCCATGCAACCAGCAACGTGCATCACCTGGCTTGCAACGGGCCGGGCCAGGCGCTTCCTTCTCCCACACGGACTGAAGACCTCAGGGACACAGTGCCACCGGCTTGCGTCTCTGGTCACAGGCGGTGCCGTGGGTCTCCTTTCACCCGCAGGTACACTTTGATCCCTACCTCCATCCTGTTGGGGCTCGGGGCCGCCCCGCTGTGGTCTGCGCAGTGCACATACCTGACGATCACGGGAAACACGCATGCAGAGACGGCGGGGAAGCGTGGCCAGGACGTGGTGAACCAGTGTTTCGGCATCTTCTTCCTCATATTCCAGTCGTCCGGTGTGTGGGGCAACTTGATCTCCTCGCTGGTGTTTGGCCAGACTCCCAGCCCAGGTAAAAGGCAGAGGGGCAGGCAATTGTCTGCAGGTGGAGCGGGGCTTTCAGCGATGGCCGCTGGGGGAGAGGGATCCTGATTTCAGTTGTGCACCTGCCACGATTCTGTAACCTGAGCAGGTGAGTCAGGCCCCACAGGTGAGGTTGTCGACCTGCCTGTGCTTCAGAGTCTCCTGTTGCCTGCTCTTTTCTGGACAGTCAGGTGGGACTGAAGAACACCTGTCTCTTCCCCAGATGCCTCTGCAGGGGCAGGGGAGCCCTTGGGAGAGGGCGCCTTGGGGAAACTAAGGGCCATGCCAGCACAACGGGGGTTCATGGAGTCACAGCTGCACAGCTAGCCTTTTGAGACTAAGCATGGGGTGGCCTGGTTACTTTTCCTTCTGACGTGATCCACTGAGCAGACTTTCACCCGTCATGGCAGGCCCTCATCCCACGACGGACGTGGACATTGGCTGCGCCGATGCCCTGGCTCCTCTGTCTCTACCCGACCTTGCCCTGTATAACGCGGACGTCTCATTCATGCCCACGCCCTCAGTGCCCATGTGGAGGCTTTAAGCCCAGGGCCGAGGGCGTACATCTCTTTCACGCTTATAGGAAACTTTTCCCAATGGGGCACAACCCAATCCAGCTTCCTGACGAGTATCACGACTATTTCTATCACTTCCTCGGCATGCCCCACCTTGCTATCCCATAAAAAACAACTCTGCGGCCAAAGTCCCTCTCCCCTCTTCTCCTGCAATGTCACGCTTGCTAAGTACATTTGAAGAAGGCAAGCTGGGAAGTGGATGCAAAGCAATTTTTCTCATTACTGCTGTGGCTGTCAGCGACAGTGATACAGAAACTGGGGCGAAAGCTCAGTCTGCATATCAGGGCCTGCGTGAAGTGGAGCAATGGGCTTTTCTTCGGAAGACCCGCCTGCAGGCGAGTGAATTCCCCAGGTGAGCACAGGAGGCAGAATCTGGGGCCGGAGCGTCCTGCGTTTCTCCACCCTCTTCTGCCTTCTCTCATCAGCTGCACAGCTCACCGCCTAGAAGGTTTTCTGAAGCTGTCTGTTACATCATTTGTGTTAGTAAAATAATAAAAACACTGAATATTCTTTCTCCCACGACATCTTTCTCCTCTCTCCAGAGATTCTGACAGGAGTTCTGACTGAGAGTCACTGCAAATTCAAATTTTATTCTTTTAAGAGATCGTGAAACTAACATGAGTTTTCAAAAACAGAAAAGTTGTGACATCACCTGCCCAAAGTCATGGAGTTAGTTACAGATGAATCTGAAAGAGCATCCAGCATTCCCGGCACCTAATCTCATGTACTTCTTTCTCTTTAACTAAATTTGAAACCTTGAAAAATCTTAATTATGTCACAAAGGTAATATAAGAAGTAACCAGCACTTTTCCACGTTCATTCTTCCCTGAATGTTTGCAGAACTCTAATATGATTACCCACTTCCCCAAGTGTCTTAAATCTAGTCTAGGCACATGTGCCTCATGGTAAATGTATTTTGAGAGACTGGGTCTTTCCACGTGACCTGTAGTGATGTCTCCCCCCAGCGTCCACCACTCTTTCCACCGTCACTTTCATTCCTCAGGAACCTATGTCTTTCCACATTTGGGGTCATCTCACGTCTCCTGTTTGCTCTGACTCCACAGAGACCCTCCCAGAAGAGCAGCTCGCGTCCTGCGGGGCCAGTGACTGCCTGATGGCCACGGCGACCACCAACAGCACCCAGAGGCCCTCCCAGCAGCTGGTCTACACCCTGCTGGGCATCTACACTGGTACGTGCTCCCCCAGCCCCGGGCAGGCTCCCGTGCAAAGCAGAGCCACGCCTCCTCCCTGGGCTGACAAAGACCAGCTCCCCATGTAGGAGTCATCTCTCTTCTTCTGAAACATCCCTGCAGAATGTGCTGGGCTGGGTCATATGCAGGCGTTTTTCTCGGGAATCAAATGCAGTCCAGCAGTGCTGTCTAACAGAGGCTCCTGTGGTCAGGAGATCGTGGGACATCTCCAGAGCCCACCGCAGTAGCCATTCACCACTGGGCCTGTTGACCTGTTAACTGATTACAGTTTCCGTTCCTAAGTCTCCCACTGCACTGCAAGCACTCAGCAGCACGGGGGGCTGGCAGCTCCCGCGGCAGACAGCTCGGTGGCCCGCCAGGGCCCTGGGGGTTAACTATTTGTGTTTCAGCTGTGACCACGGGTCCCTGAACTTCTGTAATCTCTGTGAACCACCATTTTTCTCCGGGAAACGTACTGAGTGCCCTCTGTGGAAAGGCTAGCGGGGTGCGTCCTCCTGAGTGCTGGTTGTGCCTCAGCTGGAGACGTTGCCAGGTCCTGTCTGCCCAGAGGAAGTTAATTGTCATAACGGAGCTTATTCTTAGGAGTTCATTTTACTAGAGAATATTATGTTAATAGTTTCATATGTGACTTTAGTGCCATATTCAAAAGTTTATTACAACTTTGAAGGGAACACAGTTTGAGAGTTTTTAAAACCATTTCCAAAGGAATTTATATTCTTTTTGGCTGGGCACAGGCTCTCACCTGTAATCCCAGCACTTTGGGAGGCCGAGGCAGGAGTTCAAGACCAGGCTGGCCAACATGGTGAAACCCCATCACCACTGAAAATGCAATAATTAGCTGAATGTTGTGGTGGGGGCCTGTGATCCCAGCTACACAGGAGGCTGAGGCAGGAGAATGGCTTGAACCTGGGAGGCGGAGGTTGCCGTGAGCTGAGATGGTGCTGCTACACCCAAGCGTGGCCAACAGAGCGAGACTCTGTCTCAGTATACATATGTATTCTTTGTCGTTCTTGATTTGGGGATTCACAAAGGCCTTGGAGTGCGTCCTTGTTGAAGATGAAAGGCCTGGCAGCTGGGAGCTCTGGGGCACTGAGTCGCGCGCTCTGCCGGGGTCAGAGGTGAGGAGGGTTGGTGCGCACGGCAGAGCTTTTCCTCTTGCTGGGGCCATGCGCTGCACCCACCCGCAGGTCCCCTCAGCCACTTCCAAATCAGTCTCGGAGTGAGCACTTGTAACACAGTCGCTGGCGGTCGGCAAAGCGTACTGAGCACCAGTGTGTGCCATGCTGGGCCCCCTTGGCCCAGACACTCAGCTGACCAGAAGCTGGCCTTTAGTGAGCTGAGAGCCTGGTGAAGGAGACAGACCCACTCCCAACTCACCGAGAGCCTGTCCCACGGTGCTCTGAGCTCAGTTCCCAGCTGACTGGCAGCATCTCCCTGGGTTGTAGGAAAGTCTCCGGGGTGGGTGGTCCCTAAGCTGAGTCTGGACAATGAGCAAGATTTGCCCAGGCTGGGAGGTGATGCCAGAGGGTCCTGGGGGCAGAGATGCAGACAAGTCCAGGATGAGCTGTGGGGCTGGGGCAAGGTGGAGGGGCAGAGCGGGGCGCAGGACGAGCTTGGTCCTCGACGTTGTGTCAAAGGGTTGGGACGGGCGCAGACTTGCCTCTTAGGCACACCCTGTGCCAGCCTGACCTGGAGGTGTGGAAGGACAGCGGGCAGAGGCCCACTGAGGACGGAGTGCAGAGTCCAGAGGAGGGAGCAGGAATGGGAGGCAGAGCTGGAGGGGCTGAGGAAGAGGCCAGCAGGGCTCCTGTGGGTTGGACATGGTCTGGGGAAGAGTGAGACAGCCCTGGGGCTAAAGGAAGATGAGGTCAGGCCGGGAACACCTGGCTTGAGGACACAGCGGGACCTTTGTGTAGTGTCCAGTGGGCAGTCTGATGCCGTGCAGGGCTCAGGCCAGAGGCAGATGCAAGTGTGGACGTGGAGGCACCTTCTGAGGGGGTGACTGGAATCGTGACAGGGATGAGGATCTCGGAGAAAGGCAGAGGGAATATTTGGGGAGAAAGGAGTACAGCTGGGTCCCCGGTTCAACAACGCCAAGGGACAGGCAGAGACCTGGAGCCCTGGGAGGAGACAGAAAGCCAAAGCAGGGTCTGGGAGGACACCAGGGCTGTAGAATCAGCTGGGGAGATGTTTTGAGTGTTGAGTGAGGAAGGGCTCCCAGGAGGCTCAGGGAGGAGGCTGGCCCAGGCTCTCAGCCAGTGAGAGGCTGGGGACACCCCTCAAGAGAGCCACCTGTGGGGGTACCGGCATGCAAAGCCCAGACCGAGGGTCGTAGAAGGGAGTGGAACATGGGGACAGGGAGTCGGGAGAAGCCACGGTTCGTCTGGTCTGCAAATCTCTGCTGACTCGGAATCCCGGTCACGTTTTCCCAGTGGGCCCCGATGTTCCCATCCACATGGTCCTGGGACCAGCCAGGCCTGTGCTTCCTCCTCACTTCCCCTCGTCGCCTCCTCTACACAGCTGGGAGGCTGCGGGACTCGACATTGAGCTGAGTCAAGAGCCTCAGGCCTCCTTCCGGCTCCGCCAGTTCCTGTGCAGCCGTCAGCAAGGATGTCTCCTGTCTACAAAAGAACAGAACTTTGGAGCGGGGCTGGCAGCCTTCCTCTGCGCAGGGCTGACGGCAAATATTTCTCCACGTGAAGACTTTTTGAGGATCACAGGGTCCTTGTTGCAGCTGCTCAACGTTGTCTTTCTGGTGGGAAAAACCACAGACAACACGTAAGCACATGAGGTGCCCGCGTGCCAATTACACTTTATTTTCAAAAGCCGGCGGTGAGCAGGCTTTGGCCCCAGCACAAACATCTCCGTGGCTTCCAGGCCATTCGTTGCCCTCTGTCCCCCACAGGTGGCTGCTGTCTGCTGGGCCTCCCCTGCAGGGACACCCTCAGAGTGCTCCCTGGCCACAGCCACAGCCACGTAGGCCTCAGAGAGTTCTCGTTTCCAGGAATCCCTCAGGCTACGGGAGCCCAGGTGTAGAAGTGACGTGCAGCAGAGATCGCACACGTGTGAATGAAGAAGCTGTCTTACCATTGTGATCACGGCAGCCTGCAGGATCCCGTATGTCTTTTTTCCTCTGTCATAAAGAAACACACAGGAAAAGAGAAAAATGGACCTAAAAGAACAAGAACAGCCTCCCGCTGGGTAACCTTCCGAGCCTCTGAGCGTTCCACTCATTGTCAACTTCCTTACAAAGAGCCGTTCTCTTCAGAACTTAGGACACAGCTGCTCAGCATCCCCCAGTGCAGGCCCTCCGAGGGATCCGAGCCACACGACATCTGGACACACAGAATTCCGAACAAAGCCATGCGGCTTCTGTGTCCGGGACCTGCCTCTCCCCTCCCAGGAGGCTTCTGGGGGAGATGGGAGGTCATGTCCTATTGGGCTGCTTGACACCAAAGTCCTGGTCCAAGATGAGATGGAGAAGGAGCTTCCTTCTGTGAGTGGAGGAACATGTGCCTTTTGCACATGGCCTGCACATGGTCAGCTCGAGGGGTCTGTAAATACCCTACGGCCTCCTGTCCAGGCGTGCCAACCTGCTGGACCACGCGGGGGCCAGGACGACACAGAGGGAAATGAAGGCGACTGAGAAAGGAGCATGGCCACGGGACTCCCGCTTTCCACGGAATTTCACAGACTTCACGAGAATGTTAAATTGTCATCACGGGAAGGGGCACATGTTTGGCCAAGATGGAAAGTAGTCAGATAACAGAAAGTGAAGCCTAGAAATAAGTCGGTGCGTTTCTGGGTGGACCGGCATTAACAGTGGTGCCTTCTGAGACGGGCGTGAGGATTCTGTGGTGTGCGCGCACAGCGCAGGAGACAGCTGGCTTTGCAAAACCTCCCAGTTTCAGGAACGCTCAGCTGCTGGGCCGTCCTGCTGCGGCAAACACACTGCGTGGCACGTGAGGAGGCTGACACTGAAAGGGGCAGAGGGAGGCTGCTCAGACGCAGGAAGACAAGATAATTCCCATCTTATAGGAGCAGGGGTCTAAGCTCTGGGACGTAGGAATGAGCCGCTCTGAAAGGTTCTGGCCCGGAGAGCAGGGAAGAGTCGCTGCCACTCTTGAGTGACCTGTGGTGCCACAAACACTGTATCATTACCACTGCCAGGTGGGAGAGCAGCAGTGGAGACGTGATGACATCACCGAGGGCACTCGTCAAGGGACCAGATCGTCAAGGGACCGAAGGGCTTCTGTGTACAGTGAGAAATGCCCAAAGAAACCTCAGTTCTCCGTGGACAGAAATTAAGTTGTGTCAAATAATCAAGTGGTGGACAGAAGTGATGGAGATTTGGTCATCATATTTTGGAATTGTGAGAAAGTACAGGATGTTTCCTCATGGAGGAAATGAATAGTTACAATATTTTTGCATAGATAACCCATTTATATAGTTCACAGTTCACATCCAGGAGTCCCCCTTGTCCCCATTTCATTGAGTTTGGCTTCAGTGACCTGAGGCCAGCTGCAGTCCAAGAACCTTAGTGGAAAATTCCAGAAATAATATTTCATAAGGTTCAAGTTGCGCATTGTTCTGAGTAGTGCGATGAAACTCTCGTGGTCTTGCCTTCCCGCCCAGGCCATGACCCTCCCATCTGTCTGGCATGCCCACACCATAGACACCCTACCCAGGCTGTGACCCTCCCCTCTGTCTGGTGTGTCCACACCATAGACACCCCGCCCAAGCTGTGACCCTCCCCTCTGTCCAGTGTGTCCACACCATAGACACCCGCCCAAGCTGTGACCCTCCACTCTGTCCAGTGTGTCGGCAGCATAGACGCCCCGCCCAGGCTGTGACCCTCCCGTCTGTCCAGTGTGTCCACACCATAGACACCCGCCCAGGCCCTGACACTCCCCTCTCTCCAGTGTGTCCACCCAATAGACACCCCGCCCAGGTCCTGACCCTCCCCTCTGTCCAGTGTGTCCACACCATAGACACCCTCCCAGGCCGTGACCCTCCCCTCTGTCCAGTGTATCCACACCATAGACACCCGCCCAGACCCTGAAACACCCCTATCTCCAGTGTGTCCACACCATAGACACCCCACCCAGGCCATGACCCTCCCCTCTGTCCAGTGTGTCCACAGCATAGACACCCCACCCAGGCCATGACCCTCCCCTCTGTCCAGTGTGTCCACAGCATAGACGCCCCTCCCAGGCCGTGACCCTCCCCTCTGTCCAGTGTGTCCACAGCATAGACGCCCCTCCCAGGCCCTGACCCTCCCCTCTGTCCAGTGTGTCCACAGCATAGACACCCGCCCAGGCCGTGACCCTCCCCTCTGTCCAGTGTGTCCACACCATAGACACCCTGCCCAGGCCGTGACCCTCCCCTCTGTCCAGTGTGTCTGCACCACAGATGCTCCCGGGCCATAGTCTGTCGTAGCCGCCTCTGTTGTCTGAGTGAAAATATGTGATACGTGTAGCGTCTGACACCACCCATGGTTTCAGGCCCCCGCTGGGGGCTTGGAATGAACCCCTTTATCAGGAACCACTGTGCTGTAAAAGGGCATGCAGGGGGTCTCCCTCTCACTGCGGCCCTCAGACCCAGAAAGCCCATGTCTGCTTTTTCCTAGTCATATTTAACGCACGTGTCAACAAACACCTTTACGTCCTTCCTCACTGAACTCAAGTGGTAGCGCACTCCCCACCAAGTTCTGCATCTGGCTGGGTTTTTCTCTTTTTACCATTTATGGTGGGGATTTTCCCATCCTTGCAGAAAGAACTTCTCTTTTATTTTCTTCAAATGCATGACATTTCATTGAGGTCGGGATACCCCTTGATATCTTTAACCAGTTCCTACTGGAGGATTTTTACACAAAATTATTTATCTGAAATAAACAAAAGTGTAGCGAAGAACGCTTGTGGGAATCATTATCCTAAAAAATGAATCAATAAAAAGCTGGCTGCTGTTATAAATTGCTTAGAGGATTAGAATGAGAAACACTCTCAATGGTTAGGGACACTCAGGACGTCTGGGGTCTCTCCCTAATCTTTTGTAGGTTACTCAGGTGAAGACAATACTGACCTATTGTGGCAGGTTTCATGTGAAAGCTGGTGAGTCGTGAGCTAATCATAGAATCAGCACAGTCGGTGCAACTAGACCCTGGAGATCCTTAAGCAGGCGGCATCTAATGTCACCTGAAATCTGGATCTGAATAGCCCACCCTCTGGAGAGGAGGAACAGCCACGGAAATAAATCCGAGCCAGGCCCCTGCCTCTGGGCCTTCATGAGCGCTGAAGCATTGGCTCTTTCCTCGCAGGGAGTGGCGTCCTGGCCGTGCTGATGATAGCTGCGTTCCTGGAACCCATACGAGATGTTCAACGACAACGTGCAGGAGAGAAGAAATCACCCCCTTTCTGGTCCACTTTGCTGTCGACGTTCAAGCTCTACGGAGATAAACGTCTGTGCCTCCTCATCCTGCTGCCGCTGTACAGTGGACTGCAGCAAGGATTCCTCTCCGGAGAATACACACGGGTATGAACGCAAGCCAGGGCCGGTGGCTCAGGCCACGTGTGGCGTCACTGCCCCGCCTGTGTCTGAGTGTCTCAGGCCACCTGCCCGGGGCTGGGGCTGGAGGGAACGGGATCCTGCACTCCCAGTCCTGCCACAGCTGAGGTCATGATTCCAGGGCTCAACTTCCAAGTCACTTCCGGCTCCCAGGAGCTCCACTTCTTCTCTCCAGGGAGAACTTCTAGCCTGACCTGTGGCTTCCTGGGGAAAGAGCCAGAGCAGGTGACTGGGTAGCTGCGCTGCTCTCCACGCAGACACTCACTCGTGTTAACCTTTCCTGGGCCTCACCCTGCACTGTGGCTTTAGAGTTTCTGGATAGGAGAGGCATTAAGTCCATGAGTGCCACTGAGATTCCTTCTCCCTCTAGTTTTCAAATTATGCTTCACAATCTAAAAGTCGATGTGGCTCCTCAGGCTTCTTCTCCGTCCACTCCTGCCCCCGTCCCCCCACAAGGTGAGAGAGGCGGTGCCCCACCTCGGGTGCATAAAGAAAGAAGCCTCTCTTGGGGACTGTTGAGAGCTGGAGGCCAGAGCCTGTGGGGGCCTGTGTCTGCAGCCCCACCCTCTGAGGCTCTCCTTCTGGAGGAACCCTTCCCGCTGTCCCCTCGCCTGATCGCTCCCAGGCAAGACTGCCAGCTTAGCGAGATAAAACGCACCCGCAGGTAGAATTTGAATTTCAGATAAACCGCAGGTGTTTCTCAGAGGAGTGTGCACATATGACAGTCCCGGGCACCTGCTTCTATCTGATAGTGGTACTTCCAGGACGGTCCCGAGGCAGAATCTTAGGGGCTTAGAACAGTAAGCACAAGATAACAGAAAGGTCCACTTGGCATTTTGGGGACAGCCCCTCCTGCTCCTCTACTGGACCTGTCCTTGTCACCCCAGTGTGGCTGTGGCCACAGTCTTTTCATCTCGGCCCCTGTCCTGCGCGCCAGCCCTCGAGGCCCCCGTGATGGGCTGGGGGGACGGGATGGGCGTGGGAGCACAGCTGCAGCCAGCGGCTGGGCTGCTCTGAGGCCCGGGGAGGTGGCGGCGCAACCTCTTCACTTTTCCTCTGTTTTTCTCCTCTCTTTAGACCTAATAGGCAATGACTGGCCCAGCAAGGGTAGGGCTTATTGGCTTCCGTGTGAAACAATGCACATTTCACAGCAAATGGCATAGACTATATGAGGAATTTCATCCAGAGCTGCCCAAACTCCTCATTTTAGTTCTTCCCCAGAGAAGGTTTTCTTACAAACACGAGCTTTTCTCCTGCACGGGAGCCACAGAGCCGAGGGGAAGGCACGCGCCACACTGGCCTGCGGCCCTCTCAGAGTGGACGTTCCAGGCACCCGACTGCAGCTTCAGCTTGAGCCCGGGAGGCCTGGGAGCGTCCGTGACGTGGCTCTGCTCCCCTCCCCAGTCCTATGTCACCTGCGCCTTGGGCATCCAGTTCGTCGGCTACGTGATGATCTGCTTCTCGGCCGCCGACGCGCTGTGCTCCGTGTTGTATGGGAAGGTCTCGCAGTACACCGGCAGGGTCCCGCTCTACGTGCTGGGTAGGTAGCAGCGTGGTGCATCCCAGCCGTCCTCACGATTCCAGTTAGCCAGAGCGTGCAGCTCACAGACGGGACGCGGCAGGAGAGCTGCCCCTGAAACTGCTTTGCAATTAGTAACGCCCTGCAGAGATGCATTCATTCATTCATTCAGGCCTTTCTCCGTCCCCTCAACAAGCAGGAATCAGATCTCTGCCAGAGCTGACCCTGGGCAGGCACTGCGCCCGGCACGAGGCCACACAGCAAGTGCCTGCTCCGAGTGGGCACTCAGTATAGTGACCAGGCCAGGGTGTGGTGGGGCAGGATCTCCGCAGGCACAGTGGACGGACAGGAAGCCAGTGGTGAGACCGTGGGGTCACAGAAGGCCACGCTGGGGTTGGGGCGGCTCTGTTCAGCCTCTGTTCACACAGCAGATAAAGACAAACCTTCTAAGCCTGCAGATTCCTCCCTAAACACACAGCGTCTTCCATTTTTCCTGGGAAGAGTAGGAAGGAGAAGAGTTAGAGATCATGTGAGCAATGAGGAATGTGGGCACTAAGAAATAAATAGCGCCTGGCACGTCAACGCCCCAGGCAGAGCTGGCCGTGGGGTGCAGCCAGAGGAAGGGCATGCAGTGAGCGTCCCCAGTGCCGTGGAGCCCAGAGACTCTGCCTGGAGTTTCCTATCCATCTTCACAGTTGCCCTGCGGAGCAGACAGTGTCCCCTTACAGACAGGAGATCATGGAGCGGAGAAGTGGAGGACTTGCCCCAGGTGGCACAGCTTCTGCCTTTCCGCCTCCCGAGACCCTGCTCTTCCCACTCCTCTGTGGTGTCTTGAGCATCAATGAGGATGCTTACATAATGAGGATCATTACTGTATCCTAAAGATGCCACAGTCTGTGGAAATCGGGGCCCAAAGCTGTGACCTGCTCGGATGGGTCACGGGGTGAGGCCACAGATGCCACCTGCCCGCCTGCCTGCCTGGGAGGTCTGCGGCCTCCTCCCTCCTGTCCCTATGCCCCCATTTGGAAGCCTTAGATGACACCATGGCACACTGTGTCCTATCCCCTGACCACTCAGAAGGGAGCTGGGATCCTTCAACTCATCCCTAATGACAAGTCCCTTCCCTTTCTGACTGTAATCCTCATAGATTTGGGGCAGCCTCAGGCCCAGACAGGGTGACCTTCCTTCCCCAGGTGATGCCAGACCACACCCAGGCCCTCCAGGCTGAGGCCGAGGGCCACACAGCAGGGGTGTGGTGCAGAGTATTGACTTAGAGCTGGCAACAGGCAGACACACCAGCTCACAAATTAAATGTCAAGGTTCCAACTCAAAAGACCCTTCCAGAGCGTTAAGGGAACATGGAGCATGCAGCTAACGTTCCAGGGAGGGTGGCTCCAGCGCTGATCCCTAGAGGGCCCTTCAGACCATGATGACGACCCTCATCACCCGGGGCCTCCCCTCTGCACCCCAGGCGCGGTGACCCAGTTGTCCTGCATCATCGCCCTCCTGCTGTGGAGACCGCGTGCCGACCAGCTGGCGCTGTTCTTCGTGTTCTCAGGCCTGTGGGGCGTGGCAGACGCCGTCTGGCAGACACAGAACAACGGTGAGTACCCAGCCCACGCCCCTTCCTCTGGGGCGTCCCCGGCCCAGGCAACTGTGGGGCTCGTTAGATGCCAATGGACCAGAGGCAGGAGAGGTGAGATGGGAGACACGGCATGAGATGGGAGGGCCAAGACGGCTTTGATGTCACTGCTTGGTCTGATGTATTTTCTCTGAGCATTTCTTCAGATTCAGGATGCAAGAGTAAAACCACCCGAGGGTCCTTTTGGGCACCATTCCCTGGGGATGATGTCATTTCCCTCAAGTCAAGTCTCCCGTTCAAGCCTGGGTGTGAGACTCTTGACCCCAGGACAGTGGTCTCTTCATGAATAAAACCCTTTATTCAGACTTGCTAATGAGTAGAGGCACACTTCCCACCCACCAGGGCCTGGGCGTAAAGGCACAGGGCCTTCCCAGGAGCCCTCGATGCGATGGAGTGGCAGCGTGAACTACAAGCCACATGCGTCACAGGACACCAGGATCAGTGTCTGTGGATGAGGCTCTGGGGCTTCCAGGGCAGTGGTCGGTTTACTGGGAGCAGCAGGTGGGGGCCCTGTGGTGTTGGGGAGGTGGGAGGCCAGGGTGGACACTGTCCTAGAGACATCACGTCTGGGTTGACTGCTCTCCATGGGGGTGACCTTCAGGAGGAAGCCAGGGCAGGAGGGGGCAAGGGTGCTCCAAGGCCTTGTCGAAGCTGGGGTCCGAGAGAAGGCGGCCTGGGGAAGTGCAGAGGGGTGGGGTGGAGCAGCAGACCAGGTCCGCACCTGCCGGCTGGCTGCGGGGGAGGGTCAGATGCACCCAGGCTCAGTGGAAGCCGCGGAAAGTGCTGACACCCAGGAGTGACCAGGAGCTACATGGAGTCCGGCCCGTGTCCCAACAATCAAATCCGAAAGGCAGGTGACAAGGTCCAAAGTGCAGCCCTGGAGGGAGCGGGAGGGCTGGTTGTTGGGTGGAAGGTGACGTCCCGTGATGATGGCAGGAGGCAAATGCCAAAGTCCTCACAGAATAGGGCTGCCCGGCCTGGAGGTCAGGAGGGCAGCAGGGGCACCTGTGGGAGGTGAGCAGAAGCCCAGGAACGGCCAGGGAGGAAGCAGCCCCAGGCTCAGGCGGCGGCAGAGAGAGGCCACAGGGCAGGCGAGCCAGAGGGGACGCAGCCATTGCACCTAAATCCCTGCTGCTCAGGAGGCTGAGGCAGGAGAATCACTTAACTCCGGAGACAGAGGTTGCAGTGAGTGGAGATCGCACCACTGCAGCCCAGCCGGGCTCCTGAGCCCTGCGTTGCTTTGTGCTGGCTGGCCGTGTTTTCCACAGGGAGAAGTGGGAAAGGGTTTTGGAGAAAGTCACTAGGGAGAGAGGGAAGCAGGGACAAGTGTGTGGCCGCTGGCCGGAGGGTGTGCGCTGGTTGAAAAGGAGAGATGAGGGCTTAGGGCGAGAACGCTGAGTTTCCCAAAATCCCCATCTAAGGCCCCGAGGGGTGTCAGACGCCCAAAGAGTCAAGACTTTGGGTGCCTAAGAGATGCGGATGAGGCAGGTGAAGGGTCCTCTCGGAGGTGAGCATGGCTCACCTGAGACCTTCTTCCCTTCCGGAGACACATCACCCTTCTGCCTTTATCTGGCAAACACGTGGGGCTTAGAAAATGGAAAAAGCAAATCCACAAACGAACTACAGGCCAGTGTTTCTGAGATGAGAGACTTGGCGCTGAGGGTAAAGAGCACGGGTAACCTCAGATGGGGGCAGGAACACTCCAGGCACTTCCTGTCGTCTTCCTGACGGGGACCGGTCACCTATCCGTAGGACAGCTGAGAAAACCCACA
>CM052651.1:152964671-152983558 GCA_028533165.1 Leontopithecus rosalia
CTCCAGTGAACATAACAATGACAAGAAAGTGAAACAGCCTTATTGCTGATATGGAGAAAGTTTGACTGGTCTTTATAGACGATCAAGACCAGCCACAACATTCGCTCCAGCCAAAGCCTAATCCAGAGCAGGGCTCCAACTCTCTTCCGTTCTACAAAGCCTAAGAGAAAGGAGAAAGCTACAGAAGAAAAGTTTGAAAGTAGCAGAAGCTGGTTCTTGAGGTTTAAGGAAACAAACCACGTCCATAACATGAAAGTGCAAGGTAAAGCAATAGGTGCTGATGGAGAAGCTGCAGCGAGTTATCTAGAGACCCAGCTAAGGCACGTGATGGAGGTGGCTACCCCAAACCACAGGCTGTCAGTGTAGATGAAACAGCCTTCTGTTATAAGAAGATGCCATCCGGGACTTTCATAGCTAGAGAGGAGAAGTCAATGCCAGTCATCAAAGCTTCAAAGGACGGATGGACGGGATATCTCTTGTTAAGAGCTAATGCAGCAGGTGACTTGAAATAGAAGTCAATGTCATTTACTCTTCCAAAACTCCTAAGGGCCTTAAGAATTATGCTGAATCTACTCTGTCTGTGCTCTCTAAGTAGAAGAATAAAGCCAGGATGGCAGCACATCTGTTTACAGAGTGGTTTACTGAATATTTTGAGCCCACTGTTGAGACCTATTGCTCAGAAAAAAAAAGACCGTTTTCAAAATGTTACTGTGCCTGGTCACCCAAGGGTTCTGATGCAGGTGTTCAAGGAGAGTAATGTTGCTCTCAGGCCTGCTAACACCACATTCATTCTGCAGCCCATGGATCAAGGAGTAATTTCCACTTTCAAGTCTTGTTACTTAAGAAATACATTCATAAGGCTCTAGCTGCCATAGAGAGTGATTCCTTTGAGAGATCTGGGCAAAGTCAACCAAAACCTTCTAGAAAGGATTCACCATTCTAGCTGCCATTAAAAACATTCATGCCTCATGAGAGGAGAAACAATATCAACTTTAACAGGAGTTTGGGAGAAGTTGATACCATTCCTCATGGGTGATTTTGAGGGGTTCAAGCCTTCAGTGCAGGAAGTAACTGCAGATGAGGTGGAAAGAGCAAGAGAACTAGAATCAGAAGTGGGGCCTAAAAAGGTGACCAAATTGCTGCGATCTCAGAATAAAGCTTGAATGGATTCGGAGTGGCTGCTTATGGTTGAGCAAGGAAAGTGGTTTCTTGAGATACAATTGACTCCTGGGAAAGATGCTGTGAACGTCATTGAAATGACAGCAAAGGATGTAGACTATTCCATAAACTTAGTTGATGAGGCAATGGGTGGGGTTTGAGGGGACTGACTCCAATTTTGAAAGAAATTCTGTGGGTAAAACGCTATGGAACAGCATCGCATGCCACAGAGAAATCTTTCACGAAGGGAAGATTCCAACAGAGTAAACTTCGCTGTGGTTTTATTGTAGATACTGCCACAGTCACCCCGACCTCCAGCAACCTCCACTCTGATCAGTCAGCAGCCATCAACATCCAGGCAAGACCCTCCACCAGCAAAGGATTATGACTCACTGAGGGCTCAGATGATTATTAGCGTGTTTAAAGCAATGCAGTATTTTTAAATTAAGGTGCATTCATGTTTTAAACCTAATGCTATTGCACACTTATTAGACTACAGTGTAAAATAAACCAAACTTTATAGGCACTGGGAAAACAAAATATGAGTGTGACCTGCCCTGTTGCTATGTGAGCTTTACTGTGGTGTCCTGCAGCCGAACCCACAGTATCCCCAAGGTCTGCCTGTTAGGTGAGACAGCAGCCCCAGGAACTAATGCAGCCTGCCAGGTGCCGAGTTCCCAGCAAGCAAGGATGCATCCACAGATGTCACGGGAAGAGATACAAAGACAGAAAAGTTTTAATCATTTGAGAATCAATGCCTAAGAAAAAATAAATAATGACATATGGTTAAATGAAGTACAAATCGAAAATGATATTCAGAAGAAAAAAGTTACATACAAAGATAGTTGTGATAAGAGATTCTAAGACATTTAATTTCATTCCCTTTAATAAATGGAGGATGTGGTTTTATTCCTTCTGTTGTCTGCTTCTAAAGTATAGATACAAACTGTGTCTATCTGCAGATGCAGATAAGAAACCTGGGAAACCACAGGAAATCCAAGGAGGCTGGGAAAAGTGGGCATTGAGCCAAGAGCAGAAAATAAAGCCCACCCTGACAGCAGAGACATCCGAGGACCCCTGAGGACCCCCGAACGTGAGCCCAGAGAGCTGCCCACAGCCCCAGCCTGCCTTTCCAGGAGGAACCTTCTCTGGGCCGGCACTACCCACGTGGGAGGTGAAGAATGCCCGTGTTTCCAACAGCCACCATGGCTCCGCTGCCATCTCGGGGAGCAGGACCACGCATGACGGAACTCCAGGCAGGGGAGACTCCAATCTGCAACGCGAGACGCCAGGCAGGGCCAGCGTCTCCATTGGGCACATGAGGGCCTACGATACTTTTAGGAGCACACGAAAATGTTTTAATCTCTCTTAAAAATGAGAAGAAAAAGATGTACTAAAAGAAAATGTTTTAACATGCACAACTGATATACCCACTTTTATACAAGTGCAGTTAAAAAAACGTAAATGCTTAGATTTTTTAATGGAAAAGACAATGGAAGTCATGATGTGGCCTGATCCCAGGTTGCAAAAAACTAAAACTGCTGTGAAAGCATTCATTCAAACGCAGGAATTCTAATGTCGCATGAGGATGCCGGAGGAGGAATGACCAGGGAGTAGCACCGTCCTGCTGTCACACCCACACCCACGGCAAGGCTAACCACAGGCTTTCTGCGTTTTTCTCTAAAGCAGGGAAGGAAGTAAAAATGACCACAGAGTAAAATTAGAGTAAAGATCCTAGGAAAGGATGGAAAATGCAGGCTAAGGAAGAAATGGTTCACGCTGAAGAACAGGTTCAAAGCGGAGGTCGGACAAAGGAGGTGATAATCTTAACTGTTGCTTGTGTCTCTTGTGTAAGGTGTTTGTTGAAAGAATCCGCCATGCTTAATCTATAATTGCAGTATTAATAATTTAAGGAAATTTAATCTAATTAGAATCTATCTTTAAATGTTCAAGAAAAGGTCATTTCAAAGGTGAATTTGATCATCTGAACATTGAACAGAGCCCTCGTTTCTGGGAGTCAGACTCCACGTTGAAACCCCTTTCCCTTTAACGCCAATAATCAGCATTCACGAGGTTCCTCTCCATGTTCTCACCTCTTCGTGTACCCCTCAGCCTCTGAAGCTCCACTCCCTCTCTAGATGTTGGGGAGTGAAGGTGAAGGTGACTGAGCTCCATCCTCAAAATGCTGTCGAGGTTGGTACGAGCAGGTCCTAGGTCATTGGGAAACAGTGTGAGGAGGACCTGAGGGGTGTGGGGATCAGGGAGCACTTGGGGGCCTTAGCCTGTGGGTGGGGTGGGGTGAGCCCAGGAAGGATTGCAGAAGGACGATGAGTCAGAGGAAGACGGATTGACCTAAAGGACGGCCTTCTGCATGATGTAGGCCTTGGGGGACAGAAGAGAAGAGGCGGGGGGAGGGGCAGACTGGGCCTGATGCCCATGAAACCTGGGGGCCGTGCTGTGGGAGGGACCTGTGCTCCTTAGGAACACGTGGAGCCATGCAGAACTCCACTCGGGAGAGGGCGGAGGGCTGGCTCCGAGGCGCCCTTCAGGAGCAGCTCCCGGGTCGAACGGACGGGATGACTGGCTGGTCCCTTCTCCATCCCCACAGCATCCCTGAGCCCTGCAGGGGATGAAATGTCACTTCCAGAAAAGGAAGTGGGGGTCAGCAGAGGGTTTTCTCCAAGGTGACAGTAGACAGTGGCGCAGATAGGCAGTGACTCACCCCACCTTCCAGCCCGTTATACTTGGTCGTTTTTTTGTGATTGTCTTAATGCTACCTTTTCGACCAAGTAAATGTGCTTATGTACAATTTGCATATAAATGTGCCTGCAGACAGGTAGATAGAGACCCCCTCCTCAAAATTAATGTAAGAAATCTAATCAGATTGTACATCTAATGAGAAGCCTTCAGGAGATTGTTAAGAACGAAAAGTAAATTCTGGCTTTTTGCAAATCAGTAGGAAATGTTGTTTTAATTAGCTTATACTGACTTCTAATACTGCAGAATGTATATCCCACAAAGGGCTCCCAGCCGAAGGCACACATGGAATTCACCTTATTTGGATGACAGACTTGACACCCACCACTCTTGGAGCGTGTACTGCAGATTATATTTAATGGAGACTTCCCGGCAGGCAGGTGATCTGATACCCGAGCATGGCTTCCTGATCAGATTGCATGTATGTTTCTTCCCCAATCTCCCACGAAGAATGAGAAGTGCATTTCTTCAGTACAGGAGTGTGTCATTCTGTCTGCTTCAGTGACGATTCTTAGTATAAGCTGACTCAACATAATCCAAGCAATAGGCAGGTCCACTTCTTCAGCCAAACCCAAAGTGGCTCTTTAATAATGGATTTGTTTTGCCGCTTCTGCCTGACAAAGGACCTTGTACTGGTTTGGCATTCATCTGAAGAGAAAGGCCTCCATCCACCGTCATCATAGTAGAATTCCTTTTTCTTTCCTTCATAGCCGAGATAGCTCATTGTTCTCGAGTTACTTAAAATCGCATTACCAAAATGGTGAGGACTGCAGTGACGCTTGCGCAGTATCATTTAAGGTGAAAACAGCCCCTGGCACTGAGTCGTTCTTTTGTGGCCTCCTGTTCTCTGACGGATGCCGCTCTAACTATGTTTCCTAAATACGGGAGAGAACGCCTTTTTCCTGGCAGTTTCTAGACGGCTTGGGTAGTCCTAAAGTCTTGGTGGCGCTCCAAGATCATTTGGGCGTCTGGGGCAGCCAACCTGTTATCAGTTTTTGTCTGTTTTAGGAAGAAACTGTGGTCGGCATTTCCCATGTGATGCTGCGTGCTGAGGGCTGATCTACGTCCTGTCCAGGACCATCTTTCCAGCTGCATCTTTGATCTTCACCCTCCCGGACGCGTACTTGGTTTCCTGATAGCCGCTGCAATACACAGTCTTGACGGTGCCATCCGGGTACTCCCTCCTCTTGAACTGCGCCGTGTGGATTTCTTTCTGCCCGTTGCTGAGCACGATGGTTTTGTCTCCATTCCTGGGAGAGAAGAAACGTGGTCAGGTGCCCTGTGCCAAGGCCAATGCTGCCAGTGTGGAGGCCAGTGGGGGTGGGGCAGCACAGAGCGATGCCTCCAGCCGGATCTGGAGCCCGCCTTCCAAATCTCGGTAGGTGAAGGTGTGGAAGGCCATGGGCAGGGGCAGGAAAGGTGCCCGGTGGGCTCAGGGCGTCAGTGGAAACTGGGTGTGGGTGAGAGAGGGCAGGTGGGGAGGGCCAGGAGGCAGGGTGTGAAGTCAGGCACGTCTGCTCACCTGCAGGCTGAAGGCTGTGCTGGCAGCTGGATGTTACGGTGAGAGGGATGGCAGGGTTGACACAGGGAGTGATAGGGACACACATAGAATCATTTCAGGACAGTGATCCCGGATGTGATAGGGAAGATTCTGACTGCTGTGAGGAGGCTGGGGGAGTCCATTATAATTGCCCAGGCGAGAAGGGGTGAGAGCTGGGGCCACAGAGCCGGGACTACAGGCATGTGCCACCATGCCTGGCTAATTTTTGTATTTTTAGTAGAGACGGGGTTTTATCATGTTGGCCAGGATGGTCTCGGTCTCTTGACCTGGTGATCTGCTTGCCTCGGCCTCCTGAAGTGCTGGGATTACAGGCATGTGCCACCGAGCCTGGCCAAGTGTAGTGATTTTTATGGTTATAATGCAAACACAGCTAATGTCGGTGACGTAAATACCTAAGACTCAATCCCGCAGTCTCCAGTCAGGGATTCGAATCAAGGTCCTAAGACAAAACTTCTAAAGTCGATGACATTATTTTCTATTATTTATACAAGCATTTAAATGCTTACAAAATTCCAAATTAATTTACATAAATTATTAAATACAAAAAACAAAAATTGGGATGTTTTGGATTCACACCGTCTGACATTACCAACCTTTCCACCCTTATGATTGTCCCGTCAGGAAACAAGGTCTCTTCCCGTCCATCCTGGAAGCGTTCCACCGTCCCATCGGGAAACACAATTTCTCTGGAGCCATCAGGGTAGAATTTTTCTGTAGAATGCATTTTTAACTGTAGGTTACATTGAATCTGTTTAGAAACATGCTACATCTAAATAATCTATAAAATATGAATGAGATTAATCTATGAAATATTCATAAGATTTATAGAGACGGAGTATTTTCTAACCATCTGGCTTTATAACTAGGGTTGCCAAATATAATATAAAATGCCCAGTGGAGTTTGAATTTTAGATAAATGGTGAATAATTTTTAACAGTAATGTATTTCAAATATTGCATGAAACATACTCTTATACAAAAAATTACTTGTGGTTTATCTGATATTCAAATTCAGTGAGAGACTTGAATCTTTATTTGTCAATCTGGCAACCCTATTTGTAATAAAGGTTTAGGGACTTAAATACTCTATGAAAATACTCAAGAAGAAAAACTGCGTGAAGACCTGAGAGCACATTTGCTGTGTTTCACTGTTTCAACCAGGACGTAAAGAACATACATACCTGTCTTTGCAAATTCAGTAAATTTCTATTTCTAAACCAGGATGCTTGTGTCACTTAGCTGCTTAAACATATTTTGTAGTGATCCGCTCTGATATGGGCTGAATGCTGTGCCCTTCCCAAATTCCTATGTTGAAACCTAATCCCCAAAGCAATGGTGTTGGGAGATGAGGCCTTTGGATGGTGACGGGGTCATAAGGGTGGGGCCCCATGGATGAGATCAGTACCTTTGCTGCAAGGACCCCAGAGAGCTGTCTCGCCCCTTCTACCATGTGAGGCTGCAATGAGAAGATGCTGTCTTTGAACCAGGCAGCAGCTGTCGCCAGACAGGGAAGCTGCCGGCCCCTTCATTATAGACGTCCAGGCTCCAGCGCCGCTGTGGACAGGCCAGCCTGTGTATGGTATTTTTCTGTGGCAGCCTGAACAGGATGAGGGGGCACGCTCCATAAAGAACTGATATTCAGCATGCATTTTTGTACCTGCTCTGTCATTTTTTATTTAAACTTGAACATCTTGCTCTAGGCAGACTGATCTTGGTCTCATGAAAACACAAAATTTAGATTCTCCCAACTTTGCTCGAGTGATCTTCCTGGCTGAAATTTTCCTCTCCCTCCCATACACTCTCTGACTCTGAGTCCTGTGTTTGAGGTCAAAGGTCCGGCATTAACCCCACAGTTGGTGTCCTCTGCTTCTGAATGCTTTTGACTCTTGCTGTGGGAAACATTCATTTGTACATTTTCATGTTTATTTGCAGTTTTCAGCTGGATAATGAATTGTAGTAAAGAGCCATAATTCACCTTCCACAGCATCCTAAAGGAATGAATAACAGTGATATTCACGTTGCACAGGAGACAGAACCCTTGGATGCTGAGGAACTCGCTGTGGAAGCTGCTGAAAAACTGCTGCACTGCGTCTAATTCATTAGGGGGTCAGGGACGTGATTACAGCGCCTGCATGTGGTCCACATTCACAGCTGATTGCATGTGTTTGTGAAAGAAAGAAAAGCTGCCAAATTAAACTGAATCGATTAGTTTCCATTTGTTCTTCTTTTTATTGAGACGGAATCTCCCTCTGTCCCCCAGGCTGGAGTGCAGCGGCACAGTCTTGGCTCACTGCAACCTCTGCCTCCTGGGTTCAAGTGGTTCTCCTGCCTCAGCCTCCCAAGTACACCAGGCCCGGCTAATTTTTGTATTCTTAGCAGAGACAGGCATTCAGCATGTTGCCCAGGCTGGTCTCAAACTCCTGTCCTCAAGCGATCTACCTGCCTCAGCCTCCGAGAGTGCTGGGATCGCGTGTGAGCCACCATACCCAGCCTCCATTTGTTCTTTTAATATCCTCACTTCTTTTTTATTTGTACTGTCGGCTGTTAGCAGTTCCTGCAGATAAGGGGCAGCATGTATATATGTGTGTGTATATATATGATATATGTGTATATATATTGTATATATTATACACACACAAGTATATGTGTGTGTCTCTGTGTGCATATTTAGGGACAAGGCTTTGCTTTGTCACCAGGCTGGACTGCAGTGAGGTGAGCATGGCTCACTGCAGCCTCAAACCCAGGGCTCAAGGGATCCTCCTGCCTCATCCTCCTGAGCAGCTCTACAAGTGCATGCCACCACCCCTGGCTATTTTTTTATTTTTTGTAGGAACAGGGTCTTGTTATGTTTCCCAGGCTGGTCTCTAACTCCTGGCCTCAAGAGACTCTCCCACTGTGGCCTCCCAAAGCACCAGGATAACTAGTGTGAGCCATCATGCCCAGCCCACAAAATGTATTTAAGAACAAAGAATACGGTGAAAAATCTGACAACTGAGGAAACATTCGAACCCTTAAAATAATTCTTAGCACAACAATTTGTGCTAAGAAATTGACAATTGCTGAAAATGCACGCTGCATATCCGTTCTTAGCAAGAAAACCTGTTGTATATGAAGGGAACGCTCTGGAGAAATTGGGGACTCTTTTTTGGGTCAACAGCTGAGAGCTGCTGAGTTCATTCAGTGCCTGGTACATATCAGTGCACGACTCTTGGCTGCTTTGTATGAATTTATAAGAACCAAGCATGTGACACACAACTGCACCTGTAAACGGAAGGAGTGGAAGGGATGGGGCTTCAGTTTAATTCTTTTCCTGAAATGTCAGCCATAGGTGGAAGTGTTGAACGTATGATATATATATATATAGCCAAGAACAATAACAGACTTAGAATTCCTTCTGGAAAATTAACTGATCAGAGACCTTCTACAGGAGCCGGCTGAGAGTCAAAGAGTTAGGCCTTTTAAGCAGAAATAAAATGCAGAAATATTCTTCTTTTTCCAAAGACTGGTGTTAACAATCACGCGGCATGGCCTTTGCAAACTAGAAGTGTGATTTTTCTATGTCGAATGCTTGCTGGAAGTCACTCAAGAGAATCATTGCTCGTGTGTCCACTTTGGTGCTACACACCCAGTCAGAGCCTAAATGACAGTTTGTGAAGGCAAAAATCCTAACAAGACACATGGCTGCACTGGCTGAAATATTAAGACAAAAAGAAAAGGGTTGGGAGCCAGGAACTCATAGGACAGCCTGAGTCTCAGCAGCTTCAAGAGCCTATCTGGACATCTGCCTTGTCACGGAGGAGCAGATGCCCCACAGTGGCCTTGATTCCGCCGTGGCAATGGGGCAGATAGGATGTCCCACCCACGCATCCACTACAAATACTGAGGAATGCTCAAGAATGTCACAAAAACCCTGTGAAATGAACACTGAAGCTCACGGAAGGGGCCACAAATGCCACAGGGTGCTGGAGCGCAGAGCCAAACCCGACTTGTGGCTGCCCTGGTGTCCTCTGCAGTCTCCAGATGACTGGGCTCTCAGTCACTCTGCAGGGACAGGACAAAGGGCTTTGTCTGGGAATTGGAACTGGGTCCATGCTTAAAGAGCACGCTCTCAGAAGGTTAGAGGTCCAAGGCAACAGGGAACTAGAAAACATGTCCCCGCCGGCAAATGGAGAGCCCCAGGGAGCACGGCTTTCTCCCTCATAGCTCTTTCCACGGGATGTCTCACTACACAGTGACCCCGTTTACCCTTCGGAATTACAGTTCTGCTCCCTGTATCCGGGACACCTTCAACTAAGAAGCTAACCTGAAGCAATCCCAGGCTGGTGGTGGCCTGGCACACCTGGCAGAAGCAAATGCAAAGCTCTCTGTATAGACTCTGCCAGACTGGGCCCCACAGGATTGCCACCTAACACAGGCCACCGCACAGATGTAAAATAGGTGAGGGAGCTCAACAGCACGAGGAAGTGCCAGCAGAGACAAGCAGCAGCAGCACCACATGGAGCCCCCACAGCAAGCACGGTGCCGCCAGACACAGATGTCAAGGCAAATGTCTGTAGAATATATGCTAAAGATCAAAGGAGGAAATTAAAATGACAGAGAAAAAATTCTAGGTGAATTTGAAAAGGAACAGATGAAATGAATATAATCTTCAAACTTAAAGCCCAGTGATGTGTTAGGTAGGATGTAACATTCAGCTGAAGGGAAAAGTCATGAACCAGACAAAGAATTGACCCAGATGGTAACAGGAAAGCGTAGCATGTGAAGAGGGAAGGAGGCAGAATGAGGCGGTGTCCTGCAGCTGTAACTGGAGGTGCAGGAAGAGAAAGAATGGAGGGAAGGTAAGATTGGTAGAGGCAATCGTCGTGAACTTCCCTGAACTTGACATGGTCACCAGATAAAATACCGGACACCCAGTGAAATCTGAATGTTCACATAAACTACGAATAATTATGTCCCACGTATTGCATGGAATATACTCATAACAAAGAAATCATTTGTTGTTTGCCTGAAATTCAAATTCAGCTGGGCATCCTGCATTTTTATTTGCTAAGCCTGACAACCCTAGCTTATGAAAGACACAGTGATTATATTTAAGATGCACAGCAAATCCCCAATACAGTGAATAACATTAAATCTCATAGCTAGACGTTCATAATGTATCTGGAGACAGAATAGTTCCTAAAAGCACGGAGAGAGGCAAAAGTATCACACTTGAAGGAAGAAATTAGGCCGCCGTCAGACCCTCCAGCAGACACTGTGTGGGAGTGGAATGAAGTCCTCAGCACGCTGAGACGTCACTGTGATTCCATTGCTCAAGATTCTCCAATGGCTTCTCCACAACGGTCTACACAGCCTGGCTCCTGGCACTTGGACCTCATCTCCTCTACCCCTGCCACACCGGCCTCCTTGCTCTTCCTCAGACACAACACGCACTTTTCACAGCTCTCTCTCACTCTGGAATGTTCTTCCTGACATGCACATAGCTGCCTCTCCCACATCACTCACCGTTCCCTGAAATATCACCCTCAGTGAGGCCAACGCCCACAGACGGCCCCTGAGACAGCAGCCCAGCACACTCCCTCTCTGCTTTCTACCCTCTTGTCTTTCTCTGTAGCTTTTCCTACAGCCTGAAATTTTATATTGATTTTTGTTTTTACCTGATTATTTTATGCTTCCCTCCAATAAAATGTCATGAAATAAGAACTCTTCACAGATTTGCTCACTGCAGAATCCCCAGTCGTAAAGCAATACCTGCCACATGGTGGCCACGTAATGTCTATGGGACGAGGGGTCAGAGGTACATCAGGACGAGGGATCACTCATGAACAAGGCAAAACGGGACATTTTCAGATGAGCTGAAACTGAAGGCTTGACTGCCCCGTCTCTTCATGCTCGTCACGTAGAAGGACATTTTGTCTTCAAGAAGAAAGGTCAAGTTTCGGGAAAGCAGAGTGAGCCCCAAATTCTGCGTAAGTTAAAAAAGTCTAAAGTAAACACTGGCGACATAAGCAGCACAGAAATAACCATTACTAATCCTGAGGGTGCAGACAGCTTAGATTAAAACCCTGGCAGAAGGCAACACAATGGTGTGAAGATCCGGGAGGAGAATTCGAACTAAAAGACTGAGTTCCTTGTAGAGGACAGTGAGGACACAGACACCTTTCCAAGTTGTGAAAGAAAACCGCAGGTTAAAAGGAAAGTTACTATCACATTTTATACATACATACATACATATATACACACACATATATATATGTGTGTATATATGTATTTTATATATGTATGTATTTTATATATATAGTATATATATATTGTATTATATATATGTATATATATATTTTATACATACATACATACATACATATATACACACACATATATATATGTATGTATGTATAAAATGTGAGGTTCTTAGAAGAACACATTGAAATGTAAAGATTTAGAATCAGCAAAAGAGAAAGAATAGAAACGGATATACCGGGCATGTATTAACTACAAGAAAGCTGCTGTACCTATTAGATTTAATGGATTTAAAGCAGAAAACATTAAGGGTATAAAAATAAGCATCAATGGTTAAGGATTTTAAAAAAGAAAGCAATTCATCAGAAAGAGAAAAATTACCCATAAACATTAGAAAATGTATAATCAAACTGGGATATTTTAAACACAGTTCTCACATTATCTAATGCAGTGGTCCCCAAGCTTTTTGGCACGAGGGACCAGTTTCGTGGAAGACGATTTTTCCAAGGACTGGCATGGGGGTGCGGGTGGGTTGGATAATTCAAGTGCACTACACTTATTGTGCATTTCTTCTCTATTATTACATTGCAATGAAATAATTTTACAACTCACCATAATGCAGCATCAGTGTGAGCCCTGAGCTTGTCTTCCTGCAACTAGATGGTCCCATTTGGGGGTGATAGGGGACAGTGACGGATCATGAGGCATTATTCTCACAAGGAGCCTGCAACCCAGATCCCTCGCATGTGTGGTTCGTGACACGATTCGTGCTCCTAGGAGAACTTAATGCTGCCACTGATCTGACAGGAGGCGGGGCTCAGGCGGTCATGGAGGGACAGGAGCAGCTGTCAGTTCAGAGGAAGCTTCGCCGCTCACCTCCTGCTGTGGGGCCCAGGCCTGAAAAGCCCGAAGGCTGGGGACCCCGGATCTAATGGATCAGTCTGATTTTTACATTTAGTAAAAATGTAGAATATATAAAAACAATTTTGAAAAAGAGTTCTAATTAAAGGCATTGGTTCATTTATGCACCTCACATAGAATTCCCAAGCACATATGGAACATTTAGGGGAAATAATGATGATTTACTAGGTCACAAAGCAAGCCTGGCTTAACAGATTTCAAAGAAAAGGTAGTAATACAGGCTACAGGCTCTGACACACGCAACTAAATTAAAAATGAATCGCTGTAAGAAAACGAAAAACTATCATACAATTGGAAATTTTTCAGCACTTTTTAAAAAATGACTCATGGAAAAAAAGAGAATTAGGGTGAAAATAAGAAATAGTTAATGTTAATTACAATAACACTAAATTTTATCAAAACTGGAGGGACATAACCAAAGAGAATTTACAGCCTTCGTGTTTATATTCACAGTTAAAGGCTACAAATTAGACAGTACTTTTCTGTACCTCGTGAATTTTTTTAAAAAAAGAGTCAAACATAGGGGATCGTAAACATAAGGACTTAAATGTATGAGAGAAAAAAATAAAGCTACAATGGAAGGTGTCCACACAGTCGAAGGCTGGTAATTTGAAAGGAAATGCAAAGACCTTTGCAAATATTGGTTACAAAAATATTTGGAAGGAAAAAGGGGACATTACTCGAGATGAAGCAGAGACCGAAGACTTCCTGAGACAGTTCTGGGGAAGAGGCTGGAACGCATGGGGCCCCTGGGACCCCCTGGGAGCACTTACGTCCCAGACTCATCGCCAGATACTTGACCTTGGGCAGCCCTGCCCCTTGCTATGCTTGGGCGTCCTCGTCTCTGAGTCAGGGTTAAGGAGAGGACCTGCTTCATCGGATTCTTCGAAGATGAAATGTGCATATGTGAAGCATTTAAAAGTGCCTAGCACGTGAGTAGCGCTGCGGAACTCGTAGCTGCCATTATTGCCAGTGACGCAATTTCCATTAGCTGGAAGCTTTGAGGGACTCTCCCACTCCATAAGAGTTGGACTCGGGGTTTGAGGCACAGGCAGAAAATGGGGTTCAAAAGAAATAGGAAAGAGATCCAAGGGCCTTTTTGCTAAAAAAAAAAAAAAGGAAAAAAAGGCAAAACACCGACGAACGCGGAGCCTGGAGAGGCTGGGGAGAGTGGGGACCAGGCAGGTGGAAGCCGTGGCTGCCGCGATGAGACTGTGCAGAGACTGACTGAGCAAAGAGATGTGAGAAGACACTGGACTGGATGCCAGGAGACAAACATGGAGCTACAGAGGAATGGTGACGTTATCAGACAATGGAGACGGATTCTCTAATTTCAATGGAAAAGTATGAATTCATAGATTTAAGACATACAGCATATTCTGAGCAGAATAAAGAAGAAATTCCAGGCCCGTGTGTGTGCTGAATTGTGTCCCTGCAGAATTCATATGTTGCAGTTCCAAACCCCAGCGCCTCCAAACTTGATCATATTTGGGGACCAAGTCCGTGCAGATGCAGTTGGTGAAGATGCGCTCACGCTGCAGTGTGGTGGCCCCCAATCCAATGCCACAGACCCATGAGGGAAAGGGGCATTGACACACCCAGCTTCCCTGTAAGGAGATCCCAGAGTATAAATAATTTATATTCATATGTACATGTACACACACATACCATATATGGGGGAGACAGAGCCAGATAAAGAAATGTGGCAAAAGGTTACAAATCGGTGAATCCGGATAAAGGGCACATCCGAGTTCTCTGTACTTTCTTGCAACCTTTCTGTAAGTTTAAAATTACCTTTAAATAAACAGGAAGTTTTTATTTTATAAATTTAGGACAAACAAAATATAAAGGAGTTGAGCAACACGAAGAGCTTGGTCTGATGGATAAACACAGGATGCCGTGCTCAGTAACCAGAGACAGTGCCTTCTTCCCAAGCAGACACCCAGAACATCAACAAGAATGAAAGTCAGAAAAGTCGGAATCACGTAGACCACATCTTCAGAAACGATGCACAGACTTCTTACAGATACAAGATCGCCCCATCAACAGCATCTTAACAGAGGGGAGAAGGGCACACTGAGAGTCACTTCCAGCATCACCCGCATCGGGACACGGATCCTGTGCCACGTTCCACAGCACCGGGCTGTGTGGGGGCCAGGGTCCTAGTCCCAGGCTCTCTGCGATGCTCAATTGGCTGCAGCGGTTCCTCTGCCCACACACTAGGTGTTCCTTGGCAATGCCAGCCTGCAATTGGCACACCCTTCCTGGGTTGGTTGTTCACATTTCTTAAAAATGAAAAAGCAATCATCTAAGTGTGAGAAAACTAGAGTAGGGAATGAACTTGGACTCCTTTACATGCTATCTGTTTAACGTGGCCGCTTAATATCTGTGATGGTTTTGACCCTGTGCATTACAAACTCGAAAACATGGACGCCCTCCTAGTGTAGGCAAGTCTTAGCCTTGCTTAACTTCAGCTTCCTTGTTTTGCAAACCTGAGGACAAGACTAACCCACCTCAAGCTAATTGTGAACAACAGCCAGGTCACAAAGCCCGTGACAAACACAAAATCCATTTGTGGTTTAAATGCAGACACGGAGCAGTTCACCTTTTTCAATTAAACCAGGAAATCGTCATTTGCATATGAAATGAGGAGCCCCGCCCCTGCACACAGTGACCGGTGACTGTTCCCCAACTTCATCCACCGGTGCCACTACTACCCAGACCACTTCTAGAACTACACCCTCTCTTATGACTTGAAAGTTAATATTTCAGAGCTTCGAAACAAAGCACAGGCTTCCAAGAGGACACTTGACGATGTCACACAGGAAGTGCTGTCCATCCACAACTCAGCCCTGTGCACGTCCAGTTTCAGCCGACCCCAAAGCAGGAAGTTACTCCTTTCCTGCGCAAAGAAGCCAGATTTCACCATTCTCATAGCCTCAGATCAAGCAGGAAGTGACACACATTACAGAGTCCAGAGGGACAGAATGCTTTCCACAAAGAATGCAGACGGCTGGGCAGAGAACGGAGGAGATTAGGACACGGAAGTCACACAGACGTAAAGACGGAGACCATTCCAAGGCTTACGAGAAGTTGGCCGCAAAGAAACTTCACACAGCATGTGGGAGTTGGCATTGTAATTAATACAAATTCCTGATCAAAATGTAAGCCCTCGGCCCCACAGAGGCTGGAAGGAAGTTCAGTGCTTCCTCTGAAGCAGCAAGAAGCAGGCTCTGGGGGAGCTGGCCCAGGACAGGAGCAGGCGGCATCCCCAAGTGGCCCAGGAGTAACGTGGACCAGGACAACAGGAATGGTCCAAAGAGACTGAGTTCCTGGCCCCAGCTAGCACCAAGCACAGGCAACTGTTCTTTAGAGAGGAGGACCTAGAAATTCACACCAGACTCAAATGCTACAGCTGGTCTTTGCACGTAGAGTGAGGTGTGCATGTACATCACATCACATCACAAAGTGTACATTCAACTGACGTCAAAGTAACCGCTTTGCTGAAATTTTAAAGACCCAAGTTAGAAATCGGCAGCGAGACCTCTCTGCAATTGACCCCTCTGTGTTTTCCACGAGTGATGTGGAGGAACGCATTGCTGTCCATGAGTGATCTCAGCACAGTCTGGGAAAATGTTGCTACAGTTCCAAGGGTCAGAGCTCCCAGCCCACCGATACCGTCTGGATTTGGGGCACTGCAGAAGCACGCCTGGACCTGCAGCGGCCTGCCTGCGCTGCCCTGATGAGTCTCACTGCCCTGCAGCAACAGCAGCAGTCCCGCCTCTCCTACTGGGGACGGCCCCAGGGGACCCTCCACACAGAGCTCCGGCTGGTGCTCTGACAGATCGTAGATGACGAAGCTCAGGCGAGGAGGCCACCTGCCTGGGGTCCCCCAGCGAAGATCTGCAGGGCCCGGGCTCAGAGACCACGGGCAGCACTTGTCTGAACTCACCTCCAGCTGAGCAGCGCCCCCGCCCACTAACGTCCCCTCTGCCCACAGGACCCCAGGCCGTGCGAAGAACAATAGAATCTTTCCATGTAAAATGGGGGTTTGATATTGGGGTTTGGTTTTTTTAGTTTTGTTTTATGATTATGATTAGACTTCTTAGAAGAAACTAATGAAATCTAGACGAAAATATCCATTTTTAGGACCCTTTTTCAGCCTAGTTTATATTAAGTCTTGCGAAGAAATTTTAACTGCTGGGAAGTTGACCTAAATGACTCCATTAGCCTAATCGTGTGTGTGTGTGTGTGTGTGTGTGTGTGTGTGTGTTTCAAAAGCAAATCTCAAGGCTTCTGCGTGGCAGTGCCCTCAGTGTAAACCGCACGTTAGAAAAGCTGCCAGCAGGCAGATTTCAACAGCGGGACCCAGGCCATGGCTTTGGCTGTTAGGAGGTGTCCGGCAGTTGTGTCTCAAGGAAAGGTCTGAATGAGGAGCCAAATTTATGATCTAAATTCAGCCCCTGTAGCAGCCACGCAGGCTCTGGCTATGTCCCAGGAGGCTCGCCTGAGGCCGGATCTGATGGAAGCCAGCGTGATGAACAGTGACGGCCGGACCCTTCCTCACTACGGTGGCTCTGGGACTCTGGTCTCATCGTCGGAGGTGCCCTTCTCACTGCAGAGCTGACCCAAGTACACAATGCTTTGGAAACTACAGAGCTTAGCGAAGGGTTTGTGCCCCATTAGATTCAACAAAGAGTGCAGCCCATCAGGGAGCTGGAAGCGTCTCACAACCTACAACAGTGGTGAGAACTGCGTGGCCAATGGCGATGTTAGGAATCTGACCTATTTATTTTAACAGTCTCCTAAAAATTCATTCCAGAGGCAAACTTCCATTCAAGTTCAGGGGACAGTGGCGGCACGTTGACGGTGGTGATGACAAAGCTGAGTGGCCTCTGAATGGGAGAACCGTGGATGGGCTGCGCATTCTCAGAGCTGGGTTCTCAGATGAGGATGCTCAAATTATGAGCATGAAGAAAACAGGGATTCAAAATACGAGAGATGAAATGACATTATGACAGGGTACAGCAAAGTCACAAAGCCAGAAAACTCTAAGTTTACCCAGAGGATTGGAGTTTCGAGTCCGGGGAGATTTCGGGAAACAATGTGGTGGCATCTAGGATACCACCGTATCCTGTATGGCTGTGCCGTGTGAACAAGTAACACCCAGTTTATCTCGGTTGCCGCTCCGGCCATGCAGCCAGGCCCACCCAGAAGAGCTGAAACACACGTCCCCGACTGAGGTCTGACGGCTTTTACAGAGGTGTCCAGACCTGGGTGCGCTCACACACCCACAGAGAAGCGCGGGCCTCACAGCTCTTGGATAAGAACCTGGAAAGCATGCATTAAGCAGGGCAAGCCCCAAATTATCTGGGCAGCTGCTTGGGTCTTGGGGCTCCCCACTCACGCTCACTATGCTGGACCTGGACCTCCTGCCGGCCCCCAAGGCTGCAAGGCCCCGCAAGCTCCAGCTCAGAGCCACCAGATGAAGGACTGGGAGCCCCACCTCGGCCCAGTCCTCTCTCAGCATGGGGGGCAGAGCATCCTCACAGTTATCTGTGGGGAACTTGCCTACAGGGCTCAAGTATTTGATAAACTGCCAGTGTCCACATCTCCACACACGCGCATGCAAGGGAGCCCACGCGGGTTCCTGGTGAGGTCGCTCACCTGTCTGCTTGTTGGAAAACTGCACAACTTCCAAGCCATCAGGGTAGGTCGTGCGGGTCGTCTGAGCATTTGCATTGTAGTAAATCTGAAAGCACCAGAAACACCTGTGTTGGGAGGCAGTTTGTTCTCATTTTGAACCTGGATTTAATCTGGTGGAGTTTTCTCTCTGGTGGGGAAAAGTGCCGTCCCAGCAGGTGGGAGAGGGCCGGCCTTGTCCACAGGCACACCCCACAGCAAGGGGGCACGGGGAGAGGGTTCGTCACCCAAGCCCAGGAGTCAAGACGCCATGGCTCTAGGCTGGTCGGGGAGAGGACTGGGCCAAGGTGGAGTTCCCAGTCCTTCATCTGGTGGGCTCTGGGCTGGAGCCAGCTGGGCCTTGAACCTTGGGGGCCAGCAGGAGGTCCAGGTCCAGCATAGTGAGCATGAGTGGGGAGCCCCAAGACCCAAATGCCCGTTTTGCATTTCCCTGCAAAATAGGGAGCCTGCAAGTTAGTTTGGGTGGGTGGAAGAGCACGCGGCGGGCACCCCACGGCTGTGCCCAGACTCTGGGCTTCCAGCATAGCCCTCAGGAAGGGTCAAGAGGC
>CM052651.1:152984058-152994989 GCA_028533165.1 Leontopithecus rosalia
CACATCCAGCCAAACTAAGCTTCACAACTGAAGGAAAAATAATATCTTTTATGAACAAGCAAGAACTCAGAGATTTCATTACCACCAGGTCTGCTTTACAAGAGCTTCTGAAAGAAGCATTACACACAGAAAGGAACAAACAGTATTAGCCTTTCTAAAATTATACCAAAAAGTAAAGAGCATCAACATAATGAAGAATTTACATCAACTAATGGATAAAATAGCCAGTTAACATCAAATGGCAGTAATCCTAAATTTAAATTGACTAAATCCCCCAATCAAAAGATACAGCCAAAACCCAACTGTATGCTGCATCCAGACCCATCTCACATGGTAGGATACACAGACTTAAAACAAAGGGATGGAGAAAGATTTACCAACCAAATGGAGAACAAAAATAAATAAATAAATAAAAAGCAGGAGTTGCAATTCTCGCATCTAATAAAATAGATTTTAAAGCAACAAAGATATAGTGGTAAAAGGATCAATGCAACAATAGGAGCTAACGATCCTAAAAATATATATGTACCCAATACAGGAGCACCCAGATACATAAGACCTATAAAGAGACTTAGACTCCCACACAATAATAGTGGGAGACTTCAACATCAATATTAGACGGATCAACAAGACAGAAAATTAATAAGGATATCCAGGACTTGAACTCAGATTAAACTTAATAAACATTTATAGAGCTCTCCACTTTAAACACACAGAATATACACTCTTATCAGTACCACATCACATCTACTCACAGGTTTAAATGAAATATTGGTTGGCCATTATTAAGCACAATTATTGGCATAAAAGAGGTTTTCAATACCCATTTTTAGAACAAAGCACCACTCCTGTTCTCTCTCCCTCTTCCTCTTTCTTCCTCTCCTTCATTCCTTTTTTCCTTTCTTTTTTTTGAAAAAGAAAAAGTCAAAAGAAATGCAAAAAAAAAAAAAAAAAAAAGACGCCATTTTGAATGTCGGTGCCCAGCGTCTTATAAGAGGCCTGCTGAGTCTGTGTGCAGAGAAAGTGGGCTTTTCCCTGAAGGGAATGGCTGTCGCCAAGGCAGGCCATCTTAGGAGGTGGCCAGTTCTTACGGCTTTTACTATGCTTGACTGAAGGGGAAAAGTGTTTTACATGGTCAAGATAGGGCAGCTATGATTCAGACAAATCAGTTTCCAAACTTGCTAAAAAGGTGTGATGCTCTTGGCACATTCAGAGCTCATGTTCTGAGCAGGCCTGCAGGGGCCACGCTGTCCATCAGGACAGCTCGCTCTGCCTGGTGACTCTCACATGATGTGGGGCAAGGAACACTGATTCTGAATGTGACCTGGTCACAGGGCACACACCGCAAGCATCCCGTCCTACAAGCTCCTTGCTTCCATGGAGGTCTACGGCTCACCTCCCAGCCTCTTACTGAAGATCGTTTTACGCTGAAATATTGATATGATTCCTTGGATCAGAAGAGGCCCCTCTCTAGAACAAGTAGACACTGGTTCTGAATGGCACCTGCCAGCTGACTTGGAAGGAGGAGACCCCGAAGACCACCCTGCTGGGACAGGTGCCCCACACTCAGTGCCTCTGGGAGCGTGGACAACACGCCTGCTTCAGAGAACACAAAGCTCTTCCCCAAACCTCTTTCCTATGACAAAGGTCTCTCCCTTTACTTTCAACTGTGCAGTCACGTGCCGCGTGATGATGCTTCACTCAACCACAGAGCACATATGCAGCGGTGCTCCCTTAACATGATAATGGACTGAAGCCTTCCCGTCACCTACTGATGGTGCAGCCGTTGTCTCATCAGGGGACAATTACTTCACTTTTCAAATCAGATTTAGCATAGTCTGAGCGTTTATACAGTCTACAGACATTCAGTCATGCCCGAGGCCCTCATGCTCTCTCACCCTCACTCACTGGCTCACCCACAGCAACTTCCAGCCCTGCAAGCTCCGTTCGCGGTAACTGCCCTACACAGGTGCGCCCTTTTACCAATATTTTATACCCTATGTTTAATGCAGGTTTTCTATGTTTAAATAAACAGATCCTTACCATTGTGTGACAGCTGCCTACAGTACTCAGTTCAGTCACATGCTGTGCAGCCCAGAGCAACAGGCCCCACCATGCAGCCTCAGTGTGCGGCGGGCTGTGCCACCCAGACGTGTGGCAGAGCACTCTACCCTGTCCTCACAATGACACATTCACCCAAGATGTGCTTCTCAGAACATATCTCTGTCACTAAACAACCCATAACTCTGTTCTCTGGAAGCAGATTATCAAGTGTATAACCAACTTAGCATGTTAGCAACCAAGGAATTATAACATTGTTATTATTAGTTATTCCACTATTATACTTAAAGTAGATCTTATTTGTTAATATCAGATGAAACCGTATCTACTGAGCTTCTTAAAATTGAGGAATTGTGTATTGAGGCACACTTACAAATTATTTTACAATTTAAACAAAATTTAAAATAGCCAAATTATTACATTTCCATATAGTGACACTCGGTTCTTTAATTTTGGTTTTACCTTCATAAAGAATAAGCAAGTTATTTGCAATGTGTTTTCATGTATACAAAATGTTACCATTTTTCACAGGTTTTGTTTCTAGATGTTACAATTTTTTAAAAGAATTTTTCCGTTGTGACAACTGAAATTCATGCAGTATGTATAACTTGGTTTCAGCTCTGATTTTTTATTAATTGTGAGCCCTCATTAAAATAACTCATTTGAAATGAGTAAGGATGGTTACTGCCGAAAAGAACATTTCTTGCATTAATATTTAACTAGCAGCAGCTAGCAGCTCTCTTAAATCCACAAGCGATGTATGTCCGCGACAGATGCAGAGGCTTCCTGCAGAAGCCCGAGCCGCAACCTGCGGGAGCCCCGAGCTGCAACCCGCGGGGGCTTCCTGCAGAAGCACCGAGCTGTAACCTGCTCATCTCAAGGCAGCTGTTATTCTTGGTGTTTACCTTGACGGTGTGAAAACAGCTCCTAGGTCTGGAGTAATTACCGTGGTAGTTAGAATTCTGTTCTCTCGTCCTGCGTGACTATTTCTCACCGTTCTCACAGATGGAAAGTGCAGAGGCTCCCGCATGTCCCTCCCTCGGTCACCCAGCTTCCCCCCCACCGAAGGCTGCAAAGGAGGCTGAGGAAGGAATGAAGCCGTTCAGGCCCCACCACACTCTGCTGCCCAGAGCCTCCTCTCCAGCACACGTTTTCAAAGTTATCTACATTAATGTTAAAGAACATCCCGTTCTTGCTCTTTTTAAAACACCACTTGGGTTCAAGTGGAGAGTATCGTTCTCCCCTAGTGTTTGCACAGGTGTGACAGTTTTCTCAAAGAGCGCACATTAGCATGTGAAAGAGCTTTTACAACAGTGCTGCATACAGAGGATTTTAAAATTCTTTTCTTTCTTTTTTCTTTTTTTTTTTCTGTTGTGTTAACTTTATAGTAAAAAACAGAAACTGTAAAAGGAGGCTTTCTCAATGCTAAGGAGCAGACCCGTATCATCCCACTCTTGGGGCCCTTCCAGTCCTTGCTCCCGGGAACTGCCCCTAGGCTCCCTGCAGCCCATGGGTGAACAGAAAGAGCAGGGCAGGTGTTCCCTGTACACCTGCTTCCCGTGCTGTGGGATGCGGTGCAGCCAAGCAGCCCACTTGGGAGGGCTGGCGGGCCGCCCAGCCCCACCACAGGGAAAACGGCCTCCGGGAAGATGGTTCCCATCTGAGGGGGCATGGCAGAAATCGTCTGCACACCTGCCTTAACCTCCATAGTAATGGAACTCATCAAGCATGAAAGAAATTTCATTTTTAAAGAAAAAAAGTTTTTAAACTTTCTCCCTTGAGCCTTCATTAAGATTTTTATTTAAATAGTTTTTCAGACAATTTCTTGCTGGAAAATATGTTTTCTCAGTGAACCGTGTATTTGTGCCCATTTTAATAATTTCGACAGAATAGAGTTGTGAGAATGGAATTGTGGCTCCCGTGTCCGGAGCCCCAAGACACGCAGAATCATGCCTGACAGAGCGCAGCGAACATTCTCATTTGCACTGTTTTCTTCTGTCCCAGCCGGTCTCTTTCCCTTCGCTGGCACAGGCCCCAGGTATTTTGTTTTACATCCTTTCATAGGTTCGGGTCCCTAAAGGTAGGTTATATGATACCGGTGTGCATGTTTTAAATCTGTGTAAGTTAAATGTGTGCGTTAAGCATGGGTCTGTTTCTTCCTGCTTCCCGTTCACCCTGTGTTTTACGATCTCTGTGGTGCTATTTGCACATCGAATCAATTTCGTGCTCCTCTGTGAAATGTGCCAGTATTTGCAGGCACTGTGTCCCCCCAGCGTTCTAGCAAGGATGGACACCCAATCTCCTGGGGCTCCTGCTCCCTCAGACACAGCAGGGCACCTCCTAGGAGGCTTCATCACCATTTAAGGGGTAGAAACGACTTCCTCTGTGTTTGTGCCAGATGTGGGGCAGGTGGCACAGGGAGCAAGTGTCTGGGCTTCACGATTTGGTGCCACAAGACATGCCGTGTAGTGCCCGAGTCTTTGCCAGTCTAGCTTCTCATGGGTGTGTGTTTGCTTCTTTCTGATCACTAGTGAGGTCAGGCACCTCCTCATCTGCTGTTATCTGCTGACATCCCCTCCTTTGTAACCATCGTTTTGTAAATGTACCTGTTTTTCTGAGTTGACTGTCTTTTCTTATTTTTGATCAGCAAGTGTTCCCAGTGCATTGAAAATATTAATTACAGGCTGTTTTCAACATTGCAAAACATCTGCCACCCATGTGTTCACTTTGCCCATCCGTGGTTTTTGTGACTATAATGTTGTCCAGTCAACGGTTTTAGCACTCAGGATTTGAAACCTGGGCATCTTACCTGAGATACCTTTCCCACCTCAGCCTTACAGATATGCTTGCCCATAATTTCTTCTGTTATATTTGAAGTGTCACCCCTCATATTTCTATCTTCAATCCATTTGAGGTTTACTTCTGTAGATGGGCTGAAAAAGGAATCGAATCATTTTCTTCTCCATAGAGGTGCCTCCTGACACCATCTACTAAACTATCCTTCTGTTGCATTAATCTGTGATTGTGCCGTAAATATTCCATGCACGTCCCCTGTGCACCAGGTTTCTGCACATCTTATTGGGTATCATTGGCATATTGCATATTCTGGGGCCATCCTGTCACTTTCTTATTTCTATACTTATGCAGGAGATCACCAGCCAGCAGGGTGAACACCATTCCTTTCCTTTTACAAAACTACCTTAACTCTATAAAATTTGCTTGTAGTATTAGGAAGTATGTGGGTTTTTTTAATTTAAAAAGTAATTAACATTAAACGTACATTATTAATATAAATTAAATATGCGTAACTTTTTACATGTCAACCAACAAAGCGGTTTTCAAAGTAATGTATAATAGTTGAATATTTGTAAAAAATACAATTTAAGATCTCCCCTGTGTGTCTTCACTCCATATCCCATTCACTGCCCAGGGTCGCCAACGACCCTTCACAGCTTCGATCTCCCTCTCTCCCACCTCCGCCCTCCATCACCCCATGGTTTACCCATTCAATATTTTTAAGAACACAAACATTGTTTTCTACATGCTATTCTGTAACTTGCTTTGTTTTGTTGGGTTTTAATTTTGCAGCATATAATCCAGCGATTAGAGTCCGTGTGGATGTGCTTCTGTGATTTTAGAAGTTTGACACCATTGTATCCTCTGAAAAAAAAACATTTTTTTCGGCCATTCTCCTTTTGACAGTCATTTGGATGACTGTCAAATCTTTGGTCATCACGGATGTTGCCTGTTCATATACCCTTGGCCACTCATGAAAGAAGTTTTCAAGTGAATAGCAGAATTAGAAAAAATTGGCTCCTTCGTGGTGCTTGGATAGGATGAAGCAGGGGAGCTACTGTAAGACCCTTCCATCGTCGATGGCAGGGAAACTGGCATTTGTCCAAGTTACATAAGCGAAAAATGACCTGAACTCAAAGCTGAGTCTCAACTTCAAGCTTCTCACCGGGCTGTCTTCTCACTTCAACAAATACCAGGGCGGGGCGGGTTGTGGTAAACTTTCAACAGGCTGCTTTCCTGTTCTCTAAAAAGCGTGTCTCTTTCTTCATCCAGTGATGACCGACCTTAAAGCTATCTGCTTCGAGGAACAAAAACAACTTCTAGAAAATAGCAAATACAAACTTCCAACAAGAAAAGTTTAATCTAGAAATATATTATTTAAAATAACTTTTTTGGCCAGGCGTGGTGGCTCATGCCTGTAATCCCAGCACTTTGGGAGGCCGAGATGGGTAGACCATGAGGTCAAGAGATCGAGACCATCCTGGTCAACACGGTGAAACCCTGTCTCTACTAAAAATACAAAAATTAGCTGGGCATGGTGGCGTGTGCCTGTAATCCCAGCTACTCAGGAGGCTGAGGCAGGAGAATTGCCTGAACCCAGGAGGTGGAGGTTGCGGTGAGCCGAGATCACACCATTGCACTCCAGCCTGGGTAACAAGAGCGAAACTCGGTCTCAAAATAAATAAATCTATGTGCATATACATACATATGAAAGAAAATTCCTTTACACATTTGGAATGTGAAAAGATTTCTAAGTTATTTCCTAAAATTCAAAAGTCATAAAAGACAATATTAATGTCTTAATTAATAACATGGAAATTTTTCTAAACCTTCAAGGCAAGAAAAATGTCATACATAAAAGTCAACAGACAAAACAGCAACTGAGAAAGACTATCCTTAGTTTATATCACAAACGACTGAGCTTCCTAACATTTATGACCAAATTGATTAAGAAAAACAAAGAAGAAAAATAATTCAACAGTTTGAAAAAAAGTTGGCAAAAAGTATGAACAAAAACTTTGCCAAAAAGGATATACCAATGGCTCTTGAATATATGAACAGAGGCTCAAGCTTGTTCATAGTGATCACAAGCAGATTAAAGTGAACAGGTGTGTGTAGTCTGTGGGACTGGTAAAAACCACAGGTGCTGCCCCTGGGAGGCGTGCAGACAGGCATGCTGTCCCGGCGCCTGTGGAGCTGCTGCAAACTCCGTGGTGGGCTATTTGCAGTATCTCTCACATTTGCAAGGGCATATCCCCTTTGAGAATTTCACTTTAGGATTTTTTTCTTTTATTAGATAGACTTCCTCACATGTGAAATGTTTACACAATCAGTTTTCATTGTCGAAGAATTTATAATGGCCAAAGACTGGAAACAACCTACATGTCCATCCACTGAGGGCTAATTAATGACATGCTGTCACTCTCAGAGGCAACTGCTTTCAGCTCTTGCTACTATTTCTTCCGGTGGTTCTCTCCATATTTCTAAATAGCACGCCTTGTCCTGTTTTCCATCTTTCTCCATTAGTGTGTTTGCTGTATGTGTTTGGTGAGCACAATTTTAAAGAGAGTTTTAATTATAAATCGCTAGCTAATTTTATCAAATGTGCTGCACTTCTTGAGAGAAGCACAATTGTTCTTCTTTAGTTCATTAATGTGATATATTAAATTGATAAGTTTTCTGATGTAAAACCATCTTGATAGCTCTCGACACAGCGTACTCAATCATTAATTCTAATGAGTCTGAAAATTGATGGACTCATTTACCAATAGATGTTTGTTCATCAGTCAAACTGATCTATACATATTTTCCTTTATTCTGCATGTATTCAGTTAGACCAAGGTTATGTTCACCTTACAAAACAGGTGGTCAGCTTTTGTCATTTTTCCTTTTCTGGAACATCTTGTATAAAACAAGGAATTGTCTGTTCCTTAGAAGTTAAGGAACCAGTAAGAAAAATCTCTGCAAAGTTAATTTTAGACAAAAATTGACAAGGTTCAGAATAGCGTAGTACTCTATCCTTTTTATTGTGGTAAAATATACATAATGAAATTCACCATTTTAGCCACTTTTAAAGGCCCAGGTTAATGGAATCAGGCACATTCACATCATAGTGCAGGCGTCATCGCCATCCGTCTCCAGAACTTTTGTGTCTTCCCAAAGTTAAACATTATACCAGTAAACACTTACTCCCAATTCCCCCTCCCCAGCACCTGGGCAATTCCCTGTCCCCAGCAACGGGCAGCCTGCTTTGCTTCCTGTCTCTACCAGTCTGACTCCTCCAGGAATCTCATACAAGGAAGCCATTCAGGATCTGTCGTTCTGTGACTGGCCTGTGCCATACAGCACAATGTCCTCGAGGTTTGCCTGTCGCAGCGGTCTTAAAGCAGGTAATATTCCACTAAGCGCGCCCGCATTTTCCATATCCATTCACCCAGTGGACACTCGGGCTGGGCTGTCTCCATGTTTTGTGTGCTATGAGCTGTGTAGCTGAGAACACAGGTGTACAGATAACTGAGCTCCTGCCTGCCATCCTTCGAGGTGTCTACAATGCCTTCAGGTGTATACCTCCCAAGTAGCTGGGATTACAGGCGCGCGTGCCACCACACCCAGCTAGTTTTGTATTTTTAGTAGGGACTGGGTTTCACCATGTTAGGCAGGCTGATCTCCAACTCCCCACCTCAGGTGAACTGCCCACCTCAGCCTCCCAAAGTGCTGGGATTACAGGGGTGACCCACCGGCCCGGCCAGGTGCACTAAAAAAAAAAAGTACTGACTACATCACCTCAAAATATCAAAATATGCCTCTTTTGAGTTAAAGGCACTTGAAGTCGATAGATGCAAGGACACCCGACCTTTTTCAACATGAAATCAGATCGACCCTCCCCCCACCCCCAAGGAAGGTGTGCACCCTGTACCAGAGGAAAAACCACTATCATCAGAGGCGCTGAGGGGATTGCGAAGAAAGCAGCGCACCTGGTCAGACAGATGACCTTACCTGCGTAGGCACCTCCACGATTCCAGCGCCTTGTCACGTTCTCACAGTTTACTATGCTTTGTGCACCTTGGTGGGCGCGTGTTCAGCTGGAGCGGCTTCTTTGTGTTTTCATTTTCCCAACGGGTTTCCCACGTGCATGGGAAGTCCCGGTTTTTCTCCAGTTAATCTGTCTTATGTCCACTGGATTCCCAGGCCCCGGGAGCCCCTGGTCGGGTGGAGGCGCGGTGCTGCCTGCGGTGCGGTGCGCGCTTCTCGGCCTGTCGCCGCGTCCCTGCCCGAGCTTCCGTCCCGAGGCTGCCTCTTGGGGCCTGCGGAGCTCCGGTGACCTCGGCCACAGCCTTGCCCGCACCCTCCCCGCTCCACCCCCGACGCAGCCCTGTCACCCGGTGCCTCCGCTGCCGCGCTTGGCCGGGACCTCGGTGTTTCTGCGCCCAGAGCCAAAGGACTGGAGAGAGGCGCACGGGAACCGCCCTGCCATCCCCGCGCAGCGCCAGAGACCGAGACTGCCCAGGGCCGGGCGGTTTCCCTGCAGAGGCTGGGCCTGGGTCCCGCGCTCCGGGAGGCCTTTTACCCGCCCCCGGGCCTGACCTACCCGGGGCCCGACCTACCCGGGGCCCGCGGGCACGAGGCTGCAGCGAAGGGGGACTGAGGACAGGCAGAGCCGCGGGCGCTGGACCCTGCGACTGCTGGGGCCCCCCAGGGACAGCGGCCCCGCTCTTCCCATAGCCCTGAGAATTAAACACCGGCTCCCCCCACCAAAAAAAAAAAATCCTGAAGAGTATTTTCCAGCTTGGATTCATTCTCTTCGTCGCATTCTGGTACACCTATCAAACGTAGGTTAGGTCTCTTCACATAGTCCCACATTTCTTGGAGACTTTGTTAGTTTCTTTTTACGGTTTTTTCTCTAATCTTGACTTCTCGTTTTATTTCATTGAGTTGATCTTCGACTTCTGATATCCTTTCTTCTGCTTGGTCAATTCAGCTGTTGAAACTTGTGCATGCTTCACGAAGTTCTCCTGTTGTGTTTTTCAGTTCCTTCAATTCATTCATATTCCTCTCTTAGTTGTCCATTCTTGTTATCATTTCCCCGAATCTTATTTCAAATCTTTTTTCAAGGTTCTTAGTTTCTTTGCACTGATTTAGAACATGTTCTTTTAGCTCACAGAAGTTTCTCATTACCCACCTTCTGAAGTCTGATTCTGTCATTTCATCACACTCATTCTCCTTCCAGCTTTGTTCCCTTGCTGGTGAGGAGTTTTGGTCTTTTGTAGGAGGCGAGGTGTTCTGGTTTCAGGTGTTTTCCTCCTTTTTGCGCTGGTTTCTTCCCATCTTTGTGGATTTTTCCACCTGTCGTCTGAGTAGTTGCTGACATTTTGATTGGGTCTCTGAGTGGACGCCAGATTGTTGATGATGAAGTATTTCTGTTTCCTAGTTTTCCTTCTAACAGTCTAGCCCCTCTGCTGTAGGACTGCTGAGGTCCACTCCAGGCCCTGTTTGTCTGGGGTACACCTGTAGCAGCTTCGAAACAGTGAGGAATGCTACCAGTTTCTTCTTCTGCTATCTTTGTCCCAGAATGATTCCTGCCAAATGTCAGTCTGATCAGTCCTTTTTGAGGTGACTCTTTGTATATATAGGGGTCAGGGAGCTGCTTGAGGAGATGTCTGTACTTTATAGGAGCTCAAGCGCTGAGCTGTGAGCTGGAGAGGATGTGGAGAAATAGGAACACTTTTACACTGCTGGTGGGAGTGTAAATTAGTTCAACCATTGTGGAAGACAGTGTGGCGATTCCTCAAGGCCTTAGAAATAGAAATTCCATTTGACCCAGCAATCCCATTACTGGTATATATCCAAAGGACTATAAATCATTCTACTATAAGGACACATGCACATGAATGTTCATTGCAGCACTGTTTACAATAGCAAAGACCTGGAACCAACCCAAATGCCCATCGATGATAGACTGGACTGGGAAAATGTGGCACATATACACCATGGAATATTATGCAGCAATCAAAAATGATGAGTTCGTGACCTTTATAGGGACATGGATGAATCTGGAGAACATCATTCTCAGCAAA
>CM052651.1:152995089-153024625 GCA_028533165.1 Leontopithecus rosalia
AGCACTACACACTGGGGTCTACTGGGGGGAATAGGGGAGGGACAGTGGGGGGGGAGCTGGGGAGGAATAGCCTGGGGAGAAATGCCAAATGTGGGTGAAGGGGAGGAAGGCAGCAAAACACACTGCCACGTGTGTACCTATGCAACTATCTTGCATGTTCTGCACATGTACCCCAAAACCTAAAATGCAAAAAAAAAAAATCCTCGTCTCTGCCTCTCCACCCTCTTCCTCCTTTACATCCGTCTATTCGAAATTCGAGTTAGGCACCCCCACACCGTGGGTCCCCCAACACGGTGGTCCCCAACACCACGGCTCCCCAAACACGGAGGTCCCCCCAACACGGCATTCCCCAACACGGTGGTGCCCCCCACACACACATGGCAGCTGCCCCCATACATGGCGGTCCCCTCCACACGCACGATGGCTCCCCCCTCACACAGCAGCTCCCCTCACACATAGCAGCCACACACACACACACACACACACACACACACACACACACACACGGCGGTTCCCCCCACACACGTGGCGCCTCCTCCCGCACATGGCAGCTGCCCCCTGGCCACAGCGCTTCCCACACGCACTGGTCAGAGCCCCCCACACAGAGCTTGGCTGGGGCCCCTAGTGAGGGTCAGGGCTTCCCCTCACCTGCTGGGGCGGCCGGAGTCCCCGGGGGGTGAAGCCTCGAGGGCAGGGTTGGGCGTTGCCGGCCGTTCTCTTGGGGCTTCTCCGCCGGGTCCTCCGCAGGGGCCCTGGCCCTCCGCCTGCCCTCAGGTCTCCTCTTCGTCCCCACCCCTAGAGGCCTCCTGTCCTGTCACCTACACGTCCCTGACCCCGAGGCCAGGCGGCCTCTTGTCTAAAGTCCCCTGGAGAGAAGAATCCCCGGCGGCGGAGCTGGGGTTTCGCGCCCCCCACGCAGGGCGGCCCCAGCCCTCGGCCCCGCAGGGTCCCTAAATCCACCGGGCCCTCGCGGCCTCCTTCTGTTCCCGAAACTCCCGGGGTCCTGCGCTTTCTACATGGCTTTCCTGCTGGTTGGAGACGCATCCCAGCGGCTCTGCTTCTCCGGTAACCATCGGCCAACGCAGCTGGAACCTAACCGTGCACGTGGGGTGGGTCCATCGTCAGCGTGGAGGTTCCCCCGACCACATGCTGGCCGTGCTCTCACGTCATCTTTGCCATGTACACTGGGGTGATGGGGACATCTCAACGTGCTGCGTTGAGCAATGGAAGCGACGTGGCTTTATTCGTTCCTGTCACTGGGCTCCTTGCAGAGAGCCGAGCTGGCGCCCTGGGCCCCCTCCAGACTCCTGAGCCCTCCCCACGGGGCAGACGGGCCTCCAGGGTGTCACGGGCTCTAGACCTTCTCCTGCATGCTTTCGTCAATGTGTCCCCTCAAGTCACACAGCGGGGACATCAGATGAGTCCCTCAGTCCTTCATGCACGTTATGCTGGGGGGTCCCTGAGTTTATCCTTTTTCCTTTTTGGTTGACTGCGTGTGTCAGGGTACTGGACAATGCATTAGGAAGAGTGTTTCCTTAAAGACCAAGAGCTTAGAAAGAGTCGGAAACAAGGAAACAGCAGAAGGAGGAAGGTGAGGTCCAGCCCGGGTCTCACTGGGTGGGACCGTGTCAAACAGGGCCTGTGGTCAACTCACTCTGTGTGTTCCCCTTCATCTCCCTCAGAATTCACATAAAATATGCAACAACTAGTCCATCCTGGCCTTTTCCAACATCACTTGTAAGAAGTAATGAGCAGCTGTGATGGAAACGCATGTGACAGCAGGCCCTCAGACGTTCCACGTGAAGGCTTTGTGAGCCAGCGGAGGTTTCTAAAGCCTGAGAGGAAGGCCAGGGTTCAGGTGGACCTCAGATGTGCCTCCTCCGTTTGGTTACCAGGGATTTTGGTCATGACGAATGTGCTTTGTAATGTCTTTAGGGCTTTTGTCACCCAGCATCACACCTGCCCTGAATGGTGCAGGTCCTTCCTGGGGCACCACTGCCTGAGCAGGCGCGGGATCAGCGCAGCTCCTGCCCTCAACTGCAGGACGGCAGGGCCACAGTCAGCCCCCCGTGCGACAGTGACAGGCAAGCTCAGAGGAGTCACCCGGACGCTGCTGGCCTTGCTGGTCACTGGAATTGCTGCCCTGTGACCAGAGTTTCAACTTGACATGTATTTCGATGAGGACTGTGAGGGGACAGGTTGGTCGGGAGGTTCAGGGATGCAAACATCAATGAACCAAACTCTCACTGAGAAATAGAACACTCTAGTGCTTTGCCTTGCAGCCATCTCAGACAGGCTCCTGGGAGCCCTGGCCCAGCTTCTCCTCTCTGTCGCAGGGCATGGCCAGCACCGACCCTGTCATCAGGAAGCCCTCCGTGTGCTGCTTTCCATCAGCGCACACTCTGCATCCCTCAAAGAGTCTCACAAGTCAGCTCCCAGCCAGGGTCTCTGGCACTGGAAAGTCTTCTTAGCAGGTGAGACCCTGGGGGAGCTGCGGGGACCCCATGGAGGGACCTCCCCATAACCGAGGGCCTCAATCTAAGGCAGCAGGGGTGCCTCTTATGCTGAGGAAGTCCTTGGTGGAAGCACTTAGAGAGTCTGTGCAGCTTCTGGGCTTCCTTCTTCGAGGTACAAACTATTCCTGTTTACACACTGTTTTCTGTCTCCACTTAAACAAAAGATAAAGATAAATGCATCATCGTAAAAGAGAGTAAGACACAACGCAAGGAAAGGTCGACTAGATAAGCACAACATAATTACCTTGTTTGTTAAAAATACAACAAAAATTCCCAGAGTAGCCTTCGTCTAACCCTAAAAGGTGTAAGAGGGTCGTGGATGCCGTAAGGCGGCTGTGTGTATACACAGAACGCAAGCCGCGGCTACATGTTACATTTTCTAGGAGTCACATTAAAAGGTAAAAAGAAACACCCAAAATTAATTTTAACGGCATATTTACTGTTACCTGACATCATCATGTCTAAGTGTGATTATTGGAAAACTCACAGATGAGGTACTTTACTATTATTGTTAAGTCTTCCAGACCCACACTGTGCATTTCACTCTTGCAGTTTAGCTCAGCTTGGACTGACCCAATTCAAGTGCCCAGCGGCTGTGTGTGGCTGCCAGAGGCAACCTCATCGACAGCTCAGTTTCAGCCTACAAGTAGAGGTTCGCAGGTCAACATGCTGGACTGAAAAGCCTCAGCACTTGTCAGAGGCACGGGCTAGGGGGACAGCTATTAATGGGAGGAGGCAAGAGCCATTGGGAAAAAGGGCTCAGTACTTCTATGGGGCTGACTCAGCTGTGCCCTGAAACCTGTGGCAGCTCACACTTCCATCAGCGGAAAAGGAGGGAGCCTATTTCCTCAAACTATGGAGACAGTTGACAATCTGATTTTGCACGTGTAATTTTTATTTGTTTTGATGATCAGTAGAGCTAACAGTCCTCTCTAGTTCATAGGTTATTATTATTCCTGCTTTTATACTTAAAAACAAATTATTAAATTAGAAGACTACTGTTTTAGTCTGTTTTCTGTTGCTTATAACACAATCCCTAAAACAGGGTAATCTATGTTAATCCATAAGGAAAAGGAATTTCTTTCTTACAGTTATGGAGGCCGTAAAGTCCAAGGTCGAGAGGCTGCATCTGGTGAAGGCCATCTTTCTGGTAGGCATCTCTACCTGGTCCTGAGGTCATGCAGGGCATCACATGGTGAGGGGCTGAGCATACAAGCGTGCTGGCTCAGGGCTCTCTTCCCCTTCTTATGAGCACACCAGTTCCATTCCCATGGTAGCCCATTAATCCACTAACCCATTAATCTGTTCATTTATGAATTAATCCCTTCGTGAGAGCAGAGCCCCCCTGATGCGGTCACCTTCTGGAGGCCCCAGCTCTCAGTTCTGCCACGTTGAGCATGAGTGCCGGAGGAATCATTCAAACCATAGCAACTACCATGGATAATTCATTCAAAATTAAGATGCTGAGGGTGGGAGACAGAGAGGAGAGAGAGGATATCAAGAGTGAGAGTGATGGGGGACATTAACCAGGAAACCCGCTGACCGTGTCAGTACACTGCATTTCATGTATCCACATTAGTACACTGCCTTTCTGTCCCAGCCCCTCACCCCTCCCTCTACCCGCAGGCTAAGCCCTGTGACTTTGGGCTTTCCTTTACTAGAGTCAGAGTATATTTCTGGACCCACTGGTGTAGATTTTGGCTGTATTACTTGCTTTGGCCATGTAAGTACAGGTGGAGGTGAGTGTGCCAGTTTTGAGGCCAGGCCTTAGATGTCTCACGTTTCTTTTCTTTTTTTTTGTTTTTTTGTTTTTTGAGACAGAGTTTTGCTCTTGTTACCCAGGCTGGAGTGTAATGGCGCGATTGGCTCACCACAACCTCCGCCTCCTGGGTTCAGGCAACTCTCCTGCCTCAGCCTCCTGAGTAGCTGGGACTACAGGCATGCGCCACCATGCCCAGCTAATTTTTTGTATTTTTAGTAGAGATGGGGTTTCACCATGTTGACCAGGATGGTCTCAATCTCTTGACCTCGTGATCCACCCGCCTCGGCCTCCCAAAGTGTGGGGATTACAGGCTTGAGCCACCGTGCCAGGCCTGATGTCTCACATTTCTACTCACTGATCTTGAATGTCTCCCACTGATGTGAAGTGGACATGGTCACAGGAGGAGAGACACAGGGGCAGTCTCCCTGCTGACCTGCAGCCCTGCAGCCTATGGCTGTGCTGCCCTAAGCATGGTGCCCTAAGCACCTAAGCATGGCTGTGCTGCCCTAAGCATGGTGCCCTAAGCAACTAAGCATGGCTGTGCTGCCCTAAGCATGGTGCCCTAAGCACCTAAGCATGGCTGTGCTGCCCTAAGCATGGTGCCCTAAGCACCTAAGCATGGCTGTGCTGCCCTAAGCATGGTGCCCTAAGCACCTAAGCATGGCTGTGCTGCCCTAAGCATGGTGGCCCATGCTTATGGTCCCAGGCCACTGAGTTCGGGCGGCTCGTTACAAAGCACAAATGCAGGGATAGTTTAACAGGCCGCTTGCAGAGACTAGAGAGGTGACTGCCAAACGCATGATACAGGAGAATGTGCCTACACTGAGGACAGACTCGAGTCTCCACATCAAAGGCTGAGGGCAATATTAGGCATTCCATGCGTACAGGTGCAAACTGGCAAACTCTCTTCATTCCACGCTGAAGAAGACCCTGCAGTCCCCCGGTGGGAGTGAGGTAACTTACAGAGGAAAGGTAGTCAGACTTACATGGGGGTCCCCATTGCATCACTAAGTTTAGAAAGCAATGATTAGAGATTTCGAGGGAAAACATGGAGATATTAGAAGTCTACACTCAGCCAAACTATTGTTCAACTTCGCTTGTGAAAGATATTTTATCACCATAAACTTTTTCAAAAAACAAAACAAAATTTATGAAACACACCACCCACAGCAAAACTAAAAACTCCCCACAGATGTAGAATTCAGCTCCAAAATTTATTCTTTTTCCATTTCCCAGCTTTTTCAAAAATATGTTCTGAGCAGCATGAGCCCCACCAGATGTTCATAACCACAGGATTCGCTGGTCTAGGAGGGCCGGGAAGCATCCCCACTGCACCAGCGGTAACAGTCATGAGTACGCCACAGCCATTGCACCCCTGGATTCACTCCTCATTTAGTTTTCTCCACTGCTGCTCAATGGAGGGACAGCTATTGCCACCGCATCACAGAAGGAAAGCCAGCCACGAGGACGCTGAGCAGCTTGCCAAAGGTTGCGGAGTGAGTAGGTAACGAAGCTGGGTGCCCCAGCGCCCTGGTGTTCTGCTGCCGCCTGCACAGATTTCTAAGGCGCCACCATCCCCCAGATATCTGCACAGCCATGTGCATCCACACTTGCTATGGTGTTGTCTGTGTCACCAAGAAACTCAAGTAGCCACAGACCAGAAGAAGTGTCCATCTGCTGCCTCAGTCTCCCGGCACTTCCTCTCCTGCAGGGAGGTGCCCTTCCCGGCCCCTGTGTCTGAGTCTGCTGTGCTGCTGGCCCTAGGTCTCTGTGTCCTGGTTCCTAGGAAGAAGTGTGTGGTACTGGGGATGGGCAGTCACTCCCTACCCCTCCTGGATACAGGTTTGGGCCTGGGGTAGACATGTATTGCAAGGTAAGGACCCAGGAGGCTTTTCCTGAATGTTATTTTAAAGAAAAGGGAAGAAGACTTTGCTTTTTGGGTTACACAATTTGAAGGCTGTGGATTGGGAATGCTGGAAGGCTAGCAGTCACCTCCTCTGAGAGGTGAAGGAATCCTGCCTGCTATAGGCAAGAATGAGACTGGTATAAAGAAAGAGGGAAGGAGAGCAGAGGGGCGTGCAGAGAAGGGGAAGGAGAATAACAAGGAAAAGGTCAGGAAGAGGGGAGTATGTGTCATCTCAAGCTGCTGTAACAAAATGCCACGGACTGGGTGGTGTAAACAGCATACATTTATTTTCTCGTAGTTCTAGAGACTGGAAGTCTGAGGCCAATGTGCCCACCAGTTTGGTCCCTGGTGCTCCTCGTGGCTTGTAGATGGCCCCGTCCACTATGTGCTTGCCACGCTTTGAATGTCTCTGCCACATTTTATGTGTTTGAAACTTAATCCCCAGTGCTGCAGTGTTGAGCAAGGGGATCTTTAAGAGGTGATCAGGTCATGAAAGCTCTGCCTTCGTGAATGGATAAATGCTGGTTACCTTTGGAGTGTCGTGGGAGTGGGTTCCCTGTAGAAGGATGAGTTTAGCCCCTCTCCTTTGCACTCCCTTGGTCTTCCATCTTCTGCCATAGACTGACACAGCATGAAGGCCCTCCCAAGATGCCAGCATCATGCTCTTAGAAACACGAACAGCATAGAGTGTTATATGAATTCACTCAGACAGCTATCTCTGGAGCCTTTTCTTACAAGGCCACTTAGCCCGTCGTGAAGGTCCACCCTTCTCACTCACCTAAACCTAATTATCTCCCAAAGCCCTCCCTTCAAATACCGTCACACTGGGATCAGGACTTCAACAAATGAAGGAGAGGGACACAAATGTTCAGCTCGTAACAGGAAAGGAAGGGAAAGGGGAGGGAAGAGAGAAAGAGAGCTCTAACAGCCTCATTTGAGTCCCTGGATCCAGTCACTTCTGAAGCAAGAAATGTATTTTTGATATTTCTAGTTAAAAGCATCAGTAGACCCCCTTTTAATGTTAAACTGTATTGAATAGGTTTTTGATATTTACAATAGCTTTGATTAATTCATAACATAATCTATAAAGTGAAAAACCACACAATCATTAAGAGTAATGAGAGGAATCTGTATAAACTGTTAGGGAAAGGGGCACACAATATATTTACAGGAAAAAGGAGGTTGCTGAGCAGTAGATACAGCATGATACTATCTAAGATGGAACTACCATATTTATATGTGTGCAAAATATCTGGAAGTGAAGATAGAAACAGTGGTCACCTTCAGCATTGGGGATGGTGCTGGCTATAGGGTTAGGAGAGCTGACCTGTGTGTGTGTGTGTGTGCGCGCACGCGCGTGGTGTGTGCATGGTGTGTGTGTAGTGTGTGTGCATGGTGTGTGTGTGTGCTGTGTGTGTGCGTGGTGTGTGCGTGCTGTGTGTATGCGTAGTGTGTGTGGTGTGTGTGCATGGTGTGTGTGTGTGCTGTGTGTGTGCGTGGTGTGTGCGTGGTGTGTGTGTGGTGTGTATGTGGTGTGTGTGGTGTGTGTGTGGTGTATCTGTGTGCATGTGGTGTGCATGTGGTGTGTGTGTGGTGTCTGTGCATGTGGTGTGTGTGTGGTGTGTGTGTGCATGTTGTGTGTCTGTGTGGTGTGTATGTGTGTGGTGTGTGGTGTGTATGTGTGTGGTGTGTGGTGTGTATGTGTGTAGTGTGTGTGGGTGTGTGTGGTGTGTATGTGTGTGGTGTGTGGGGGGGTGTGTGGGGGTGTGTGTGGTGTGTGTGGTGTGTGTGGGTGCGTGTGGTGTGTATGTGTGTGGTGTGTATGTGTGGTGTGTGTGTGGGGTGTGTGGGGGTGTGTGTGTGGTGTGCGTGGGGGTGTGTGGTGTGTGGTGTGTGTGGGTGCGTGTGGTGTGTATGTGTGTGGTGTGTGGGGGGTGTGTGAGGTTGTGTGTGTGGTGTGTGTGTGGTGTGTGTGTGCGTGGTGTATATGTGTGTGGTGGGTGGGGGGTGTGGTGTGTTTGTGTGTGTGTGTGTGTGGTGTTTGGTTTTTTGTTTTGGTTTGTTTTAGAGACAGGGTCTCACTCTGTTGCACAGGCTGGAATGCACTGGTAGGATCTCAGCTCACTGCAGCCTCAAACTCTTGGGCTCAAACAATTCTCCAGCTTCAGGCTCCTGAGTAGCTGGGACTGCAGGTACGTGCCTCCATGCCTGGCTAGTTTTCGTTATTTTATTTTATTTTTTGTAGACACAGGTCTCACTATGCTGCCCAGGCTGGTCTGAAATTCCTGGGTTCAAGTGATCCTCCCACCTTGGCCTCCCACGATGCTCGGATTACAAGTCTGAGTCTCTGTGCCCAGCCGCTATCTATGTTACTTGATTATTTTAAACATGAATGATCATAATCTATAATAAAAATAATGAAAATGCACCTTTCATTTTGAAAAAAGTTGTTTTATCTGGAAAGTTTTCTCCAATCTTTATTTTATTCATGCTTCTCTTTTTTCGCCTCTATTGTCATCTCTTAGAATTAAAATTTTATAGATTTGTGACTTCTGGGCTTAGAGTTTACATCAATTTTATCTTTGTACTCTTTCCCTGCACAATCTTAGGGACTTTCTTGTGGTTTTGTTATAATTAGCCAAATGCACGCATGCAATGCAGATTGAGTCTCTTTTATCCGAAATGCTTGGGACCAGAAGGGTTTCAGATTTCGTTTATTTGGGCGGGGGTGAGGGGGATTTTATACTTACTGGTTGAGCATCACTACTCCAAAAACCCAAAATCCAAAATGCCGCAGTGAGCGTCTCCTTTGAGCATCCTGTTGGTGTTTCAGGTTTTGGAGCCTGTCAGATTTTGGATTTGGGATGACAGATAATCAACCTGCACAAAATACTTTCCCAGCGTTGACTTCGTTTACCAGTGAAAGCACAACATTCACAAGAACCCTCACCTACGGCGATGGACAGCTGGCTGATTTTCACACGGTGGAATGTCACACCCCAGTAAGCAGCACCGAGATCAGAAACAGAACATCGCCAACATCTCAGACGCCTTCTCATCCCCTTTTCACCAGAGGCCTCCGCTTTCTAGAATTTGTTTGTCTGTACTCGGACTTTATGTCTGGAACCCTGCAGTGTCTGTGCCTGTGTGTCTGGCTTCGATGGCACCTTCTGCCTGTGAAATTTATTCACACAGTTGCACGTAGCCAAGAACTGCCATCCTCATTGCTGGTTAGGGTTGCCCTGTGAAGAACACAGCTGTGTGCCTCGGAGGCAGCTTTTTACTTAGTGATCACCGTTTTCATCTCGGGGCTCTTCTCTGATCTGCCATCCCCTCTCCATGTTAACTTGCTCTGGTTTCAAGGACAGAATATCCCTTTATCACACCTGAAAACCTGAACATCTCCCTTCCCTTTATTTGGTTTCAATTTTGATTACTAAAGGCATTTTTTGTTTGAAATAACAAAAACCCTTCAGCTGTTGGGTAGCATTTTCAGGTCGTCCATCTTTGCAGGAACAGGTCTGTGCAGAGTGTGGATGCAGGTGGTGGTGGCGGAGACCATAGGGTGGGGCTTCGGAGATATTGATCAGGATGGGAAACTGCTCTAATGGCAATTCACAAACCCATCAAATGCATTTGCTCAGCCACACTGCACTTCTGAAGGTGCAGCCTCTACACACTGAGAGCGGCCGCCCACTGGGAGCCAGCAAGAAAGAGGGGCCCCAGTCCTCACCATGACAAACTAAATTCTGGCAACAATTGGTGATCTCGAAAGAGGACCCCAACCCAGAAAGGAACAGCAGCCTGCCTAACCTCGATTGCAGGCTGGTGAGCCCTGAGCAGAGGGCCCTGTTGAGCTGTGCCCAAACTCCTGACCCACAGAAACCTTGAGAGAATAACCCTGCTCTGCCCGAAGCCACTACACCTGCTGTTGCTTGTCACACATCCCTAGGGAACCAATGTGCCATGGAAGACAGCAACTCTCAGGGCCCATGCCACTGGCACCAGGGCCTAGGTGGGCACAGGAGGGAGCATGGTGTCTACTTACTCGTCAAGGGAACAGCAATGGTAACAACAAAAGCTGGTCATTCAGAAGTCACACATTCAAGGCTACGGGGCCAGGAGGGGTCCAGGAGCAGCGCAGCGAGCAGAGGGTGTGCAGCCCACACAGGGCCCGTGAGGACCACAGCCTGCTGTGTGCTTAGAGGGAGCCTGCTGCGTGTGTCTGCAGAGAGAACCCTGGGATCCAGATTTCTACCCGAAACCTCTCCATACTTCCATGTTTGACAATCGATAATTTTTCTTTGTGATTGATTTTTTAAATGCGAAGCTCGTTTCAGGCAAACAAAACACACTCGCGAGCTGCCATTACACAAGCTTGCTTTAATCGCTTTAAGGCCTTCATTGTCTTTTACACAAAAGCTGGGAACATTCTCCCTCTTTCAAGTACACGTTTTAATAAAAGTAAAGCATGAAAGAATATTTCAAACAAGAAACTAGTTTAAATTCGTATCTATTTAATGTTAGATGTGATGTGCTTTTCCCTTAAACGAGGCCACTGTGCACCTTGCGTTCCAATCCCTTCAGAAATTGCAGCTTTTGCCTGGAGATGCTGGGCCTCCATACTGCTGACCTCCTGTCATTCCAAGAACGACACCCTGGGAAGAGGCTGTTCAGATCCTTTGTGGTTGGACTCCACTGTAAACAGAGAATCAAATGCATGCAAGAAAACCATAAAGCAGAATTTCCTAAAACACTTTCCATAAGCCATGAGTGCCAGGAGTGCCTTGAAAACATCATTCTATCATCAAATAAAAGTAGGGTACTTAAGGGTACATAAGTATGCTGAGATTTCCAAAGAGTCCTGAGTTTAAAACAAACCTGCACACAAAAACTAAAGCATTTTTAAGTTATCTGTTTTTGTTAGTTTGTTTTGTTTTCTTTGAGACAGGGTCTGGCTCTGTCACCCAGGCTGGAGTGCAGTGGTGGAATCTTGGCTCATTGCAACCTCCGCCTCCTGGACTCAAGCAATCCTCTCACCTCACTCTCCCAAGTAGCACGCCACCATGCCCAGCTAATTGTTTGTATTTTTGGTAGACACAGCATTTCGCCTTATTGCCCAGGCTGATCTTGAACTCCTGAGCTCAAGCCGTCCTCCTGCCTCATCCTCCCAAAGTGCTAGGATTACAAGTGTGAGCTACCAGACCCAGCCTAAACTGTCTTTAACCCACTCTTTTCCTCAAATTATTTTTAACAGATAGCTCTTTTTGTTTTTTTAATAAACCCTTTTACTATCCCAGGTACTAATAGGAAATACTTTGAGAAATAAGACCCAGGACGCAGCAGTGAGCTTCTCACACACCTGACTTCACATCCAGGGGAAGGAAATCCGTGGCCTGCTGAAAAAAGAGATTAAGAAACTAAAAAGCATCCCCAACATTTTCACTTCCCAAAACCCTGAGAAATGGTGCGAATAAAAGCAAATAGCACGAAAGACTTAAATCTGCTGTGCTGCTGACTGCATGTAATTAGTGGTCTAAAGACTCCTGTCAGAAGGCAAACTTGTGAGAGCGGGTGAAGCACTAGGACCCAACTCTGTAGCGTGTGCCAGAGATGGTAGAAATAAGGTAGAAGAGAAGAGATGGAAAAAGTCTGCCAGCAGTAATCATGGGAACGCTGGGGAGTGCCAAGTATGCGAAAAACAGATGTGCCTGATGAAAGAGCTTGAATTATGTGAGAAAAACTGACACCTGAAAGAAGAAATAAATCCACAATTACAGTCGTACCCTTCTGCATTCCTGTCAGAAACTGCTAGACAGAAAGTCAGTAAGAGCACAGAAGGCTTGAAAACACTAAAGCCCAGCTCGATCTACTTGACATTGCTAGAGCATTCCGTCCCACCCCCGCGGACTGCAATTATGTTCTGATGGAACACTGGTCCAAGTACACCACATTCTGAGCCATGAAACAAGACTCAATAGAGCTGAAAGAACAAAATCACATACAAAACATTTTCTGAATACAATAGAATTAATTTAAAAGTCCATGTTAATAAGAAAGCTGGAAAATCTTTAAATATTTGGAAACTAAATGACACCCCTCTAAACAAATCATGGACCAAAACATATTACAGTGTTGTGAGGGTTAATATTAGGTGTCGCCTCCACTGGATGGAGGATGCCCAGATGGCTGGTGAAGCCTTGTTCCTGGGTGTGTCTGTGAGGGTGTTGCAGAGGGGCTGACATTTGAGTCTGTGGATTTGAGAGAGGAATACCCATTCTCACGTGGCTGGGCACCCTCCAATCGGCTGCCAGCTCGGCTAGGACAGACCAGGCACCCGTGCGCTCCTCCCACCCTTGGACGTCAGACTGCAGGTTCTTCGGCCTTGAGACACTTAGAGCGGTGGTTTGCTGGGGGGACTCTCATGCGATCAGCCACACACTGAAAGCTGCATTGCTGATTTCCTTGCTTTGGAGGCTTCTGGATTGAGACGGAGCCTCTGATGCTTCCTTCTTCCTCAGCTTGCAGATGGCCTATCGTGGGACTTCGCCCTGTGATTGTGTCGGCCAATTCTCTTCATCAACTCCCTTTCGTGTGTACCTGTGTCCTATTAGCTCTGTCGCCCTGGAGAACGCTGACCGATACAAAGTAGATTTGCTTCCCAGGGTGGACATAGAGAGTGCCACAGCCGGGGTGGCTTGAAACCACAGAACGCTCTCTCTCACAGTTCTGGAGGCCAGAAGTATACTATCGGTTTTACTGGACAGAAACGAGGTGCTGGCAGGGCTACGCTGCCCTCAGAGACTCGGGGGAGACTCTATTCCTTGGCCCTTCCAGGCTCTAGTCAGCCCTTGGCTTGAGGCCCCAGCAGTGCAGTCTCAGTCTCCATGCCCTCATCACCTTCTCCTCTGTGCATCTGTGGTCAAACTCCCTCCGCCTCCCTCTTCTAAGGATCTGTGTGATAGTGTTTAGAGTCCACCAGGAGCACCTGGGGCTGACTCCTTACAAGATCTTTAATCTAACCACACCTTTCTATCACATAAGGTAATAGTCACGGGTTCCAGGAATTGGATGTGGGCATTTCTTCAGAGCCACCATTCAGCTCACCACACAAAGGAAATTACAAAAATCCAATACGAACAAAATAGATACAGGAAGGAGAAAGCCGTTCGGAGAGGCAGACACCACGTGTCCACCAACCAGGGAAATGTCACGGACGGCCAGCGGCTGCCAGAACTGGAAGAGGAAAGAAAGGCTCCGCAGAGCCCTCAGAGGGTGAGGCCCTCCCTCACCTTGAGGTGGAGCCCTGGCCGCCAGCCCAGTGGAGGATTTGATTCTGTTGTTTCTGTTTCTGTTATTCTGGTACAGCGGCTCCAGGAAATTCGGACAATGGTCAGTGGGGTTTCTTCCTGAACTACAAATTTGGTCTAATCTATGAAAAGCAAATACCTTTCATATTAACATAAGAAAAAAATCATCTCAACAAGTCTAGAAAAACTCATTTAACATCCATGATTAAATAAAACATTTCAGCAAACTAGAAATAAAAAGAACTTTAATTAGATAAAGAACATCTACGAGACAGCTGCAGCTAGTATCATACCTAATACTGAAAGACTCAGCTCGCTTTCCCTAAGGCCGAGCAAGGTTGGATATGTGCTCTCCCCTCTTCTGTCCAACGTTGTATTAGCCAGTGAAATAAGCCAAGAAAAGAACTAGAAGGTGCACAAATGGGAGAGGCAGAAGAAAATCTATCTTTATTTGCAAATGACAGGACAACGTATATAGAAAATGCTAAGGAACTGCCAAGAAAAAATAAAGTAAAAAGCTATCTAGTAGCTTTTTTCTTTTTTCTTTCCTTTCTTTTCTTTTCTTTTCTTTCTTTTCTTTTCTTTTCTTTTCTTCTTTTCTTTTCAGCATTCCTAACTAGAGAGTAATTTAGCAAGGTTGTAGGCTGCAAGGCCAATATAACAAAAGCCCTTCCTCTGTCCACATACGAGCAATGCAAATATCAGAAATGAAATTTAAAAAAACAAAACTTTTACTGGCTGGCCGCAGTGGCTAACACCTGTAATCCCAGCACTTCGTAAGGCTGAGGCAGGCAGATCACCTGCAGTCAGGAGTTTGAGACCAGCCTGACTCTACTCATGGAAAAACCCTGTCTCTACTAAAAATACAAAAATCAGCTGGCAATGATGGCAGGCACCTGTAATCCCAGCTACTTGGGATGCTGAGGCAGGAGAATCATTTGCACCTGGGAAATGGAGGGTGCAGTGAGCCAAGATCATACCATATTCTAGCCTGGGTGACAGAATGAGACTTTGTCTCACAAAAAAAAAAAAAAAAAAGAAAAAGAAAAAAAAACTTTTACAATAGCATAAAAAGCATGCTTAGGGAGAAAATTAACAAAATAAGTGTAAGATCTGGAAACTGCACTGCAAATATAATACACTGATGAGAAAAATTACAGAGGACTTAAATCAATGAAATGCAGAGTGAGTTCCTGGGTTGAATTGGTCAGTATTATTAACATACTAATTCTTCTGACGTTGATGTGTATACTCAATGCAGTCCCCCATGGCCCCCAGTAAGCACCACACACGTGCACATGCATGTGTGCTAGTCAATATCCTCTGCACACATCTGGAGATTTTAATCCTCTGGGTCTTGAATAATCAGGAACCCGGAAATCTTTTTGAAGCCCCACAGATAATTCTGGAGAACAGCAAGGTTTCAAGGACTGGCCTAGAAAACCGTCAACACCCAGTCAGAAGGCAGAGGTCCTACTGTAAAGGGCAGGGTTGGCGGGGCGCGGTGGCTCCAATCCCCGCACTTTGGGAGGTTGAGGCGAGTGGATCGCTTGAGGTCAGGAGTTTGAGACCAGACTGGCCAACGTGGAGAAACCCCATCTCTACTAAAAATACAAAAATTAGCCAGGCATGGTGGCTCACACCTATAATCCCAGCTACTTGGGAGGCCGGGGCAGGAGAAGTGCTAGAACCTGGGAGGCAGAGGTTGCAGTGAGCTGAGACAGAGCCACTGCACTCCAGCCTGGGCGACAGAGCAAGGCTCTGTCTAAAAACAAACAAACAATCAAAAAAACAAAGTTGCCTCCTGCTGAATTATAAAAATTAAAAACAAAGACAACTCTGCTTTTACTGACGTTGTAATTAGCATAGAATTTCAAAAAAGGGCCTTTTCTTCCTGCCCTTTCTTTGCTTGCCTCCACACCCGCGTGCCTGGCTCACTAATCACACAGGCTGGAGAAGATGGACAGAGAAAACCTGCCAACAGCACAGCAGAGCAGAGCCCCGCCTCCCTCCAGCTGGGGATGCCTGTAGCTGAAGTGGAAAGCTGGGTGAAGAAGGATGTGAAAAGAACGAGGCCTGACTCAATTCCTGAAGGGAGCTGCCTGACTTTATGTGAGCCACAGCTTCTATTTACAAACCCAGGAAGCTGGACAAAATACTGAAACGATTCCCTAAGATAACGATTCCCAGCAGATACGAAGCAAGGCTCTGTGGAAATGGGGGGTAGAAAAGCTTTCCTGACTGCTTTCTGATTTGCACAGACTAAGGACTATAGGACTATTTCAAGAGGCTGACATTTATGAATTAAAGGTATGCCACTTCCATTTACAGTGCTGTTCTGAGAGATTCAATTTGGTCCTTCTTGACAATCTAAGAAAATCTTAACTCTGCATTATGTACATACTAAGGACTCGGGGTGTTTAGAATGATACCAACCTCATATCTCTCTCAACTCCTGAGGCCACGCTTTTCTTTCCCTGAAAGCACAGTAAGTATAATCGGCTGCTCCCAACATGCCTTCCCAGCCAGGGAGCTTGAGCAGGGTGTGCAGGACAAAGGAAGACACAGCTCCGGCAACTCACGTTTGTGTTCCCCAGCCATCTTTTGTTATGCGGCATGGGAAAAGTCTTAATGAGCCTGCCGCTGCTGCAGAAATTCTTGTCAGATAAAAAGCAGCCCCTCCTTCCACCTGGCAAGGGCTTACAGAGAACACAGCAGCCCACATCATCTCGCATTTCCTGAAACAATCCCCTATTTAACTTCCTAGGCAACCGAAAATCTGAAGAAAATGAGATGCCATAGAAGATGAACTTGGTGTAACAAAAAGATGTTTTAAAAGATAAGTAGAGGGGCCGTCCTGCAAAATTTCATGGCTCACAATGGCAAAGAGATGCAGAAAAGGACCATCTGTCTTGCAAAACAGGGAGGGGTCTTGGGGGAGGGGTTTCAGCTGGGAGGGGTCCCACAGCAGAGGCCAGGCGCTCGGGTAGGGGATGCTGTTCTGTCTTCGTTTCCTTTAAATGCTTGCTGGTTGATGGACTTAGTGTTAAGCCCTGAGTCATTGTAGTTTAGCCAGCTATGGGTGACAAAACCACTGCAATCATCAAAACTGACAGGGAGGCAGGCTCCTTCAAAAACGTGAAATCTGTACACGGGCTGCGTGGAGAGAAATGTGACACAGCATTTGGACACACTTTTAAACAGCAACACAGGACTGTATAGATGACAGCTGGAAACACGTTCTGAGGAGGTGAGAAGTTCCTCAGTGTTCACTGGCTTCCTTTTTGAGGTTGTTAAATTGCTGATAGGCAAATAAAAATCATTGAGCCATTGTGTCCGTCAGCTGTGCCTCCATCTCCGCCCACCCGACCCGGCTGGGTAGAGGTCCCCCCCACCCCCACCCGGCTTTATTCTCTGTGCTGTCACTGCAGATTCAGATTCAGCTTTCTGCCCTGAATGTCTGCATTCCCTCCGGAGACCGTCTCTGTTTCAAAATGCATGGCCATTCTTGACAGACAAGAAATGGATGTTGAAAAACAAGTCACGCTTTGGATTCATGTGGCTTTCACATACAAAACGAATGAATTACATCCTGCCTGGCCTGGAACAGTTTCCCCCAGCACCACAGTTTGAAGGCAGAGCGCGTGGGGAAGATGAAGGAGTTTTCAGGGCGACGGAAGCAGCTGTAAATAACCCATGAGTAGCCGGGGAAGGTGGTGCTCATAGATGCACCCCTAACTGAGTCAGGGCACAAGAGGAGGCGAGGGGAGCCAGTTTTTCATATATGTGGTTTAGGAAATGTAAGAGTTGTGTATTTTAGGGCACTTGTGAGACGGAACAATTCCCTTGACCCATTCAAGGGTGGGAATTGGGGTGCACAGGCTCTGGGTCCAGTGGCCACGTCAGCACTGGCAGGGATGAACTTCACTCATTCAAACCTGCTGGAGTCAACCTCTCATGAGAGGAAGCACACAGGCCAGTGATGCTGACCCAGGAAAGCAATTGTGGCAGCATCTGCGTAGGGGTGTGTTATGACTAATGCTCTTCTAGCTTTGCCATCCACGGACGGCTTATGTGTTCAACAGCTCAGTGAAGAGGCAGTGTGACCGCCTTTGTGGGTTTCTGCATCCAGTGCCTCCCAAATTCTTGTCTGGCATCCAGGAAGAATCAGGTCACACAAATGGTGTGAAAGGCAATGAATGTGGAAGGTTTTTAAGTGGTGGAAGTGGCTCTCAGCAGAAGGGGAGCTGGAAGTGGGATGGAGCGGGAAGAAGGTTATCTTTCCCCAAAGCCTGGCCACATGCAACCAGGCTCCTCTCCAAAGCTGTCCCATCTGAAGTTAAGCAGCATCTATCCGTAGTCTCCAATGCTCAGTTGTTTCTTCTCTTCTCAATGTTCAGCCACTTGTCTCTTTGCCAGCTAGGGCCTGGCTTTATATAGGCACAGGATAGGGGGCGGGGTAAGCCAAAGAGTAACATTTGGGCAGGGAAACAGGGATAGCTGTTCTCATTTAAGGCTGCAATTTCCAGGCTTGAGGGTGGGGCCTTTGCCCGGGAACTGCCCTCTTCTACCTGGTATTCCCCTGCCTCGTCTCCGTAGGTAGATAATTATTCTTCTGTGGCACACGTAGGTAATTATTATAATCTGAAAAATAGCTTTCCATTGCAGGGGAAAGCATTCGCAGTTCTGTCAACAACGTACGGAACTCGTGTCTATAGAACAAACAGAGAAATAATGTCATATACACAAGCTGCCTCCGGCCTTCTGACAGTTTCAGACTCTGTTTATAAATGTCTTGCTAAACTATAAGGGCTGCAAGGACGTAGGCTGTGCCCTTCTTGCCTGCCATTACTTACTCAGCATAGCACACAGCAAACACTCCATTAATAGTGGTCACACCAAAAAAATTAGGAGGGCTTGGTGTCACTGAGCTTCTAAACTTGGTTACCCTCCCAATCCTGCTCCCACCTCTTGCTAACCCCCTGACCTTCAGCAGAAACCGCCAGTTCTGCAGTGGACTCTGCGGGCTCCCCAACTCCCTGAAGCAGTGCTGGTTAAATGAGTGAACATTCTAGCCTCTTCTCTGAGCAGACCCATGTGGTCAGCTGAGTGTCAAGTGTACACAAGGAGAAAGACATCCACGGGACGGTGGGGAGTTAGTGAGATTAGTACCCACAGAGCATCATGAACCCCACCAGAATCAACCCAGTGCTCTGCGCTCAAACTCCCCACTTGAAATGACAAGTGTGTGTCCTCTGGCATCAATGCAAGGAGCCTGCACCTGCCAGGAAATTTCCAGCTACCACTCATTGCTCAGCTCCTTGTAAATCTACTGCCGATGAGTTTATCTTGATCCTTCACAGACCCGTTTAAGCATTCAGCTCTTCAATTTCATGGGGTATTTGCTGAGAGCAACAGACACTTAAGAGAGGCCACAGGCTCTACTTCTTGCAGGAAGTGTCTTAGATTTTCTGGAACGTGGGGAGCAGGGCTTGCCCTGTCTACTTCAGCCACAGCTGGATAGCTTCCATCTCCCTTTGTGAAGCCAAAGGCTTTTATTCTGCCTGCATATGAAAAATCATTTTCCTGTTAATTTTGCGGGTGCTTTCTGCCCAGATGAGCTTGCCTCAGGGTTTGGAGATGCTGCTCTTTATCACAGTTACCAGGTCTCCCCTCCCCTCTCTGGGGAGCCCCTCATCTTCTCATGCAGATCTCAGCAGCACTGGATTCCTGCAGGGGCTCCCTGCTGCACCAGCCCCACCAGTGCCCGGCAGGTCCCCACCTGCTTGATTCCGTGAAGGCCCGTCTCGTCCCCAGCTCAGATTCTCAGGGGCAGTAACCATGGCTGGTTTCGGTGACAGATTTAGCACCAGCACTGCATACCAAGCCTGAAACAGAAGAAGTACTGGCAATATTTGTGTTGCACGTTGTATTACCTTACAACTGCAGGGGAAATGCGGGTCTGGCTTTCTCCTTCGCGTTACGTCCCTATAAAAAATTAGCTGCACTTTCACTTGGGTTTTTGAGATATGATGTATCTTCCATTGGCTTTTAAAAAAAATAAATTCCGGGGTGACCTAGCATTCCACTGGTTTTTAATAAGGTATTTTAGAATGTCTCCAGGTTCCTTGCGGGCTTTTAGTTCTGAACATTCCCCTTGTCATCACCGTGGCATGCTGCCCCTCACGCGCAATCCTGCACATTGCCTTTCTGCTTCTGCTCAACGCTTGCTGAAGATGACAACTTAGAGCTCTTAATTATTGATGATCCTCTTTCTCCTCATGCAAATTTCATCAATTCATAGCGATACCAATTGTAGCTCCCAGGCAGATCTGTATTTTCCTAATGTTCAGCAATGTAACAGAGCGTCGCAGCTGTTCTGTCACTGGGAAAGAAAGGGGGCAGGGGCAGCGCTCTGCTTGGCCTTGAGAGAAAGAGAAAAATCCCCATCATTTCAGCACCAGCTCACATGCACCAGGCTCCCCTGAGATGGCCCAGGATGTCCTACCTCCCCCGGGACACCCCGCATCCCTGAAGGGGCAGGGAGCAGGGGCTCCTGAACATTATTTCATTACATTGAATGCTGCACTGCTTGATGAGGGAGGCCTCGCCAGGTGAGAGGGGGACTGTGGAGTGAGGAAAGCAGTGAGAGCTCTCAGGGTGGGCAGCAGAGGGTTGGGTCTCAGCCGAGCCACTGGCTCTGGGCAAGGCTTAGAACCTCACTTCCATCACCCTCATGAAGTGTCCTGCTTTGGAAAAGTAAATTTGTGTGGGACTGAAGCTCGCTCAGCAAAGAGAAGGGTGGAGGAACTGCCTGACCCATTCTTCATTTGCCTGACTTTGATCCTCTTTCAAAACACTAGGATGTTCCAGGGTGGTCTGCACCCCTAACATTTCAGAAACCGAAACACATGCAGAAGAAATGAATGGGCCTCTCCATGTATATATTCAGGGAAAGGGCATATAAACTAGATTACATCACGAAAGTACTGGTTATTGATACTGAACTGACAAAGTTTTTATAGCAGAAGAGTGGAAGATGAAGCTGAGTAAATACATGTCTGTGTGTGTATGCACACACTTACACATAAACACACACATGCTAATATATATTCACAGAAGAAAAGAGCATTAATAGAACATAAGGGCCCGAGGCCTGCGAACTTAGCAGCACAGATGGTGTTTCCAGACTCGCGTGCTCTCGCTTCGTTGTATTAGAAACACAGCCGTGGCTCTGTGATGGATAATAGCACACATTCTGCTGAGCTCCACAACCAGCATGTCCACGAGCTGGTCAGGAAAAGGCCCTTCCATACCAATCCACATGCAGAAGGGCTATCGCCACTGGCATCTGGGGTTACCCGGCAGGCATGCCCACTATAAGCTGAGTCAGCAACCTTCAGGTGGATAGAAAGGAAATTGACCCACAAAGACCTGTCGATATCCAGGAATACACGGGTTTTTCAGAAATAAAGACACCTAGCTTCCAGTCCCACTATTATTTCTATGGAAATTCAAGCAAGTCTTTAGGGTCTGTTTACTAATCACTAAGTGAAGATCCACCAGCTCCACCGGCTCAGCTGACTATCAACACTTATTAGGGGCCACTGCAGGGGGACATCCCTTGATAAAGGCATCCCTGTGGGTTTGTGATGGGATACTGGTGGCGTTAGGTACAGCCGGAGAGCGCTGACATCCTGTGAGAAAAAGAAATCTTTCTCTATGGAGATTCAACACACAGAAACCTGGGCTAGACAGTGAGGCTCCCCCGGGAACTGAAGAGGCCAGGACAAGGAGAGTCCCATATCCTGAAAGTGGAAAGTGAGACATCTAAGCAGACACCCTCTGGGGCGCGCAGCTCTGCTCCAAGGCCAGCACGGCATGGCGTGTCCCTGCAGCCATCGGCCCTCACTGCTTATACTTCATGGCATAGTTCCTTGTATTCAGAACCTGTTCAATTCTTGGTGCATGGTGGACGCTCAGCATGTGTTGAGTTGCCAGTGAATTGGCAATGGAGAGAAGGCCGCACTACACCTTCCCAAGGGGTGTGGGAGTGGCAGGGACGCCCAGGGCAGCACTCGCCTTCCACTTCCCTGCATTGGGCCCAAACACTTGCGTGAGGAGATCCTCCCTAGACTATCTTGGGGTGTGGAAGCCGTGGACTGGAGCTGGGCTGGAGAAGACAAGGGTGGTTAACAACAAGAGCAACAGCAAGAGAAATGGCAGCCATCTGGATGCCCCCGTGAGCTGGGTTCCCGGGGACACAGCCGGTGGCACTGTGACTCAGGCAACCACGTCCCCATCTGCCACTGATGGTCACCCTGATTCAGGGCTCACCCAAGTTTCTGGAAAGTCTTGCCGGGAGCCTTCTCTGAGCTCGCTGACAGTCCCTCCCCTGTTAGCGTCCGCAGCTTCTACAGGGCGCACCTGCCCACGGTTTGTTTCCACACACGCGTGTGTGTGTGTTTGTTTCCAGATCCTTTGTGCCCAAGTGCTGGCCACGAGGTATGTCTGTAGATGTTTGCCAGGCTTCATGGCCACAGGAGCAGGGAATCTGCAGGCCGTGGGACTTTGCTTGTGGAGGCTGCATGTGTTCCATGTTGAAGTTGGGAAAACACCCCCATCTCCATGGGGTTGGGGCACAGAGTCCCTCACAGACCTGCTTCCTCCTGCAGCCCCTTTCCATGGGGCCCAGGCAGGGGGTCTTGAGGTCAGGCCAGGATGCCTGTCTCTAGGGCAGACCTCAAGCCATGTCCTGACTTTAACTCTCCCCAAGCACCACACAATCCTTCCTACTCATCCAGGTTAAACCCTCCTGAAAGTTCACGCCACTGTTGCCAAGCTTGACTCCAGACACCCAAGAGGGCCCCCACCACCTGAGGTCGTCCTCACTGCTAGGCAGACTGAAACAAAGGATGCAGGGGTTAATACGCATTCATTCAGTCAAGGGGCATCGATGGTTATCAACACGGTGTGAAAATGCACACATAATGGGTTGCATTTGTGGAATGAGTCTTAGTTCACGCAGGAGTCTCACATGCTGACCTGTTTGACAAGTATTCATGCCATGTGAGTTCTGAATGCCCTGAGGGATAAGCATGTAAACTACAAATAAAATTCTAAGCCCTCCAACTGACTCAACAGACTCCCTCTTGGCCAGGGGGACCCCAGAGAAGCCTTAGAAACTGCGTTCCCGGCCAGGGTGGGACAGGAGGTCAGACGCGCCTCGTCGTGCCCCTCCCTTTCAGTTATTAGACACAGCAATGGCCCAGTACTAATGTTACAATAGAGATCATGGGACTGACGAGAAGACCTTTTGCGGTGCTAGGATACCAAATCAGAAACAGTCCCTAAGGCCACACCGGCTGAGGGTTAAGTCACACACCCTACGCTTACAAAGTGCCCTGTGTTCTAACTGCCGTCAGGATTTTATTTTTCTCTAGCAGCAGCACAGGCACTGCTCTCAAGATAAGCAAGATGAAAACAATGTCTGCTTCCCAGCCTTCAGCAAGGCCACCTTGCAGGCTGTAATCCTTTGTAAGAAATAAAGTCACCGGGGCCTCCCGTCTCTGTTTGGAAAGTGGCACGTACTGAATCTTGGTGACAATCAAAATTCCTACTGCATCATCTTGTTGCCTACTCAGTGGGGAAGATTGGCTCCTCCTAGCAAAATGGAAGGAGACAAAATAAGAAGAAATGGAGGCCGGGCGCGGTGGCTCACGCCTGTAATCCCAGCACTTTGGGAGGCCGAGGTGGGCGGATCACGAGGGCAAGAGATCGAGACCATCCTGGCCAACATGGTGAAACCCCGTCTCTACTAAAAATACAAAAAAATTAGCTGGGTGTAGTGGCATGCGCCTGTAGTCTCAGCTACTTGGGAGGCTGAGGCAGGAGAATTGCTTGAACCGGGGAGGCGGAGGTTTCGGTGAGCCGAGATCGCGCCACTGCACTCCAGCCTGGCGCCTGGTGACGAAGTGAGACTCTGTCTCAAAAAAAAAGAAGGAATAGATATTGAGCAGATAAAACCGAAAGGTGTGACTTAAGGCAGAGGTGTGACTCTGGGCCTGCGTGGCTCTGCCCTTCCACTCTGCTCGTAACTGGAACTGCAGATAAACAAAGATCTCACTGTGTATTTCTCCATCTGGCAACTAACTGCAAGCTCAGTTACCAAGTCAAAGCCTGCAGAGGAAGCCTGAAGTTCAAACGTCGTGAGTGGGGCAAGGGAGGGGCCGGTTAATCAGGCTTAAAGGAATGAAGGTCAGCTTGTGCCACTTTCACCATTCACATTCTGCTTATGCATGAAATATTCCAACACTGAATGACCTCGTTGAATGTCTTTTCCCTGTTGTGAAAGTAATTGTCCTTAAAGCTAGTAGGGAATCTCCGAAGCGAGTTATGCTTCATGTTTTAAAGCCTGAAAAGAGGGGGAACAGAACCGTGGGAGAAGGTAAAAGTTTGGAGAGTGGCAGTTAAGGGAAAAGTTCTGTGAACAAACGTGGCTAAGCTCCTTAAGTCCCTCAGAAAGGTAGTCGGAGCCAATTCAACCATCTTCCAAAACAAGGGATTTGCAAGTCACTGAAAGATGGGGATCATTTCTGTCCACACTTTCGTTCAAAATCTGAGCTACAATAAATGGATCTGGGATGAAGTGAAAACCTTTCATTAAATATGTTTTCAAAACAGGCGTGAAAGACGATGAACAAATCCCTGTGAGCTGCACGGGTGTCTTGGTCACAGGGGCAGTTCGTGTGTTAATGCATGGAGGTGGTTGGGCTCAGAGCTTGCTCCAGCCGCTCAGCCTCCCCCCTGCCCGCACCCACCAAAGAAGTGGCTTCGCTGAGAGTGGAGGGTGAGCTTCGACACCGAAAGCAGGTGTCCAGGTGAGCAAGTGCTCCCTTGGGGAGACGGGAATTGTGGTTGGGGACTCTAGACTTCTACTTAAGGAAAAGGGAGAGATTTCCCAGCGAGGAATAAAGGTTCATGGCCCAGGCTGTGTTCACCCCATGGCACCCCTCAGGAACCAAGGCAGTTTGAGTGTCCCCTGGAAGTTGGCTCAGTTTGTGCAGTGGCTGCTGAGATGAACTATGGGGCAGACAGTGTGAAGAACACCAGCCCTGAGTTTTAACTGGGACCCAAAGGTTCCCGGCCCTGCTTCTTATAACATGGCCCCAAACAATGGCGGGAGCCCACAGGTTCCCCCCAGGGTCCTGAGCAGAGGGAGGCGTAGGGTGGGTGACATGTATCTGCAGAAGCCCAGCCTTGCTCTTCCCCGCTTCTGTTTCTGTGCCTCTCCCTGGTGTCTCTCAGGCAGCAGCACCTTCCTCCAGGTCTCAAGAAAGACTCCTAGGTCAGTGGAGTGAAACGAGCTGGGATTTGGAGAGGGAAGATCTGGGCTTGGATCCCAAACCTCACACCAACTACCCATGTGACCTCAGGCACAGGATCTCTGAACATCGGAGAATGACTTTGAGCCCACTGATCTCACAGGGAGAGGGCAGGCCAGACAGAGTTCCCGATCTCTGAATTCACCCATGAATGCCAGAGCCCTGCAGTGCTCTAGGTCCCAGGACCCCACAGGGGTATAGACGTGCCTACGCCAGCTGGGGCTGCTGTGCAAGCAATGCCTGGGGCTTAAACCACAGATATGTGCATCTCACCGCACTGGAGGCTCAGCTCAAGGCACCTACAGGGTTGGTTTCCTTGATGTCTCTCCTTGGGTTGCCATCTTCTCCCTGTCTCTTTACATCATCTTCCCTCTGTACCTGTCTCTGTCCTGATTCCACTGTCTTTTGAGGACACAGCCATATAAGACCTGTCCCAGTGACATCACTTTAACTTGATGACTTCTGCCAAGAACCCACCTCCAAAGAAGGTCCAACTCCTAGCTACTGAGGGTTAAGGCTTCAACATATAAATTTGCGGGACACAATTCAGTGTGTAACAGAATGAATTTGGCTCTCTTTCTTCTCCCAGCAATACTTCATGCCATCCTGTTTCTTACTGAAGAGCTAGAATTCCCAGCTCTACAGCTGTGGGTCCCCATCTTGGAGGCTGTTAGAATCTTTCAGGGAGTTTTAAAAACATCGTGATGCCCAAGCCACATGCAGACCAGGTAAATCAGAACACTTAGGAGTGGGGTCCACGCATGGGTACATTTTAAAGCACCCCAAGTGGCAAATCTGAGACTGACTGCTTTAAAAGGGCTACGGGGTGAGAGTGATTAACTGCTGACAGATCAGAGCTCCCCTCCTGAGGGCTTCCGCTTTGCTACATGGCTCTGCTCAGGAGCATCCAGCTCCTGATTAGGCCTGAGAAGGGTTGAAAAATTAGAGCAAAAGCTGGAAAATTGTCTCCATAATGAAATGAGTGACTGCATGTTTATAACAGCATTGCCCTTGTGGGAGAGAGACGCTTATTCCAGAGTCTGGCACTAAAGGTGGGTGAGCTGTCCAAGCAGAAACTGGATGAAGGATGACGTCTCAGGCATCGTGCAGGAGAAACATTCTCTCCTGGAGTCTTATCAGTAAAGGCATCATGCTCTTCGGGGGGCTCTCTGGTGGCATTTGGATGATAGCACCATATGGAACAAGATGATGAGGCAAGATGCTTGTGAGGTGGTGCCAGCCTTTGGGGCTAGAGTGAGGCTCCCTCAATGGGGTATGTGAAAGGGCTGGCTGTTCACCAGCACCAGAGAACCTGGAGTTTGAAAACACAGATCCCAAAAGATTTTCTGGTATCTGGGCCCCTGAGTCTACCCTGATTTTCAGTAAATCTTTTTGAAAGTTTTGGTGGCGTTACCTGCCTTAAAATGGGACAAAGAGGCATTTTTGTTCACTCTTGGACCAGGGCTTGACAGGAAGCCCTGTACCCTTGGGACATGTAGGAGGGCTGCAGGAGGAGTAGTGAGAAAGCCCCTCCTTGAAACCCCCAGAGGATGAGGGGCCAAACCTTGCTCCTCAGACACGTGTTCTCCTCCCTTCTGCTCACTTACTCATTCATGTATTCAATCATCCACTCGTTCACTTACTAACTCACTTACTTATTTACACATTCACTCGTTCGCTCAGTCATCTATTCACTCATCCACTCGTTCACTCACTTGTTCACTTATTTACTCATTCGCTCATTCACTCACTCACTCGTTCATCTACTCGCTCATCCATTTATTCACTCACTCACTCATTCACTCATTCACTCACTCACTCACTCGTTCATCTACTCGCTCATCCATTTGTTCACTCACGCACTCATTCACTCATTCACTCACTCGTTCATCTACTCGCTCATCCATTTATTCACTCACTCACTCATTCACTCATTCACTCACTCACTCACTCGTTCATCTACTCACTCATCCATTTGTTCACTCACTCACTCATTCACTCACTCACTCATTCACTCATTCACTCATTCACTCACTCACTCACTCATCTACTCGCTCATCCATTTGTTCACTCACTCACTCATTCACTCATTCACTCATTCACTCATTCACTCACTCATTCACTCACTCGTTCATCTACTCACGCACCCATTTGTTCACTCACTCACTCATTCACTCGTTCATCTACTCACTCATTCACTCACTCACTTATTCATCTAGTCACTCATCCACTCATTTGCTCACTCACTTGCTCATTCATCTATTCATTCATCCACTCATCCACTCACTCATTCACTCATTCATCTAATCAGTCATCCACTCCTCCACTCGTTCACTCATTCACTTACTTACTCATTCACTTGTTCACTCACTCACTCACTCATTCATCTAATCAGTCATCCACTCATTCAGTCGTTCACTCCTTCACTCACTCACTCATTCACTTATTTACTCATTCACTCAGTCATTCCTTCACTTATTTACTCATCCACTTGCCACTTCTGTGGCTTTCAGGGAAGATTGGGCATTCTCCCTTCTCGGCATAGCCTGCTGGTTTTCTCCTTTGACCCTAGCCTCGTTGGGCGGCAGCTGTGTGGCTGCCTCCCTCGGCGGTGTCTTCTAGTTCATGCTAGCTGCTCCTTCCTGGACCCAGTTGTACACTCCTCCCTGCCTGGCTGCCCTTTCATTCACTCATTCATTCGTGCATTCAGTCACTCATTCATTCACTCACTCGTTCATTCACTCACTCATCCATTCACTCACTCGTTCATTCACTCACTCATCCATTCATCCACTCATTCATTCATTTATTTGTCCACTAATTTGCTAACTCACTCATTCAGTTATTCATTCATCTGCTAATTTACTCATTTTTCATTCATTTACCCACTCAATTCACTCACTCACTCATTTATTCACTTATTTACACTCTTTCATTCACTCATTCACTCATTTGCTTTTTTATTTACTATTTAACTGTTTATTCATTCACTTGCTCAGTCATTGATTCAATTATCCACTCATTTCCTCATCCATTTGTTCAGTGACTCATTCACTTATTCATTCATCCACTCATTTACTCATTCATTCACTCATTTATTTCCTCATCCACTCATTTATTCATTCATGCATTTATTCACTCACTAATTATTTATTCACTTGTTCACTGATTTACCCATTCATTCATCTTTAGCTCACTCATTTATATATTCACTTATCTACTCATTGACTTATTTCTCATTTACTCATTTACATATTCATTTACTTATTCATTCATTCACTCATTTAGTCACTCATTCATCTTCTCATCCATTTGTTCATCCACTTAATCACTCATTCATTTATTCACTCATCCACTCACTTGCTCATTTATTACTCACCTACTCATGTATTCCTTCATCTACTAATTTACTCATTCATTCATTCTCTCATCCTCTTATCCTTTTATTCACTCATCCAGTCATTCAGTCAGTCACTCATTCATTTATTCATTCACCCACTCATTTCTTTATTCACTCACTCATTTCTTTATTCATTCATTCACTCATTTCTTCACTCATTCAACCCATACTCAGGGAGAACTTTCAATATGCCAAGTACCGTTCTGTGCCTTTAGATGTTGGAGTGAGCAAGATTGACTAAGTTCTTGTACTCTTGAAACTAATATTTTGCTGGAATAGACATACAATAAGTAAGCTAACAAATCAATATACAACAGCTTCAGGTGGTGAGAAGTACTATGAAGAATGGTAGAATTAGATAAATTAATGGAGAAAGGGCAGGCAGGAACTGGAGCATCCCAATTTCTCTAGAGTGATGAGAGAAGACCTAAATAAAAAGGCAGCGTAGCTAAAGCAATTGTTTGGGCTTAACGTTCTTCTTATTATGAGTGATGGTATTTACTTAGGTTTGTAGCTTGCAAAATCACCTCAATCCATTGTCTCAGTTTATGCCCACAAAGACCCGGCAGGTGGAGAAAAGCAGGCACTGTTCTTTCCATCTTCTAGGTGATGAAATTGGCCAGACCACCAAGGGATGGACCACCTGGCTGCCTCCCCACCATCCCCTCATGTTGCATCCAACCCTGACATTCATGACCGACCAAGGAAAGGAGAAAGCCGCCTGCGTCAGTGACCACGGCTCTAGATGCTCTCTCTGCCTGTGGACAGCAGGTGTTTTGGGCTAGGACACAAATGCCTTCCACTGATTTTCCTCTCAGCTTTTATTGGGCACTGTGCATGGGACTCTTTAAATATCTATGTGGCTTCCTATGGCCTTCTGAGGAGCTGTAAAATTTCTCTCCCTGCCATTCAATTTCAATTCTGGCCGCAATATGTTCTCTCTTGTTTTATGTTTTTAATGGAATTCAAGTTTACAAAATGAATTCTTGATTCATGATGTATTCTCCTCCTTACTCCATACTCGACTCTGCTGCAGTCATACATTGTATTTCGTTTATTTACTAATTTGTTTTTAGTAATATAATGAAAACCAAGATTCACACCTCTCAACCCAAGAACTTCAACACTGGCCACTAAGGTCTATGTGTCCTCTGGCTTTATTTCTCCACTCAGAGAAATAGCCAAGTAGCCGCCGTCCTAAATCAGGCATGGTGTTGGCAGGGCTGTGTGTGTGTGTGTGTGTGTGTGTGTGTGTGTG
>CM052651.1:153025125-153063272 GCA_028533165.1 Leontopithecus rosalia
CCAGATGAGTGGACGGATGGATGGATGGATGAACAGACAGATGGACAGGCAGACAGACAGATGAAGGGCCAGATGAGTGGATGGATGGATGGATGGATGGATGGATGGATGGATGGATGGATGGATTGATGAACAGACAAATGGACAGGCGGACAGACAGATGAAGGGCCAGATGAGTGGACGGATGGATGGATGGATGAACAGACAGATGGACAGGCAGACAGACAGATGAAGGGCCAGATGAGTGGATGGATGGATGGATGGATGGATGGATGGATGGATGGATGCATGGATGGATGGATGAACAGACAGGTGGACAGATGGTTGGATGGACAGACAAATGGACAGATGTATAAATGGACGGATGGCCAGATGGACAGATGGACAAACAGATAGATGCATGGACAGACGGATGGACAAATGGAGGGAGGGAGGGATGGATGAGTGAATGGATGAACAGATAGATAGATGTTGACCCAAAGATTGGATAAATGCCCTCATGTTCAGCAGTTGAGGCCGTGTTTTGGTCCATGAGTTAATGTGCCTGACGTGCCTGAATCAGTTATTCAGTTGGCCTGAAGGGTGTGGCTTGTTGCTCAAAGAGAGAGTCACAGCCGAGAGTCTGACTGGCTCATTGTTAGAGGATCCTAAAAAGGAAGACTTCCTTCTGAGGCGCCCTTTGAACACTTAAGGTCTGTTTTCTGAACCATATTGAGTACTTTCTTTGGCGAGAGGGAAAATTTCTTTTGGGAGCAGACTGTGACTTTATAACCCTCTGTGGATATGTGCTCTTTGCCACTGTACAAATGTGAGGCTTGGCAGCTGAGGTTCGCTTTAGGGCAAAGGATCTTCCGGGATTCCTTTTCAATGGAGGAATATAAGCTGCACCACAAACTGAAATATAATAACGTTTACTGCCTCCTTTTCCAACACAGCTTCACCAGGACAGCCTTAACCCCGGAAAGGAAACAGCAAAAGGCCGAGGCAGGGATTTCTAGTCATGACCCTGAGACCGGACTGGAGCCGCACACAGAACACCGTCTGCACCAGAGAAGCAGAGACGTTTGCTTGCGATTGTTCCGAGGTGGGCAAGAGCACGTGTGCCCCAGTGCACTCCGGTCCAGCCCGAGAGGAGGAAGGCCCTGTCAGAGGCCTCCCGCCTGACCACACGTGCCACTGGAGCCACTTCCAGGAGGGAGGAGGCTCCTAAGAGAATCTGCTTTTCAGGCATCCGCAAATGACTGACTTTCTTCTGATGCTTTTTGTAAATAATAGATCAAAGCTTCTGTTTCTGCCAGAAGCCTCCCACTGGCTGAATGCTGAAAGAGCAGATCCGCCAAACTCCCCTGGGCTCGGGAGTGACGGCTCTGCAGGCCCAGTCCCCCCACAGGCAATAGCGCTGTGTTGGGGAGGCGCTGCAGAGTGGGCAGACTGGGGAGCCCTTGGCAAGGGCCACCCTCACCAGGGCCTTCCGAGAGCTGTGTGCACGGCCCCTCTCACACCTGGGCAAGGCGGTTTGATGCTCTCGGCTTCCTGTTTCTATTTCTGCTTGACAGCTTTCAAGCCCTTTATTTTTTCCTAGGACTCTGGGCTTTCCTCGCCTTAGAGGAAAGAAAGGGTGAGGCTCCTTGAATATTTTCTGCATATTCTACTCCACCCGGGTTTCCAGACTTCAGAAGGAAAAAAAAGCCATCGGAAAGGAGAAACCTCTGGCCTTGTTTTCTCCAGGCTGGCTTCACTTCCTCTGCGACTTGCTAGTGAATCCTGGTTACAAAGCAAAACATCTAGAGCTGCGCATTTCCACAGGAATAGCAGTACAGTTGCAGCCAGCTCACTGGACCACGCTTTTCCATAAAAACCATAGCCAGGACTGAGAGAAAAAGGACAGTAGATAAAGCTACAAAAGTAATAAATCTCCAGGAGCATGTAAAATCACAGGGCCTGGTCCAGGTCATTTGTGAACTGTGTGTGTTCCTTATAAATCAAGTGCCCAAAATGTTAATCTATTAAATTAGACACTTAACCTCATGAGCTGGTGTTACTAGAAAGGGGTCCCAATCCAGACCCCGAGAGAGGGTTCTTGGACCACACAAGAAAGAGTTCAGGTGAGTCCATAGAGTAAAGTGAAGGCAAGTTTATCAAGAAAATAAGGGAATAAAAGAACAGCTACTCCATGGGCAGAGCAATGGCATGAGCTGCTCACCCGAGGATGCTTAGAGTTACATCTTGATTATGTGCTAAACAAGGGGTGGATTTTTCTTTTTTCTTTCTTTCTTTTGAGATGGAGTTTGGCTCTTGTCACCCAGGCTGCAGTGCGATGGCACAGACTTGGCTCACTGCAACCTCCACCTCCCGGGTACAAGCAATTCTCCTGTCTCAGCCTCCCGAGTAGTTGAAATTACAGGTGCCTGCCACATCTGGCTAATTTTTGTATTTTTAGTAGAGATGGTTTCACCGTGTTGCCTGGGCTGGTCTCAAACTCCTGACCTTAGGTGATCCTCCCGCCTGGGCCTCGAAAAGTGCTGGAATTACAGGCCTGGGCCATTGTGCCCGGCCAAGGGGTGGAGTTTTCATGAGTTTTCCAGGAAAGGGTCAGGGATTTCCCTGACTGAGAGTTCCTCCCTTTTTCAGACCACACTGGATGATTCTGGACACCACGAGGGCATCTGAAAACTGTGATGGTGCTGGTAGGAGATGGCACTTTTAGCAGGCTCATGCCTTGTAATTAGCACACAGGGAGCAGTGAGGATGACCAGAGGTCACTTTCATCTCCATCTTGGTTTTGGTGGGTTTTGGGCCAACTTCTTTACTGCATTCTGTTTTCTCCAAAGGGTCTTTGTGGCCTGTGTCTTGTGCTGACCTCCTGTCTCATCCTGTGACTAAGAATGCCTAACCTCCTTGGATGACAGCCCAGTTGCCCCATTTTACCCAGCCCCTATTCAAGATGGAGTCACTCTGGTTCTTGCCTCTGACATTGGCAAGAACAAATTTCAATGAAGCATTGAGTCAATGGCAGTTTTTCATTCCTTGTAACATTCAAGTAGATCATTTTGGAAGTGCATGGTTTAGTCTACTCTGTTTCCTCAAAACATACTTCCCAGGAAGTTGAAACTAATACACTTTTGTCTCAATAAATTATCTTGGGCAAATTCACTTGAAACGATTGCCTTGTCCTTTGAGTTCCAATTTTGAAAACTTCTCAAAACATGTCATTGCTTTATGGAGATGTTTGAATTCCTCAGTGAGGACCTCTTTCTGATTGATCTTCTCTTCGTTCCACTGAGGAAACCTTAAAGACACACAAGCTCAATGTGACATTCCAGTAACTCACTGACAGCTTCATGGATCACCTAGAGCTCAGCGTGGCTGTGGCCATCAACCCAAGGATACTTAAAGCCTTGGACGTCAGTCTCGACTCCAGGATGCAACTTCCTTCTGTAAGTCCAGGTGAGTTCTATTCTTTCAGTATGAAATATTATTATTCCCATTTTCCAGATGAGAACAGTGAGGTTCAGAAGCCACCCAGCTCAAAGCAATGGAGTCCCTCTAAGTCCAAGCAGATCTGGCCCCAGGTGCACCCACTAGCAAGCCAGCACTGCCTGCCTAGCTGGCAATGAGCCCGGAAGGTTTTGGGGAAGGATGTCCCCAGGAGGGAGAGTCAGGGAGCCCACAGACTGGGGGCCGTTTCCTCCCAGGGGTTCCCTTCCTTTCTAGTTGACTTTCAGCTAGTTTGGCAAGGGGGTACTGCCTTCCAGAGTGTGTTGTCAGTGAAGAGTCGAACTCTGTAAAATGTTGGAAGAGATTTATTCTGAGCCAAACATGAGTGACCCCGGCCCTTGTGAAACAGCCCTCAGGGAGTCCTGAGAACATGTGCAAAGGTGGTGGGGTGCAGCTTGGTTTTATACGGTTTAGAGAGACAGGAGGCGTCAATCAAATACATTTAAGAAACACACTGGTTTGTTCCGGAAGGGGGGGAAAACTGAAAGTGGGGCTTCCAGGCTACAAGTGAATGTAAACTTTTTCCAGTTGATACTGGTTGAGTTTGCCTAAAGACCGGGGATGGATAGAAAGGGAATGTTCTGGTTAAGATAAAGATTATGGAGACCAAAGCTCTTTTGCAGTTTTATAGCGGCTTCCCTTAGAGACAACAGAAGACAAAGGTTTCCCATTCGGATCTCAGTTAATCTCATTAGGATTGGGAGGGTCCAGGAGAGAAGGGTCTGGCTGTGTTAAAAGAGATTCTTCACAGACGAAAATTTTCCCCATAAAGACAGCTGTGCAGGGTCTTTTCAAAATATGGAAAGAAGCATGTTTTGGGGTAAAATATTTTGATTTTCTTCCTTTTTTCAATCACGTGATGCCAGAGTCAGTTTAGAGAGTCAGTCACGAGATAGAGGGCTAAATGAAACCCATCGATGAGAACGTACGATTTACAGGGCAGGACTCCCCAGACCTCTTAGATAAGAATTCGGACGAGATAAAAAATCAGAGATTAGTCCTCAGTGTCCTCAGGGCCTTCACCTGTTAAGTGTTAGAAAATTTTTGAATGTAAAAAAAAAGTGTGAATTTTAAGGTCTTTGAAAAACAAAATGTAAATGTTTATTGGCTCTGGCCAATGAGCAGAGGATGAAGTGCTGTGACTGCTTCTACTGCATATTAACTGTGGAAGGAAATAGCTCTCATATTTAGATTTCTTGGAAGGTAGTTGCTGAGTATGGTATGGAGACTTATTCCAATTACGGAATCCTCTAAGGGATACGAAGCATTGGGTGTTCGCATGAGAAGGAATTATGCAGTCCGATCACCCGTTGGGTTCTTTCTGTGTCCTGCGCAGACAAAACCAGTTCACCGAGACCACAGCACTGCAGTAAAGAAAGTATTTAATTGGCCAGGAGTGGTGGCTCACACCTGTAATCCCAGCACTTTGGGTGGCCGAGGCGGGCAGATCACCTGAGGTCAGGAGTTCTAGACCAACCTGGCCAGCATGGCAAAACGCCATCTCCACTAAAAATACAAAAATTAACCAGACATGGTTGCATGCACCTGTAATTCCAGCTACTCAGGAGGTGGAAGTGGGAGAGTCGCTTGAACCTGGGAGGCGGAGGTTGCAGTGAGCCGAGATCATGCCACTGTACTACAGCCTGGGAGACAGAGTGAGACTCCAGCTCAAAAAAATATATCTATCTATCTATCTATCTATATATATATTAAAAAATATTATTTTCTAAAGTGTTCATGACTTTAGAATAATAAAATATAGAGCCTAACAATAAAAAGTTAAAAGTTTAATTTCAGAGATATTAAACTTTACATACTACAAAGAAAAAAATACATATTGTATAAATGTAAACAAATGATTAAATTAGTTACATAATGGGCCACAAAAAACAAGCAACCTTTAAAACAGGAATTATATAAGCCCCATTTACTGAGCAGAATAAAACTAAATGTAATTTTACAGAAAGTAGTAAGAGGCCAGGCACGGTGGCTCGCACCTGTAATCCCAGCACTTTGGGTGGCCGAGGTGGGCAGATCACCTGAGATCAGGAGTTCAAGACCAGCCTGGCCAGCATGGTGAAATTCTGTCTCTAGTTAAAATGAAAAAATTAGCAGGGCAGTCGTGCACACCTGTAATCCCAGCTACTTGGGAGACTGAGGCAGGAAAATCACTTGAGCCTGGGAGGCAGAGGTTGTGGTGAGCCAAGATGGCATCACTACACTCCAGCCTGGGCCACAGAGTGAAACTGCAAAAAAAAAACCACGTGCTTGGCATGAGGCTGGGCATGTGGGACGGCTGGAGTTCCCATCACTCATGTTAACCTCCCCATAGGCTTGGGGCTAGGGGTTTTCGAGGACAGTTTGGTGGGCAGGGGACTAGGGAATGGGTGCTGCTGGCTGGCTGGGGCTGCCATCATGGCGGGTGGAAAATGGTCCAGCTGCACCTCATCTGCCTCTGGGTGAGGCCACAGGACCGGCTGAGTTATGAGTCACCAGTCCAAGTGGAGCTGGCAGGTAGGCAGAACTGCCAAAATCTGAAGTCATCTCAAAAGGCCAACCTTAGGTTCTACAAGAATGGTGTTATTTACAGGTGTTACTGCAATGGTGTTACCTGAGGAAGTTATAAATCTTGTGACCTTCAGAGCAATGGCTGGTTCTCATCTAATCATGCCTGCATCTTAGCAGAGTTCAGGCCCCACTCATCATCTAACCTCGCAGGCTTTCATTGACTTCACAAAGGTGGTTTTGTTTGGGGAAGGGCTATTATCATCTTTTCTTTAAGGTTAAACTACAAACTAACTTTCTCCCAAAGTCAGTTTGGTCTACATCGAGGAATGACCAAGTTCAGCATAGAGGCTAGAAGCAAGATGGAAACAGCTCTGTCAGATTCTCTTACTGTCATGATTTCAGAAAGGCAGATTCAGCAGCACCCCCATGTGCTTCACCCCAACACGTTCCCCACCCTGTGGTTTCTCATGGGGCAGCCAGGAAACTGTGGCTCTTACCCCGGTTTAGCTGCAGATGGCAGAATGGCCCAGTTCACATTGTTGGATTAGGTTGACAGCTTTTCATAGGAACTAAGTGGGGGTGTCACACATGAGCAGGGCAGGAGAGGGTCCCTCCCCTACCATAATGTCATCGTCAGGTGAGGGTCAGGCAGTTCTTAACTCTCTCTAAAATAATAATTGGTCACAGCCGGCACCAGAAAAAGGCAGTTTCCCAATATACAGAAACACCTAAAACTGGTTATCAGCAGCTTCCTGATAAGATCTCAGGAGTCGGGTGAGTGGCTCAGAGATGTGCACTACGAGGCAAAATGAGCCGGGCGCAGTGGCTCACGCCCGTAATCCCAGAGCCCGGCGCAGTGGCTCACTCCTGTAATCCCAGCACTTTGGGAGGTGGAGATAGGTCGATCACCTGAAGTCAGGAGATCAAAAGCAGTCTGTCAAACATGGGGAAACCCCATCTCTACTAAAAATACAAAAATTAACTGGGGGTGGTAGTGAATGCCTGTAATCCCAGCTACTTGGAAGGCTGAGGCAGGAGAATCACTTGAACCCTGGAGGCAGAAGTTGTAGTGAGCAGAGATTTCACCACTGCACTGCAGCCTGGGCAACAGAGCAAGACTCTGTCTTAAAAAAAAAAAGGAAAAGGAAAAACAGCAACATGGTGGAGTTTAACTGACGTGTGACCTTCTTCTAGGAACACTCCTGTGTAAGGGAAGAACACCTCAAGTGAGCACGCGGACAAGTCCAGTGAACACAGGCATGCGGCCCTCCTGGGTGCTGGCAGACAGCCCACCCCAAGGGATGAATCAGGAGAGCAGGGACGTGACCTCCTGGAAACATGCCAACATATGAACCCCAAGGCAAAGGTCAAACCACGCACTTGAATCTTTCAAGTCTCCCACCTAGCCATCTTCCAAGTGGACTTTACTTCCTTTCATTGCTGCTTTAAAGTTTTCTTAACAAGCATTCACTCCTGCTCTGAAACTTGCCTGGATCTCTCACTCTGTCTTTTGCCCCTCAGTTTAATTCTTTCTTCTAAGGGGGCAAAAACTGAAGTTGCTTCAGACTTGTGTGGATCTGCCGCTGCTAACTACGTTGGTGCTGCGTGACCTGGATACCTTTTCATGGTACGACACCTCTACGTCTTTCTCAGCTGGAGGTGTTCAATCCCACACGCAGCTTCCCTCTCCCTTTCCACTCTCCTGCTTACTAACCAACCCACAGGACAGTTCCTCCTGGCCACAGTGGCTCTGCTGCCCCTGGCTGATCTCTCAGCTCACCCTGATGGGTGGCTTGCAGGGGTGGGAAGGACTTTGGGAGTAAGAACTGAGTAAGAACTGAGGCACTAATGGGGACAAGAGGCTCACAAGAGCGGTAGGGCTAAAGCCTCCAGCTGTGCAATGTCTGGGGTTCCTTCTGCTGCTCAACTCCCATCAGCTCTGTACTGAAAGTCCCGTCACCTAGTCTCCTGTTTCCTTTGCGGGTGTTCTGAAATGGCCTTGCACACCTGCTGGACTGCCTGCCTCAGAGGCAAGTGTGCCTCTTCTCTGAGTTCCTTAGGCATGCTACGTGACTTCCTTCTCTGCCACTGGCTCACTGCCGGGACAGACGCTAATCAAAACTCTGGTTCTGCCAGCTCCCTGTGACTTACCATATGCTTTCTGTTCCTGTTACACACCTGGGCCAAGCTTTCTGGTGCCTTTTGAAGTAGTCTGTTGACCTCACTCTGTGGTCCTGTGAGGACCCCACCTACTTGCTTTTTTGAGTCAGCGCCCTTTGGGAGGAGGGAAAGTTCTTTCTTTGCCATGTGCGAGTCCTTATCCCAAGCCCTAAGTCCTCCAGAGGTTCCTCCTTTATGGCAAAGGGCAAATAAACATTGCCCTTTCTAATCCAAGGACTGCTGCTTTTGCAAGCATAGGAAGGTTCCCGAGAGTCTTCCTCTCACTTCCCCCCACTCCCTCCCACAGCCCCCATCTCTCTAATCACCTCCTTGCCCTTCTCAGCATGCATCAGGACCTTCAAGGTTATGTTCAAAGGGAGAGAAGTTCAGCCCTCTAGCAGCATTTCGCTGAAAACCAGACTTCTTTTCTATTTAAAGAAGATGGGAAGTGGAAGTTTGAGAAGATATAATTATTTTGCTGCTAGAATGCTCCAAGTGAGAGTCACTATGAGGTCGTGGAGACAGGAGAGGCTGGCCCAAGGCCTCAGGCACAAGAGATCCGTAGGACGGAGATGAAGGTCGGTTATAGGCTGACAGAGTACCACTAGAACAGAGAGGAAGGCAGGGTTCGGGGCACACAGTAAGAACGGTTCATTCTGGAACCCCAGGGATGAAGAAGGGACCCCCTGTTCACTCCAGCATCTCCTCTATGCCCAAGTGAGTAAGAGTGACGAGATGAGAGCAAGGCATAGGGTAAGGTTCTTTTATTCCAGACCCTAAGAGTGAATGGAGTTGCCCTGTTCAGAACAGGGAAATGAGAGAGGGACACCTTTTATTCCAACTTCCCTTATTTTCCCCCTGTTCTCTCTTCATAGATGGGTAATCATGTCTCCATTCCACAGGGCTCACCCCTCAGATACCTCCTCAAAAACTGGGAAAAGTTTACTCCCCGAAAATTTAAAACAAACAAAAAACTAGTTTTTTTTTTGTAATATTGTTTGACCTAAAAATAAACTGGGAGAAAAGTTATAAAAGCTGGCCTTAGAACCCAGTCCCCTTATGCAGGAAATCCTCAAATGAGCTTCCTCAGTCTTTTAGATCCCAGAGCAGAACAAGTGCAGGGCTAATGAGAAGGAGAAATGTGGGCACAAGGGCAGGCTCAGCTCAACTACCAGCTGTTGACAAGCTCCCAACCCCTCTAGGTTGCCCTCAGAACATCCTCCCAGGTACCTGCCATTGGTGTAAGAAGCCAGGCCACTGGAAGGCAAACTTCTCAATGGAATACACAGGAAAAAGCCCACACAGCTTGCCCCTACCACAGCCTCAACCCCCGGAAACAGGACCGCCCTGAGAACTTAAGGGTCCCCAAACAGAATCCCAACCCCCGATGACCTTCAGCTGAAGGGGCTCTCTGCCCCAGCTGGCTTCCAAGTCAGACATTGTCATCAACAGGACAAATCCAAGGGTGACTCTGGAGGCAGCAAGTAAAATCATACATTTCCCTCTTGGGTTTGAAACCTGCCTACTCTATGCTAATCTTCTCTAAGCAACTCTCCTCCAAATTCTGTTAGACAATGGGGGCAAAAGTCACCCCTTTCTTCCAAAAGAGAAGATTCACACCCCTTTGGGCCAAAATATACTTTCCAAGATGGGTGCCTGCATGATATTTACCCAACCTCTAAATTCATATTACCCTGTAATGGCCCTAGTTCTCCTGGGAGAACTCCCTAAATCTGTAATTAATAACTTCAACCTGCAGAGTCTTACCTCAGGAGTTTAGAAATAGCCCACACTTATTTAACAACCCTTGTAAAAATCTGAGTAATCTATTGGCGGGGGATAACTTCTGCATATGCAGATAACCTTCTCATTTTCTCCCCTTTCACAGAGCTCACACAGTGATAGTAGAGAACTCTTAACCTTCTAACAGAAGGAAAATGACTTGTCTGATTAAAAGTTTATAAAGGAAAAGATGAATTTCTGGTAAGAAATGTTGTAAAGAAAGTAGATTTTATTTAAGAAAGGATCTCGTATGGCAAACTCTTGTCCTAAAGTAAAATAACTGGTTATTTAAAAAGAGAGATGTTTAGGACAAGTCAGAAAGCCCAAGTCGTAGCTGGTCTGTGTAAGTTGTGAAAATATTTGTGAAAGAGAATTTATGAAAAAATGTTATACAGTTTTAAAGGCTATTAGACCCACTAAGTGCTTCATAAACTGCTACTATGACTCTTAACTATACGACTTCCCTGTTTTAAAGCTACGTAAGGCCTGGGTACATCTGTCATTAGATTCTAGTTTCATCAATTGTTTTGAGGTTTTTTTGTTTGTTTGCAATTTAGACTAACCCTGCTTATTCCTGTGAACTAACCAGTGATCTCTGGCTACAGCTCAGAGGGAGGGGCAGTGTAACAATCTAGATCAATAGTCTAATTCTAGGCACATATTGGAATCAGCTAGCAACCCCCTGCACCCAGGCCTCAGTGGGCATGACTATAGCCACCAGCTTGCTGGACGTGTTGGCAGTCTTAAGATTCTTTTAAACTGTCCTCATCCCCTTTTTTTCATTTTGACATCTCTACTTCTCAAGTCTTCTAAAACTAATAACCCAGTTTGTCTCCTCTTGCCTTCAGGCCGTCAGGCTCCAGATGATCCTGAGTGAGGGATTCTGTCGTCTCAATATTCAAGAGCCATGCTGCTACAGGAAACCCCTGGTCTGCCCATCAGTGGAACACAACAGAGATGAAATCTCATCCCTTGGACCTGGATGAATTCCACTTTCATCAACCCACAGAGCCACCCTGACAGCTAGCAAGAGGTCAAGATCCACAGAACCCCCTGCCACCACCCTCTGTTAGGAGGAAGCAGTTACAGAAGATTGACCTTTGTCTATTTTCTTCCCAAAATTGGGGTCTTGACTCTTGAGGGGGGAAATGTTACAGTGGGTGGCTAGTCAGGCAGATATGAGTAGGGCAGGAGAGCCCCCCCACCCCATCAGGAACACAAGGCAGCCATCAGATAATAGTCAGGTGGTTGTTACACTCTCTAAAATAATAATTTCTCACAGCCGGCGACAGGGAAAGGCAATCTCCCAGTAGATAGAAAACAGATGAAGCTGGTGATCAGCAGCTTCCCAATAAAGCCTCAGGAGTTGGGTGGGTGGACTCAAGCATGTGCACTAAGAGGCAAAATGGCAAAGTTTAACTGGTATATGACTTTCTTCTAGGAACACTTGACTGGTAAAGAAGGAATGCCTCAGTGAACGTCCGCACAACTCCAATAAACACTGCGCACAGCCCCTCCCAAGCACTGGCAAGTCCAAGGTCAAACTGGGCACTTAAATCCCTCAAGTTCCCTGCCTGGATCTCTTCCAAGTGTACTTTCCTTTCATCGCTGCTCTAAAACTTTTTAAATACTCTCTCACTCCTGCTCTAAAACTTGCCTTGGCCTCTCACTCTGCCTTATGCCCCACTGTTGAATTCTTTCTTCAAGGAGGCAAGAATTGGGGTTCCTGCAGATGCGTATGAATTTGCCGCTGCTAACAGTCTGGCCTGTGCAAATTCCCACCTCTCTCCCAGCCCTGCTCCATGGCTGTGGGCCGCCTCTCTCCCAGCCCTGTTCTGTGGCTGTGGACCCTCTCTCCCTCTGCTCTGTGGCTATGGACCACCTCTCTCGCAGCCCTGCTCTGTGGCTTATGGGCCACCTCTCTCAGCACCAGGTGCTTGTGGAAAATGCAGACTCCAGAACCCACTCCAGGACTCCCGAGTCACAGAATTTTCGCAAGTTCCCCAGGTGGCTACTGTGTACACAGAAGTCTGAGAGGCACTGTCCTAAGTTGGGTGGTTTTGCACTGGAATGAGAAACAGAGTCCTGTTTTCTTACAACCATCCCACGCCAAACCCAGTACGTGAGTCTGCAGCCCCATGGAGGCCCCACGAGTTGTCCTCTCCTCTATGGCTATAAACTCTTTTTACAGCTCCTTTTCACCCACCCGTTCCCATCCAGCGCAGGAGTGGAGCCAAGCACGGAGGACCTCTGCGGCTTCCTCTCCTGTGCCCCATAGATGCGCTCCTTGTGCCTGCCTAGCTCTCACACTGTCCTCTTCACTGGGCTTCCTGCCTCCCCATCCTGAGCATTTTAGTCATACTCAAGAGGTGACTCAACTCTCATTCTGCTCTATTTCCCATTCACCAATTAGACCTGAGAAAGGCACATTTTCTTCCACTTTTTATACCCACAATTCTTTGCCAACTGAGCAGCACATGGCCTTGTGGATGCTGGTTGAGGAGGCATGGGATGTCATCACAGATCCCGAACAGGTGGGATATTTCCACCAGGGTGCAGTATTTCACACTGATTCGTGGATAGAGTAGGTTGCTTTATAAATTCCTCCATTAGCTCAACTATTTCCAAGCAAAAACACTGAGAACAGATCTGGAAGATGTTATAACATCATCTAATAACTGGGATGGGAAAATGGCGTGGAAATTCAGATATTAACATGGCTTTGTAGTCATTTCTCCTATAAACTCAAAGACTGCATTTGAGACAATTGGCCATTTCTGTGTTAGGGATTGTAAAACACTACGTGGCATCTCACTGGTTTTCATCATGCCTGTACTTAAAAAACAAAACAAACAAACAAAAAACAACTATTGACTGAGCACAGTGGCTCATGCCTGTAATCCCAGCACTTTGGGAGGCTGAGGTGGGTGGATCACTTGATCAGGAGTTTGAGACCAGCCTGGCCGGCATGGTAAAACCCCGTGTGGTGGCGTGCACCTGCAATCCCAGCTACTCAGGGGGCTGAGACAGGAGAATTGCTTGAACCCAGGAGGCAGAGGTTGCAGTGAGCCCAGATCGTCCCACTGCACTCCATCCTGAGTGACAAAGGTGCTCTCAAAAACAAAAAAAACAACAAACTATTAATCAAAACTACCTCTGATGAAATTTTTCATATAATTCAACACCTGAACACAGGTGTTCCTTGCCTCTTTGATAAGGAATGGAATCACTGCTGAGAAGATGTGAACATGGCCAGAACAAGCAGAATCTGTCCGGATGCTCAGCAGTAGGTGTGGGGGCCTGAGGGGCAACACACCTGTATCGCCGCTCCTCAGTGGGCTTCAGAGTAGACGTCAAGCTCTGAAAAAGTGAGCTCCATCTGTGATATCCAGCAAGTCAGCCACCAGCACATCCTACGTGTGCACCACTGCTCCTCCTCCTCGTCTTATCAGACCTCCTCACTTCCTATCAGCTCCTCCCTCTCTCCGGCCACGATGGCCTTCTTGCTGCCCATGGCCATGCTGGGGGCTCCAGCATCTGTTCCTGCTCTCTGGGCCACTTGTCCCTCAACGATCTGGAAGTCTTATCTCCTCACTGTGGGGGATTGAATTGTGCCTCAATAAAGATGTGATAATGTCCTAGCTCCCCAGCCTGTGAATGTGAGCATATTTGGAAATAGAGTCTTCGCAGATGTCGTCAAGTTAAGATGAGGCTGTTATGTTGGGACCTAACCGAAGAGGACCAGTGTCCCTGAGAAAAGGAGAAGACAGAGACACACAGGGAAGATGCTGCGTGGAGATGGGGCAGAGGCTAGAGGAGCAGCTGTGAGCCAAGGAGCACTGGGGCTAGAGGAGGCAGCGGGGCGCCCACCCTGCAGGCACCTTGAGATGGGACTTGCGGCCCCCAGGACTGTCAGAAATGAATCCCTGCTGTGTGAAGCCACCTGGTTGTGCTCCTGTATTTAAAATGGCAATATCCCCCAAACACCTTCTGATTCTCCCTCACCTGCTGACTTTTCCCCTTGGTGCAAGTCAATTGATGGATGTGACATCCTGCGTGAGTTCGATGCTGTCTCCACTGCTCAGGTGCAGCTCTGCGTGGGCGAGGATGTTCATTTTGTTTGATGGTGCATTCTAAGGGCCTAGAACAGGGCCTGGCACAGAGTAGGCACTTGGCACATAGGTTTTGGATGAAAAATAGATATGTTCCCCCTGGTATCCGTGTGTAAGTTAAGAGAACTTGCCCAACTGACGGTAATAAGATTCCTGTACAGGAAGATATATTTATGCAGGATCATATTCTCAAATGCATTCACAAAGCAGCTGCAGGGAGGAGCGTCTTCCCTGAAAAAGCATTGTATTCCTTTTCTTTTCATTCAGGAGGCCGGCCACTGTGTCTCCAGGCTGCTTCCTCCCCCAATGCAGTCCTGGTCGTCTGCTGTCCTCCTCCTTCACTGCTCCTCCCTGCCCACGCGGTGCTCCTGCTCTCCTCCTCAGTTCTCCCTTCTCCTCCCGCCCCCAGGTGCTGACTCCTCTGCCCCTGACGAATGTCAAGCCTCTCTGCTCCCTTTCTCAGCAGCATCTATTCTTACTCCACCAGATTTTTAAAATGACGTCATCACCTCCCGTGGTGTGCTATGGATTCTCAGGTCTGTCCTGGCCACAGGTGCCAAACCTCTGCATTCACCTGCACATGTTGGCTAACGCCTCACAAGCTCCTGACAGCGCAGTCAGATCTCAGCTCATATTCCTCCATCCCTCTCCTGTGTGTGTGTGGCATGTGTGTCTGAGCATGTGCACATATGCACATGTATGTGTGACTGATTGGCCAGCCAATGAAACCAGAGGTTGTGCCCTTGACTCTTCCTGCCTCTCGCCCCTCAGCCCCAGCTAATGAACAAACTGTGTCCGTTTTACCCATATCCTCCCTGGCAGGTGCGCTTCTGAGAGGTAGAGAGCTGGAAAGGGAGACACTCTCACACCATTACAGCAAGGAAAACTTGAGGAAACTGCAAATTAATGACTTCTCATCAGAGGACTATTTCAGTCAAACAACTAACTACACCTTGAAAGCTCTTTGTTCTTGTTCATCTGGGGCACTCCTATGCATTCTTCAAAACCCCGCTGGGAAGTCATCCCCAAACACCCCAGAATTAATAATTCATGCCTCGGTGCCCCTATGCTCCTTACACTTTTGCTCCTCAGAGCCTCTTCTGCATATTTTATTTTGCCAACAGGCCTGTTCCCATGGATTTTGGCATCAGGCAAACCTTGTTCCCAGTTTTCTGCTTAGGGGATTCACCAACCCCCCTCCCAACCCAAGCTTCAGCTTCCTTAGATGTGAGGTTGGGGGAAACAGTCACAGTCACATGACATTATTTTCAGGGTTTCACAAGGCAGTGAAAGTGGGGTGCACAGCCAGGGGCCTGGTGCAGAAACGACACCCACTGCCATGTCTCTCTCCCCAGCAGGGTCATGGTTCCCAAGGAGGAGCTCTACAGTCCCAGCATTACCTCCACGTTCAGCATGGGGTGCTCAGGGCCTTCCAATAAACAAAGGGTGCTAATCAATTAGGGGCATGGGCATTTGAGGAGAAAAGTCATCTCTTTAAAGCAAGTTAAGTAAATGTTTGTTTCTTTTAAAAAAAAGTCAAACTGCCAAACTATTTTCTGAGTGGCTGTACCATTCTGTTTCCACCAGCAATGAAGAGTAATGTGGTTTCTCCACATTCCTACCGGCATTTAAAACTGTAGGGAATCTGATAGGATTGTAGTGACGTCTCGTTAGGGTTTTTGGATTTTTGGTTTTTGAGACAAGGTCTTGTTCTGTCACCTAGGCTAGAGTGCAGTGGCTCACCCTCAGCACAGTATAGCCTCCACCTTCCAAGCTCAAGGGATCCTTCCACCACAGTCTCCTGAGGAGCTGGAACTATAGGTACATGCCACTATGCCAGGCTGATTTCTTTAAAATTTATTTTTTGTAAGGACAAAGTCTTAGTATGTTGGCCAGGCTGGTCTCAAACTCCTGGACTCAAATGGTTCTCCTACCTTGGCCTCCCAAAGTGCTGGGATTATAGGCATGAGCCACTGTGCTCAGCCTTGATTATAGTTTTAATTGGCTGTTTCTTAATATTTAATGATGTTGAACATCTTTTCATGTGCTCATTTTCCATTTCTATCTTCTTTAGTGAAATGTTTGTTCTTTAATGAAATGTTTTACCTATTTTCAATTGGATTGTTTTTATTACTATTGAATTTTTAGCACTCTTTATATATTCTGGATACAAACTATTTGTTGGATATGAGTTTTGCCAGGACTTCCTCCCAGTCTGTAGCTTGTCTTTTTATCCTCTTCACAGAACAAAGGTTTTTAATTTTGATGATGCCAGTTTATCAATTTGTTCTCCTACGAATTGTTCTTTTGGTTTCTAGTGCAGAAACTCAGCCTAGCCCTAGGTTCTGTAAATTTTACCTTACGTTTTATTCTAAAACTTTTATAGTTTTACATTTAGCATTTACATCTGTGACCCACTTTCAGTTTTCTTTTGTATAAGGCATCAGGTTTACATTGAGGGTTTTCCCTACAGCTGTCCACTTGTTCTGGCACCACTGTTCAAAAGGCCATCATCCACCCATTGAATTGCTTTTGCAACTTTGTCAAAAATCAATTGGTGGCCAAGTGCCGTGGCTCATGTCTGTAATCCCAAACTTTGGAAGGCCAAGGCAGCTGGGTTGCTTGAGCTCAGGAGCTTGAGACCAGCCTGACCAACATGATGAAACCCAGTCGGCACTAAAAATGGAAAATTAGCCAGGTGTGGTGGTACATTCCTATAATCCCAGGTACTTGGGAGGCTGGCACACGACATTTGCTTGAACCTGGAAGGTGGAGGTAGCAGTGGGCCGAGATTGAGCCATTGCACTCCAGCCTGGGTGACAGAGCAAGACTCCGTCTCAGGAAAAAAAAAAAAGAGAAAAGAAAAAAGCAGCTGGCCATATTGGTGTGGGCACATTTTGGGATTCTGTGTTACATTACGTTGATCTGTCCCTTCTCGCTAACATGATTTTGATTGCCATGCCTATATAATAAGCTTCAGTGTCAGAATGTCTGTCATTTAATTTGTTTTTCCAAAAAATTTTTAGCTATTCTAAATTCTTTGTCATTTCCTATGCATTTTAGAAAAAGCTTGTTCATGTCTATTAAAATAAGCTTGCTGAAATTTTGCTAGAAATTTCACATTGGGAACCAACACCTTTACTACGTTAACTCTTTCAGTCCATGAAAATGGTAAGTCTTTCTGTTTATTGAGGTCTTCTTGACATTCTTTCATCAACATCTCTTAATTTCTGCATATAAATACTGCAGATATTTTGTTAGATTTTGCCTAAATATACATTTCCTTTGCAGCCATTGTAAATGATCCTGTGTTTTTTACTTGTATTTCCACATGTACAAATGTAATTTGTTTTTATATGTTGATCTCATATCTATGACCTTGCTCCCAGAAGCTTTTTGTAGATTTCTTGGGATTTTCTACCTTGAGAATTACTTCATTTGTAAATAGACACTGATTTATCTCTTTAATTTCCATGTGTGTGCCTTTTTTTCTCGCCTTATTGACCTTGCTACAGCTTCCAGTGCTACCTTGAACGACAAGGTAGGGAGGTGCGTCATTGCCTCGTTCCGGGTCTTACGGGAGTCCTTCAGACCTGCGCCTTCAGGCATGGCGTCAGCAGCAGTTTCCATGTACTATTTTGTGCACTGTATGAGTTTCTTATCTCTGTGTAAGAAATCACCACAGAGGTACAGCTTAAAAGAACAAATGGATACTCTGACAGTTCTAGAGATCCTAAGTCGGAAATCAAATCTGGCTGCGTCCCTTCCAGAGGCTCTAGGGGAGAACACACTTCCTTGCTTTTCTAGCTTCTAGAAGCTCCCCACGTTCCGTGGCTCAGGAGCCTTTCTCACAGCACCCCAGCCTTTGCTTCCACCATCACATTTGTTTCTTTCACTCATTCTTCCCCACCCGGAGTACCCAGATACCCATCTCAAGACCGTGACCTCAATAAAAAAAAGGCAAAGTCTTTTTACCATGAAAAGTAACGTAATCACAGGCGCAGGTATTTTTAGGGTGTTGCCATCTTTGGGGGGCATTATCTGCCCGTCACACACCATGTTGTAATTGTCTTCTTACTTGTCCTTTGTTATTTACTCCTCATGACGTTCCAGCATCTAACCGAGGGGCCAGCACAGAGGATGGGCTCGGTAAATAGCCGCTGACCAGCCGTGGGCGGCTGAGTCCATGTTCCCTCTTTATCAGCCTTGGAAAGCCTGAGCCTGTGCGGGTGATCTGCACAGGTACAGTGATTCATTTCCTCTGAACACAAGACTGATGACAGCCAGTCTGATGTATACCAGAAGATTCATGGGGATCCTGGAAAGGAATATTTGAATTTTGGCTTTAAAAGTTTCAAGGGGAGGGGGTGGTTTCCACAGACACATCCCCAAGCAAATGCTCGTCACCCCAGAATGCACCCCAGAATGACTCAAGACGGGACAGACCAGACAGGCAGGGGATAAAGAGCTCCCTCAGCCTCCAAAGCCGTGCTTTAGAGATACATGCATTATGCTGGCCCAAGCAGCAGCTCCTCTTCTTTACAAAAGAGTGTCTGTTTTTGCCTCTTCTCTCTTCATTCTTCCCGCTTATCCCTGGCACTTGCCGAGTGGATCTGCCGTCTCCCTCTGAGACCAGCCCTCCTTGGGCGGCTGCCTCCCCTTGCCCTTTCTCAAACAAAGGCGCAGCAGCCCAGACGACAGCCGGGTGGATGGAGTGGGAAGAAAGCAAGTTTCCTTGGCTTTTCCAGGATTAACTCAGGGCTGGCTGAGTTGAGCAATTGAGGCCGGATCATGGGTAGATCTGGCTGAGGGACTTCCGAGGTTTTGCTCTGGGTGTGTCTGCCAGGCAGTGGGAGGATGGTGGCGGCGTCACCAAGCCTTGCAGCAGGAAGGGGAAGCCCCCCAGAAGGGCAGATAATGGGGAATTAAAGTCCCAAGATCCGCCCAGAGGCTTGGCGACCTTGCCTGATAAGAAAACTTTGGTATGGTTTTTTAAAAACAAGTGCTTGGTTTTTGTTTTTTTCTTGGTCTTTTAAAAATGAGAATATCAGTGTTTTTCTCAAGAGCACAATGGCGTATGGCAGGACAGATCATTTGCAGGCCCAGGCTGTGTGGCAGGAAGTGTGGTCTCCCTGGGGCCTGTCCCTTAGCTGCCCGCAGCACCACAGCTATTGCGGAAACTGAGGCACCCCAGCAGACGATTCCAAATGTCCCTCGAGGGAGCAGACTGCCCGCCCCTGAAAACTTGAGCACGGGTTATTTAAAAGGCATTTTATTCACTGTTTGTAAAAACATAGTGTCCTCTAGAAAGCCTACTTTTCTGATAAGGCATAAAGAGGAAAGATTAACTCACGTATTGATTGGCTACAGAATTGAGGTGGCCCTTCGCCCCGCAGGCGGCTTGCCTGAGATGGGACAGCTCTGGGACTCCTGAGTAGTTGCCTTTGGAAGCCACGTTGGCTGAATCTCATGTCAAGGTGGAGGCGCCTCTGAAAGGCATTGAGTGGCCTTTAAATGATCCCATGCTGCTTAGGGCACTCAGCTCTAGTATTTGCTTTTTGAAAAAATGACTTGTCCTATGTGTTCTCAGTAAAGAATAGAATCCACACACACTCCCATGCATACACACACATGCACACACACTCCCATTACCACAAACACCTATGTACATACACTCCTATGCACACACTCCCATGCACACACACTTCCATGCACAAACACTCCCATGCATATACACTCCCAGGCACTCCCATGCACACACTACCATGCACACACACCTCCATGCACACACACTCCCATGCACACACACTTCCATGCACACACACTCCTATGCACACACACTCCCATTACCACATCTATGCACATTCCTATGCACACACCCCCATGCACACACACACTCCCATGCATACATACTCCCAGCACACACACTCCCTTGCACACACTCTCATGCACACACTTCCATGCATACACACTCCCATGCTTACTCCCATGCACATACACTCATGCAAATACACTCCCATGCACACTCTCATGCAAACTCTCATGCACACACAATCCCATGCACACACACTTCCATACACAAACACTCCCATACACACAGTCATGCAAATACACTCCCATGCAAACACACTCTCATGCACACACAGTCTCATGCACATACACTCCCATGCACATACACTTCCACACACAAACACTCCCATGCACACACACTCCCATGCATGCTCTCATGCATACACACTCCTCCCATGCACACACACTGCCATGCACATGCATTCCCATGCACAGTTCCATGCACATACACTCATATGCACAAACACTCCTTCCATGCACACACTCCCATATATACACTCCCATGCACACACACTCCCATACACACAATCCCATGCACACACATTCCCACTACCACAAACATACATGCACACACACTCCTATGTACACACCCCCATGTGCACACACTTCCATACACACTCATGCATACACACTTCTATGCATACACTCCCATGCACACACACACTTACATGCACATACACTCCCAGGTATACACACTCCCGTGCACACACTTCCATGAACACACTCCCATGCACACACACTCTGATGCACACACTCCCATGCTCACACTTCTATGCACATACTCCCATGCTCATACACTTCCACGGACACACTCCCATGCACACATACTCCCATGCACACACACTCCCATGCACACACACTTTCATGCACACACACTTTCATGCACACACACTCCCATGCATTCACACTCCCAGGTACACACTCCAATGCACACACTCATGCACACACACTCCCATGCACACACATTTGAAAAACATAACCAGCTCCTTAGGGTGCTCTCCTTTGAAATGGCAACAGGAAGGCTGGGGTTGAATTATGCAGCCTCACTTACCCTCTTGACCATGAGCTCGGGGGTTCCCTGCTACCCTCCCCTACTGCTTTAGATACATGCATTTTTACTCTCTTTGGTGTTTTGGAAAGGACAAGATGTTCCACGCAAGTCCCCTTGACTCCGGCCCTGCGAGCCAGCTTAGAGGAAACACGCCCCTCTGCACCCCACTGGGCCTCAGGTGCGGCTGTCCACCTCTCACAGAGCAGCTGGCTCAGGCTGCCTCCAGGGCAAAGGTCACTCCACCCGACTAGATCCACGTATATTCTCTGGAGTGAAGGGGACATGAGCTTTTCTGTTTTTTAACAGGGGTGGAGGAGGCTGGAAAAGGGTGGAGGGGAATGTGGGATCTGCCTCCGTAGAGCTGCAGGCACAGATCTGAGCCCTGTGAGCAAGTGTGAGGGCCGGTGCTGATGCAGGGCTCCCTGGAGACCCGGTGGGGTGTGGAGCTGCCCCGGAGGAGGCCTGGGTGGGGGGCCTAAGAGCAGCAGAAGCAGCAGCTTTTTTGCATAATGGGCTGTGGTGGTTGATAATGGTCAGGTCAACCTGACCGGACCCTGGTGAAACATTATGCCGAGAGTGCCTGGAGGGTGTTTTGCACGAGATCAGGAATTGACACGTGGCATTGAGTGAGGCAGGTGTCCTCCGTGCTGTGAGGGCTCGTTCAGCAATCGTTCAACAGCGGAAGGCTCAGCAGAGCAAGCACCATCAACCCCCACGCCCCAGAGGAGGGGGGAATTCCTCCTGCCTGACAGCCTTCCAAGTGGGACCTCGACTTTATTCCTGCTTTTGAACTGAGCGGAATCCCAGGTTCTTCTGGGTCTCAAGCTGTTCCTCCAGACTGGAAGGACCCCCACGCCTCTTCGGGTCTCCAGCTGAACCTCATCCAACAAATCCTGGGATGCGACAGCTACGGGGATGGTGGGAGCCGTGCCTCCCAATCAGTGTCTCTGCCTCTCCCTGTGGTTCTGTCGCGCTGGAGAACCCTGACCAGTACAGCGGTGAGGCCCCACCATGCAGCTTCACAGGCAGCAGAGGTGACTGGGCAGGAATGTGTCTCTCACACAGACGTACACACACATACACTTATACGCATACACACTTGCACACGAACACACACACAGACATATGCTTATGCACACACACATACACATACAGAGTCACGGACACATGCACACACCCCAACTCACACTTTCACACTCATACACACACTTACACACACATTTATACACATACACACACACTTATACACCCATATTTATACAGACACACACACATACGCATGCACACTTGCACACAAACACACACAGATATATGCTTATGCATACACACGTACATATACAGTCACACACCCCAACTCACACCTTCACACTCACACAGATTTACACACACATACACTTACACAGTCACGGACACATGCACACACCCCAACTCACACTTTCACACTCATACACACACTTACACACACATTTATACACATACAAACACACACACACTTATACACACATATTTATACAGACACACACATACGCATGCACACTTGCACACAAACACACACAGACATATGCTTATGCACACACACGTACATATACAGTCACACACCCCAACTCACACTTTCACATTCATACACACATTTACACACACACTTACACTTATACACACATTTATACACATACAAACACACACATACACACATTTATACGGACACACATTTATACTCATGCACACTTGCACACGAACACACATATGCTTATGCACACACACATACACATACACAGTCACACACCCCAACTCACACTTTCACACTTATACACAGATTTACACACACATACACTTACACACACTCACACTTATACACATACAAACACACTTATACACACATTTATACGGACACACACACACGTACACATACACACACACGTCTGGGTCCCAATAAGAGTTGAGAGATTCTTCAAGGGCGCTAAGAAGCTGCGAGGGACAGTAGCATTCACTTGGAACACTTGCCATTTGGACCCAAAGCCGCATCCGCTGCCGAGCCTGAGGCTGGGGACCGGCATCACCCGGTGTTAGAAATGAGACGCAGCCCTTCAGCAGGGCCACCTATAACCAGGCCCTGCAGCCTCCGATGTTTAGAGCCAGGCTGCACCTGCCTGGATTCTCCTGTTCTCCATGCCTGGAGCTTTCTCGGGGCTTTCTCTGCATTTCATGAATTCATCAGTGCCCAGGCATTCTTTTATCAGATGTGACACACGTTGATAAGGACACAGTTTGCCCTTTCTATTTGAATTCAAATTCTTTCTCTGTCCTGCCTTCTTGAGCCAGCAGGATTTATTTCTGCCCTGGCGTCTGGGGAGCCGTCCTCGTCCTCCCGGGGGCTGCTGCCTTCCTGGGTGCATTTGCTTCTCAGGGCTCTTCTAGCTGCGGGGAGCCCGGGGACATCTCCAAGGCCAGGGTCCTAATATAGCTCATTTCATTCCTGTATCAATGTCTGCCAAGCCTTAAATAGTAATCATACAAAAACCTTTGAGAGCAGAGCACACCTGATTCTGATTCTCTCCAGCTAGATAGATCCCCACACCCTGTCTTTGAGCCAACTCTGGGCCAGGGAGCCAGGCAGGATTGGCAGAGAGGTTCTCAGTCCCCTGCCCTGCCCCTGAATTCAACCGTGAGAATGTCCACCCCGGGCAGTTGTCATCAGTCCCCGGCCACCTCCCCTCCCTGCTGCCACTGCCTTGCCATCATTCACAGTGTGACACTCTCCACACTGAATCTAGTCCACAGAAAACACCACCGAGCTACATAAAGAACTTTACAAATAAATCTACAGATGCCCCTACCATGACATAAAGGAAAAATATCATGAAAAGCACTAATGAAAGAAGTCCTGTGTTTATGGATTCAGCATGTACATTCTCTAGAGGAAAGGGCTCCAATCTTATTGGAAGCCTTGAGTGGAGACGTGTCTCAGAATTCATATTTCTAAGGACGTTTTCCTGGTAATGGCCTTCTTATATAGAATATTCAGATCAACTCTGTTAGGGCCTGGGCAGTGCCTTCTAATCAAATGCATTAGCGTTTCCAAAGCACAACATGTAAATAATCCCACAAACAGAATTTTAGAAATTGGCTATTAGCCTCACGCAAGTGTGGCACAGACTGCCCTTGGGTTGGGCATGCAGCCCCCGGCCCTGGCCCCAAACCCCTGACCACCACCTCGAGGAAGCACGTGCTCTGAATTACTGTGGGTCGGAATGACGGGGCTGGCCACACAGCGGTGCCACCGGGTGAAGTGGCACCTGGAGCCGGCCTAAGCCCATGTGGGCCCCCTTCCCGTTTCTCCCCTGGGTTGCCCCTGTGACCCTGTACTCCATGCCTAAGGCTGACCAGCTCTGGGGCTTGCCCAGCGGCTGGTCTTGGGGCCTGGCCCAGCACGGCTCCCACTGGCAGGCACAGCACGGCTCCCGCACAGCACGGCTCCCGCACAGCCGTGTGAGGCTGGGCTGCCAGAATCGGGCTGGCATGCTGGATGCAGGTGGTTCAAATAGCTTCAATAGTCAGGGCTCTTTGGAAGAGGCTTTGCCTGCGGCCTTGCACACCCTAGGCGTGTCCTGTTGGTTCAGGTCAGATTTTTGCCACTAAATGGGTTATGAAAAGAACTTCGGGCTTTCAAGGCTTTTCAGATTTCTGAGTTACAAGTAAGGAATGATAGCTCAAGAGACACGCACTTTATTTCTGTCCACGTCTTGGAGTGTGAGGGGTACGAGTGTGGAGAACAGTGTATGGGCCGCCTGAGGATCGCAAGGCCATTGACATCAAGGCGTGATTTCCCAAGACGGTAAATAATTCCCAGAAAATTCTCAAACAAAACTAAGTTCAGTCTTTATACCAGTTACATTCCTAGAATATTCAGTGTATGCTAAGCCGTACAAAAAACTTCTGTATGTTACATACAGAACAGAGTCAGGTTCCAGTGCAAATAATTACGAGCTAATTTCTAGCTCCCCTGGGCCTAAGACATTGGGAAGACATTGGGAAGGTGTGCAGGATGTAAGTCAGAGGCAGCTTGATACGGCGTGGCTGTGTCCCCCCCCAAATCTCATGTCGAATTTTAGTTCCCGTGTTATGGGGGACCTGGTGGGCGGTCACAGAATCACGGGAGTGGTTACCCACATGCTGCTGTCCTCATGATAGTGAGTTCTCACTAAATCTGATGGTTTTAAAAGGACCTTCTCCCCCTTGCTCAGTGCTTCTTCCTGCTACATGTGAAGAAGGACGTGTTTGCCTCCCCTTCCAGGATGTTTGCCAGTTTCCTGAGCCCTCCCCAGCCACGCTGAACTGTGAGTCCATTAAACCTCTTTCCTGTGAAAATCACCCAGTCTCGGCAGTTCTTTCCAGCAGTGTTAGAACGCACTAATACACACTCTTCTCTATTAGGAGGTGTCCCCACTCGGCAGGACAAGCGCCCCGGCCTCCACCCACTAAACGACAAGACTGAACCCCAGTCATCTCCGCAGCCTGGCGCAGTGACAAAATTCCCACCCAGCCCCTTGTGGTGGTTCTGCCCCTTCCCCCTCCTCTGCAAGGCTGAGCCCCTCACCAGATCCTCTCCACAACGGCTGGGCTGGAGACCAGCGACCTTGCATTGACCCTGTTAGGAGTTGAACTGTCTCCCTAAAAAGACATGCTAGAGTCCTAAGATACCCCAGAATGTGACTGTATGAAAATCTGGCCTTAATGAGGAAATCAAGTTTAAAAAGAGGTCATTCCGGCGGGCCCGAATCTAATACCATCAACGTCCTCATGAGAAGGGGGAGTTTGGATGCAGAGACAGGTACAGAGGGACGGGGACATGAGAAGGCCCAGGGAGAAGCCAGCCACAGCCCTGGGGAGAGCCCTGGAGCAGACCCTGCCTCACAGCCTTCGAGGGAGCCGGCCCCGCCACTCTTGGATTTGGGACTGAGAGAATTGTTGTTGTTAAGCCAGCCAGAAGATCTGTGTTAAGTGTCCTGGGGACACCCGTGCAGCCCATCCACCCTCCGCATGGCCCTCCCCTCCCAGCATGCTCCCGACCCTCCCACCCCTGGCTCTGGGCTGCAGGTGCTGTGTGCTTCACTATTCTCCCCAGGCCCCTGCTGAGGAGGCAGGACAGCACCAGGCCTCCCATCTGTTCCTGGCCCAAGAGCAGGCGCTTCCACCGGCCAGCAGCTCCTGGGCAGGGCGCTCCCGGAAACACGCAAACGAGCGCCCCACAGAAGTGACAAGGGAGATGCAATGCTAAGGCATATTTGTTAAGACCAATAATAATAATTGTATAGAAAATGTATAAGTAAAAACAGTAGGTAAACATTTATAAAGGTGATTTTGTGCTATTGTCTATCACTGAGAAATAATGGGTCATAACTGATCCTTGGACAGCAGTCAGAGTCCAAGCTGCCCCCGTTGCACACACATTGACCAATCTGCCCTTTATCCTTTTAATGGTTGCTGTATGCTGCCTTCCAATTTCAGCACATATCTGGGATTATTTGTATAATGTACATGAGTCAAATTCCAAGCGTTGCTTATGCACTTATTTCATCTAAGCTTCAGTCCACATTCCCACCGCAGGCGTCCATTCCTGCAGGCGTCTGTCCGTCTGTGTTGAGCCTTCCTGGCACAGGGAAGGGCAGTGCTGTGTTGAGCTGGCTTCCTCCTTCCAGGTTCTGCACGCCTCAGCTGTCACAGCCACTGCCAAACTGGACCCTGGTTTACCGAGGGAGTGGCTGTCATTTCCCACAGCAGAGGAGGGGAGAAAGCCTAGTCATGGCAGGTGACACAGGCCACAGAGACCTCCTGGTGCCATGGCTGGCACAAAACCTTCTCACTTCTGCTTCATGAGTGTCACTCAGACCTGTAAACACATGTGCTCCCAAAGAGATGACCAGACATTCTGGCTTTCTCTGTCTCCTGCTTTTCCCCCAGACTCCAGAATAAAGCAAACTCACTCCTCCTCTCTACTGCACACTGATGGGAAAGCGGGAGGGGTATTTCTGGTTCTTGAAACGATTTCTGGGAGTTTTCTCCCAGAAATGGCTTGCAAGCCATTGAATGGAAAGATGGCACCTTGTGCTAAGCACCCCTCCCCAAGATCAGGTTAGCATCACAGACAAGATAGCAAATAGTCCATCTCAAAGCACTGCCAAGGGGGCCAGCAGATATTCTTGAGTTTTACTTGGAGCCAGTTATGGGCTGGGAAGAAAGGGAGGTGTAAAGATGGCCGCCGCCCACCAGGAGCTCAGAGACCCTGAGGACAGCACTGGCAATGTCACAGGTGCCACGAGGGTACCATGGCCCTACTGGAGGACGCTCTGGCAGCTCCTGGCAGTCACGACCACTCCGGTTCTCCAGTCAGATTCTCTGTGATAGGAAAGCATGGAATTTGGAAATAGAAGACTCAACGTCAGCACTTTTGCTCAAGGCGGGAATAAGAACCTGCTGCTTATTTAAAGTTCTCTACCTTGAGTCTTGTGCACAGCGGCACTGGTGTTGGTAACCAGACGTCAAAGGCAGATGCGGGCGTGGCAGACAGAAGCAAAAAGCCCAAGGTCATTTAATAGTCGCAGAAGCCTGGTTTTATTTTTGAATTATCCCATGATCTTTTTCTAAAGACTTCCAGCTCCACCCTGCGATGCAGGACATCCTCATTTCAGAGGCCCCCGCCTCATCAGCTGCAACTGACGGCCACTTGATTTACAGATTCTCTAAGGGTTCATTGCATACCTAATGAGTATCAGGTACAACAGTAAGCCTGCAAATATGAATACCATGAACCCCAGTTTCTGTTTCCAACAAGCCAAGCCAAACTCCGGTGAAGAGCCTGACCCACGGAACTGAAAGAGAGGAGTTGGCACCTGCCTGCTTCCATGGGCACTTGAAGAAAGGGCATCCACAACAGCCAAAGCAAGCCAGGAGGCCTTCCCAGAGGAGAGGAGCTCTGAGATGAGGTCTGCGGTGGAAGGAGATGCTGCTGGCACACAGGTGCATGGAAGCCATCTCAAGAAGAGGGAGGAGGCCGCACAGCTCACCCCTGGAGTCACGGCTTTCAGATGGAAACAGAAGTTGGAGAGGAACCAGTTCTCAAAGCTGCAGGGTGCGACAATAGAGGGAGTGGGGTGGAGAAACTGAGACACAGGACGTCCCTCCTCAAAGCCCTGCCCCTTCCCGACCTCCAGGGCTGTCCACGCTGGCCCCTGGCCCCACATGGCCCCTGCTCATGGCAAGCCTCACTTCTCACCGCTGAGATGGAGCATGAGACTGACATCACCTCCCACAGCTTCCACGGCCAGAGCCATGGCCACCACGGGGCCCGGGGGCCGAAGTACCTGGGTGCTGGACTCCAGCCCCAGCCCTCATGCCCCTGCTGGCACAGCCACACGCCTCCTAGACAGTGTGGTGCTGTGTAAGGGAGAGCCAGGAAAACACACAATCCTCTTTTTAACTCAAAGAGTACAAATTTAGATCTCACACAAGACAGAAATGTGTCTCCAGTGACTCCTGTCGGTGGGCGGCGGTGGGTGGAATAAAGCAACGAGGCGAAGGCCGCACTCAGCTGAGCTGGCTGGGTCCCCCGAGTGGCTGTCCAGCCCTCCTTCCGGCCTCCTGTGCTCACACCTTGGGCACCGCCAGGGCTTAGACTTCCGAGAGAGCAGGTGTTCCCCCAGGCTTGGGAGCAACATGGACGAGACCCTCCCCAATCCCCTGGGAACCAACCCATGTGTTGAGTCGGATATTAGCAGAGCCCACTGTGTTGAGGGAGAGAAGGCCACGTGCATCCAGACATCTGACCCACCGAGGAGAGAATTCAGGAGGAACCAGCCACAGTGAGGTTGATCAGAACCTCAGAACCAACCTTCTGTTGGCCCCACCAGGAGGAGGGAGCTTTCCACAATGACTGTGGCTGGGTCTGGGGGTTGCATCTTGCAAAGCTCCCTGAGGTGTGGTGGTCCGCCAGCACCTTTGACCCAATGCCTGGGTTGGTTCCAAATCCACGTGACGCCGTAGCCTGCAGGCTCACAGGCTCCTCCTCGTGAGCCAACGCCATGATCGGAGGCAGCTGCCATGAGCGCTGTGCTGGGAAGAAATCCGGGAGAAGGCACCGAGACATTTTAGTGATGTCTGCTGTGCACAGGAAGGCAGAGTGGGAAACACTGTCAGGTCTGGCACAGGTCTGAGGTGACACTGGGATCTCACAATCAGGAGATCCCAGACTATGCCATCAATTCGTCTGGCGGTGACTCAGAAACAGTTGCTGCCACTCATGGGGGTTCCCAGCACCTTCACAGGAGTGTATCAGGAGGCAGAAGACCAGAATCCAGGCGCCCAGAGTTTCGTTGGCACGTCCGTCACCGGGTAAGGCCGGGCCACAGCCTGGAGGGAAGGCAGAAGAGAACGTGTCCATGATTTCACACAGCCGGTCCTGCCTCTCCAGCAGTCCCAGGCAGGGAGGCCCCGTGGACATCCACTGACCCAGACCTGCTTCCTGGGCATTCTTCTGTGGTCTATGCAAGGTAATCGTCAGGATTTTCTCCCTTTTTCTTTAGTTTTTATATCCTTTCAACTGTCTGGAAGTGTCCTACAAATAAGTGTCCCCACCCCGGACAGAACTCTCAAATAGTCACCCTGTTGTCCCCACCCGCCTCCACCCTGGGCTGCCCTGACCCAACTCCCATGGTCCTGCTTGAAGCCACTGACAAGCCCAGGAGGATATTTCAAGCATCCAGGAAATGCGTCCACACTGGGAAGCAGCACCAGAGGCTCCGTTCAAGTCCACATTGGGGCTTGAGCTCTGCGTCACTTTCAGCCTCCCGCTGTTTCCTCAGGGGAGCTGATGGCGCTAATTAGAGCCCTCTGCCATCTGCAGCCCGCCGGTGCCACAGGTATTGAAAAGTGGATTTACAGACTCTGCCCTTGTCCAGGGCAAGGCCGGCCTCCAGCCCTGCTTTGAAGGACTTGGAAAAAGTTTAGAATGTTTAACTCCTTGGCGGTGCTTAAAGAACTGACTGGGAAACGTGCTTCAAGACGCAGGTGTTCCGAGAGCAGCAGGAACAGCACAGGAGGGAGAAGCAGAGGATGGTGGGCGTGAGCTTGAGCCCCGCTTCCTCCAAGTCTCTCTCTTTGCCTACAAAATGCGGATGGCCAGTCTGATTGGGAAAACTCAAACATCGTAAGTGAAGCACTTCAATTCTTATCACGAACTGTCCTACAAATACCTACGGGGGCCGTCGGCCTGGAGTGCACATGAGCTGCTTTACTTCGAGTGTCACCTGCACTGATCAGTCACATCAGTGTGAGTGACAAGCCTACCAGCTTCGCTCCCTGTCCGTGAAGATAGATGTCTTCCCCCCTTTCTTTTGTATAACCCACAGGCTTCCTATAATGAGTTACTGCCTCATTATAAGAACATTGCATGTTCTGAAAATTACAGCTTCTGAAGGACAACTTTTTAGGAGCAAGATTTGTCACCAAGAAAAGAATATGTTGTCACTAGAAATGATATTCCCAAGGATTGGTGACTGCCTCCCTAAGCAGTTTCCAGGTTTACCCCAAGGAGGCCCCAGAAAGCTCCTGATAGTTGCACTAGCTAAGGGTAAGGAGATGATCTCATATTCTTTACTTTGAGATGAAGGATTTAAACCTGGACTAAGTGATTGTCAGGTGGGTGCATACCCTGCTAAGAGAAGAGGTGGGTTGAAAACAATCTGCATCACCCATCCCTTGTACCATAAGCCGCGCCTATAATCACCAATCCCTCCCTGGGGTGGGGCAAGCAGGGGGTGCAGCATGGGCGGCCTGGACCTCGCCCGGCACCCATCTCCAGCAGCTGCCTCCCTCCCTCCCTCCTCTCTGGACTGATCTCTGTGAACTTGCATCTCCCAATGTCATTTGTGTTGTTGTTTTCAGCACTTGTCCTCCCTCCCCCGCTGCTCCCTCAGCCACCCTCCACTCTCAGGACCTTATTCCTGAGTGCAGAGCACAAACGCCCTGGGGGACGCGGCCTCCAGGCTAGATGGGAGTTCCTCGCTCCATCGTAGGTATAACTTGCTTTGCTCAGGATTGAACTGACTTTTCTGAGACATTGGTTTGGCCATGTCATAAATCTCCCTCTCTTGAAAGATTCTATCACACGGGTGTCTCGGGGCATCAACACTGAGCCAGGTGCTTGGCTTGCTGAGAGATCTAGATGATAGCTCCTGACTACAGAAAGCTCCCGGCAGGGCAGCGTCTACTCTTGGACGTACAGTGTCTACTTTCAGGAGGAAGCTGATTCCAGGCCCTTCCAAGAAAGCGGACAGAAGCAGTGACATAGGCAGCCTCTGTGGAAGAAAACAGAACAGGAAACACTGCGCAGTTTGGAGCCTTAGACAAACCGCGAGGAGACTCCTTCAAAAGTAGTGGACCTCGGCAGCAGACAATCAGGAGAACTTCTCACCCCAACAGCACGAAGACAAGCAGAGGATGACAGGAGCCAGGCGGTAGGCGTGGTGGGAGCTTGACTTGAAGAGCAGCAGCATGGCATTTGTTGAGGTGACAGTTGGGTAAGGACCCAAAGGGATTGGAGAAGCAGGCCGGGAAACCACCTGGAGGGAGCATCTTTCAGGAAAAGGATGAGAACAAAGGGCTTGAGAGGGCCGGTGAGTCAGGACTGCTCAGGCAGCCAAGGTCATGTCCACCCTCGTCTCATTAGCACAGCTGGCTGTACAGCCAAGTTGAAAGTCAGCAAGGAAGGGTCCGTGCTTCTCCCATGGGGATGTTGGGGCCAGGACGCAGGCAGTTGGGGGGATAATAATCTAAACACACGGAGGGAGTGAACAGTTGGGAGCAGCTCTTCCCCCACCATTGCAGATGGCGTGGGCTGCCAGCTAGACTAGAGAGGTGGCGGAGAAGCAAGGGATTGGAGGTGGAAGCTCGGGAGAAAAGTAGGGCCTGGGTTCTAAATTGTCAACTTGTAGAGGGTATTTACAGTCACAGACCGGACGAGATCACCCAGAAAGGGGGAAAAAGAAGAAGAAGAAGAAGCCTTCAGAGAAGACACTGAGAATACTGGAAGTCGTTGTTGAAGATCTGAAATAAAAGAGGAGTGCTTGGCAGGTGGGAAATTAGGTAAAATTAGACTCAAGCTTCTCAGTCTGTGGTGCATCAGGACACAGGGAAGGCCGTAACCCCACAGAGGCTCCATCTTGCCCCCAGGGCTTCTGGCTCTGTAGGTCTGGAGTGAGGCCAGGTGACACTGGGTCTGATGGCCTCAGATATGGGGTGAGTCAGACCATGTCAGGTGACGTCAGAGGGTTGAACTGCAGGGGTCTGGGGTGCTCAAGGACTAGACACATGCAGGGAGTCTGCAGCCCTTGAGGGAAGGCAGAACTCAGTGGAGCACGTAGCCCAGGGAATTTTCTGGGGAGAAGATAGGACCACAGGCCTTGCCCAGCAGCCCTCACTCCCACCAGCAGGCCTGAATGCAATGGCAAGCCAATCTCAGGGTGCAGCAAACCTGCCCTAGGGCATCTGACATCACAGGGCCTGAGGTGCACAGACCTGTAGCTGGCAGGACACGCCCTGGATACTGCTGTCACCATGGTGCCCACAGGCTGAAATGGGGTCACCTGGAACTCAACCATCAATACCAGATTCCTTCAGACCATCAACACCAAGGTCCACAGACCATCAACACCGAGATCATTCAAACCGTCAACACCGAGTTCCTCCAGACCATCAACACCGAGTTCCTTCAGACCATCAACACCGAGATCATTCAGACGATCAACACCGAGTTCCATCAGACCATCAAGAGTGAGTTCCATCAGACCATCAACACCGAGTTCCTTCAAACCATCAACACCGAGTTCCTTCAAACCATCAACACCGAGTTCCTTCAGACCATCAACACCAAGGTCCACAGACCATCAACACCGAGATCATTCAAACCGTCAACATCAAGTTCCTTCAGACCATCAACACTGAGTTCCTCCAGATCATCAACACCAAGTTCCTCCAGACCATCAACACCGAGATCATTCAAACCGTCAACACCGAGTTCCTTCAAACCATCAACACCAAGATCATTCAGACCATCAACACCAAGATAATTCAGACCATCAACACCGAGATCATTCACACCATCAACACCGAGATCATTCAGACCATCAACACCGAGTTCCTTCAAACCATCAACACCAAGTTCCTTCAAACCATCAACACTGAGTTCCTTCAGACCATCAACACTGAGATCATTCAGACCATCAACACTGAGTTCCTTCAAACCATCAACACCAAGATCATTCAGACCATCAACACTGAGATCATTCAGACCATCAACACCGAGTTCCTTCAGACCATCAACACCGAGTTCCTTCAAACCATCAACACCAAGATCATTCAGACCATCAACACTGAGATCATTCAGACCATCAACACCGAGTTCCTTCACACCATCAACACCGAGTTCCTTCAGACCATCAACACCGAGTTCCTTCAGACCATCAACACCGAGTTCCTTTAGACCATCAACACCGGGTTCCTTTAGACCATCAACACCGGGTTCCTTCAGACCATCAACACCAAGTTCCTTCACACCATCAACACCGAGATCATTCAGACCATCAACACCGAGTTCCTTCAGACCATCAACACCAAGTTCCTTCAGACCATCAACACCGAGTTCCTTCAGACCATCAACACCGAGTTCCTTTAGACCGTCAACACCGAGTTCCTTCAGACCATCAACACCGAGTTCCTTCAGACCATCAACACCGAGTTCCTTCAGACCATCAACACCGAGATCATTCAGAACATCAACACCGAGATCATTCAGAACATCAACACCGAGTTCCATCAAATTTTCAATACCGGGTTTCTTCAAACCTTCAATATCGGGTTCCTTCCACTGTTTGAGAATCAGCATGGCCGCATCCAAAGAAAAGTATCTCATAAGAAGTCACATTAGCATTTGGCATTTCCAGCTTGCTCCTACTGGCCCCATAAGATCCTCACAGGACATAGAAATGTCTGGTCTACATCTCTGCACCTGCAAAGACGTTTCAGTGCACCTTAGCCTCTGGTACCCTCTCTTCCTCACGTGCTCCTCAACAGCCCAACCCCTGCGGCTTCTCTGAATGTAAATCCTCCTGACATGCCACCTGTGGACCTTCCTTCTGGAGGGGGGTCCCCTGAGGAAAATGCAGCCTCCAGGTTGCATTGGACAGGGAAGGGTTTGTACCCTCCTGCAGGGGGTGGGCACACAGGTGCGGTTCACAGTCAGGGGTCAGGAGAGGTACCCCAAATACACTGCACTTTCTGTTCCCGATTCTCAGGGCATTTTCCCAGTTGCTCAGGACTGAGTCCATTATTCCATGAGGCAGGGATGGGGTCTAAGCCATCCTTGCTGCCCCACACCAGGCAGAGAGCAGCTGCTGACCAGGAGCCCATGAGCTCAAGGTGGCACTGGGGGTGCCAGCACCAGCTCAGGCTGCACAGTCTCTCCCTGCCAGGTCCAGAGGCTCCTGCTTGGCCTGGGAGCAGCCTGCAGAGAGTCGATCCTGAATCTCCTTTCTGGGCACCTGCTGTCACCACGGCACAGACTACGTGAGGCCATCCTGATTGCTTCTCCATCTCCCGGGTGGGTTATGGGGGAGATATGGGCAGGGCAGGCACAGCTTTGCACTTATTAGTCTGAGACAGCAGTGGATCTCCAGAAAGCTCCAGAACAGGCAGGCCATTGTGGCTGGTGACCCAGCCTGGTTAGAACACAAAACATGAGCTGGGCTGCTGGAAGAGAGTGCCGGGTCTCTGGGCATGCAGGGGCACTCCAGCGTGTGGGTGCACCCACTGACCTCGTGCATGGGGAAATGGCAGGCGTGTGCTCCCTCCAGACCACGAATTTCCATGTTTTCATTATTTTCCCCATAATCTTCAGACTTTCGAGAACTGAGCAGCCCTGCGTGTCATAAAGACCCCTGCATACATGCCTGGCACCAGCCAGCCTGCATTCAGCAGGGCACCTTCATGAATCACGGGAAAAGCAACTCTCTAAACAAGAGGAAAGGAACTCGCCCATGATGCACTTTGGGTCTGGCCAGTCCCAGTTTCTGCCTACACATGGGGTTGGCTGAGGAGGGGCTGCGGCTTCTGGAGACACAAGGGCCCAGGCCCCTCCCAGGTCCCCCTGAGCTACTTGGGGAGCCCCTCGTTTCAGGTTTGTGTGTCACACACAATTCCCTTGGGACCTCTGCCCCTCTCTCCTCGTAAACTCCCCTCCAACAGAGAAAGGAAGCCCTTGTTCATGAGATAAGGGCTCCCTTCTCTCCAGTCAGGAACTGACGCAGAGATTTCATCAGCCTGGGAGAAAAATAGCTCCTCTGGTTCTCAGTGTGGCCGTCTCTCTTGGTGGGCATGTAACTGGCCGCCAGGGTCCCACAGAGCCTCCAGGACTTACTCTCCAGGCCCCATGCCTGCAGGATGCCGTCTGCGGTCCTTAGCATGGTCTGGGCCAGAGGCGGATGGGGTGGTCTGTGCTCTTTAAATGAAGGGTAAACAAAGGTGCTTCCTCAAAGTGAACCATGCCGAGTAAACACGTGTAAGCTGGCTTCCTTCCCTTCAATTCAAGCACTTGGTCCCATGGAGTTCAAAGCATTTCTTGCCAGGCCCTGCCCAATCTTGAAGTTAGAGAAAAGTGTGTCAAAGCTTCATGACTGTGCCTGGTTCCTTACCATGTTCTCTGTCCGCCCCACCTGCACCCCCGTGACGTCAGATCCCACCCTGAGTTGGTGGCCACTTTAGGACTGAGCCTTCTCCTTGGGCTGTGCAGGGTGGGGTCTCTGCCAGGAAGCACTGGAGCCCTGTCACCAAGGGCCAGCCCTCTGGTGAGCCTGGAGTTGCACCTGTGTCCTCTCAGAAGCCGGCTTCCTCAACGCAGTGGAACACACACATCTGAAGAAGGCAGTTTCCCACCTCTTCCTAACATCCCAAAGAAACCACAGCTGCCAGAGAGCTACCAAACCAAACAAACCTGACAAGATGACTGACCAAGCCTGTGGAGCCTGAACCTTTCCTCCCCGTCCCCTCCCTTACTCTGTCACCTGTCCTCCCTGTCACCTCCCTTCTCCTGTCACCTCTCCTCCCCATTCCCTCCCTTCCCAACCTCTCTCCTCCCTGTCACCTTCCTTATCCTGTCACCTGTCCCCCCGTCACCTCTCTTCCCCATCACCTCCCTTCCTATCACCTCTGTCGCCCAGCCACTTCCCTTCCCATCATCTGCCTCTCCTCCCTGTCACCTGTCCCTGTCTCCTCCCTCCTGGTTACCTCCCTCACACACTCATGCACTCCCACCTACACACTCACACACTCTTCCACAGTCAGGCACTCATACATCACAGCCCTCCCCGACACATCCTCCTGCCTGCATGCTCACTCACACTCACACACATGCTCACACAAGCCCAGCTGCCACCCCAAGTCCATCGTGGGATCCCACAGATGCAGTGACTCCATTCATATTCAGAGACTGGTGGGGTTTTTTGTCCATGGGTGTGATCAGACCTCCTTTACAGTGTGGACTCAGGAAGGAGGAGCGATCCACATGTCCATCCATAACCAGCATGATGTTCACAGTGAACAGTTTCACACTCCACTAACATAATGCTTTTAAAAGAAACTCAGCCATCCAACAGTGAGAAGACCCAGTCAGGCAGTGCTTGCAGGAGACCCAGGCACTGAAGGGGTCAAAATACTTTCACCATTTGGCTGGAGGAGGTTATCTTCAGAAAATGATGAGTCAATTATGGGCCATTTGAACGCTCTCAGAAGGAACTCTCCCTTTCTACCTCCTACATGGAGTCACTCAATATGTACAAATACTTGCCACATGACCCAAGCTTAGAGTTATCTTTAGAAATTCTGGCAAATTAGATTGATAAAAACAAGGGATCCAAGAAAAATAGGATTATAATGGGAGCACCAAAGTCTCAAGCAAACAACAGATATTAAATGCAAGGTACATGCTGTGTAGAGTGGAAACCATAAAAACAGACTTGTTAAAGTGGTCTCTTTCCTTAAATAACTAATGAAAAAAATGTATGCCAATAGAAGATTATAAATAAAAATGGCAACATAGCATCCTAACTCAGGAGCTTGTACAGATGCTAATGCATCATCACCATCACCATCACCACTGCCACCATCAACATCATACCCTAACCCCAACCCTAACCACCTCCATCACCATCATCTTCACCATCACCATCATCTTCACCACCACCATCACCATCATCACCATCATCACCATCCCCACCATCACCATCATCATTGCCACCACCACCATCACCATCATCACCATCACCATCATCACCATCACCATAACCACCATCATTATCATCACCACCATCATCACCATCACCATCATCATCACCATCATCACCATCACCATCACCATCATCACCATCACCATCATCATCACCATCACCATCATCATCACCATCACCATAATCACCATCACCATCATCACCACCACCACCACCACCATCCATCATCACCATTGTTATCACCATCATCACCATCACCATAATCACCATCATTATCATCACCACCATCATCACCATCACCATCACCATTACAATCATCACCATCACTGTAATCACTGTCACCACCATCACCACCATCATCTCTATCATCACCACCATCATCATCACCATCATCACTATCACCATCCCCATCACCACCATCCCCATCATCACCATAACCACCATCATTATCACCACCATTATCACCATCACCATCACAACCAACACCATCACCATCACCATCACCATCACCACCAACACCATCACCATCACCATCACCATCACCATAATCACCATCATTATCATCACCATCATCACCATCACCACCACCACCATCCATCACCACCATTTTTATCACCATCATCACCATCACCATAATCACCATCATTATCATCACCACCACCATTACAATCATTACCATCACTGTAATCACTGTCACCATCATCACCACCATCATCACCATCACCACCATCACCATCATCATCACCATCATCACCACCATCATCATCACCATCATTACCAACACCATCACCATCATCACCACCACCATCATCATCACCATCACTATCACCATCACCATCACCACCACCACCATCATCA
>CM052651.1:153063372-153097050 GCA_028533165.1 Leontopithecus rosalia
CACCATCATCACCACCATCATCATCACCATCACCAACACCATCACCATCATCACCATCATCACCACCACCATCATCATCACCATCACTATCACCATCACCATCATCACCACCACCATCATCACCATCACCATCACCATCATCACCATCACCATCTGCAGCAGTAGCACCCACACTGAAGTAAGCCTCCTGGGTGTCAGGCACTGTGATAAGTGCTTTCACACACTGTTGTGTCTGGGCTTCACAAACCTCTTATAGCTTTAACCTGACCTTTTGTGGGTAAAGTAATATAGATTTGGGAAGTAACTAACTGGACCAGGACCACCAGCTAGTCAATGTAGTTTTGGACTTGAGCCAGGGTGGACTGATTCCAACACCTGTGTTCCTAACCACTGTGCTTCTCTGCCCTACAGCAGGCAGTGCCAAAAGTGCTCAGAGTTGGCAAAAGTAAAAATGATAGAAAAAACTTAACCTCTAAATAGGTTCGTACAGTATACATCTGCACTGCCTTTTATTCTTCCAATGGTTTAATTTTTGAAAAACAACCCATTTTATCTGAGTAACATATTTTTTAAAATAAACCACAACCTCTTCTGATTTAATAAGTGACATACACAAAGTTGAAACTGAAACCAATGGAAATCAATTCATAAAATCTTTGGGAAGAATTGAAACCATCAGCAGTGACAAGGCTGGAACTGAAGGTACATTTGGCTGGGTTGACCTCATAACACCGCCTTGCATAAATCATCCCTGTTTTCTGCCACCCTGAGTTTATCAGGGACATTCTTGCCCTGTAAGTCACCCTGAACCATCAGGCTTTACTTTCAAAAAGTAATTAAGCACTGCCCAGATAAAACAGATAAAGATTTAGAATGCACTATACAAGGAGATTAGAATGTGGACACAGAAATCTCAATTAACCTTCTAATCTGTAGGTCAGAAGGAGGGGTCTCTGAGTTACAAGGAGAATACAATGCCAATTTCCTACAGACCCCATCAAGCTGGTGACAGAATTCAGGTCACAGCTATCAGTTATAATAACAGAAGGAAAACAAAAGATTGTGCAGTTTATTTCTTGCTCAGCCAAAGCCAATCCCAAATGCTGAGCCTGAGGTAGGGTGCGAGACAGCCTTTCCAGCCAGCTGCAATCATAAACTTTGAGTTTCCCAGCAATCACTTTCTAGAGGAAAGGGGACATTAGGGTGAGCACATGTGATAAGCTAGGGGACCTGCTCAAGCCCAGGGCACAGTGTGATGGCGGAAGATCAGGTTCACATCAAGGCTCATCCTGCATGACCACCGAAGACTGGCCCACCTGGGCTCATTGCCATAGGACGGCTATCTCCCACCTCTGTTTTCCATATGCTGGGCAATGAGGATCCTTGAAGAACTGTTTGGTCGGTAGCTTGGGGAGGTGACTGTTTCGTTATCACAATCACTCATTCAGAGTCTTGGGCATTCTTGAGACATGCTCCAGTGTCCTTACAGATCCCCACCGGGCTTTCTAAAGATCAGCTGGGAGAGGGACGCAGGCTGCCCGTCTTTCAGAAGTGCTCAGCAGCAGGCAGCCTGCATTTGCCCCTCGTTCCTCTCATGGTCTCAGCCCAGAGGAGGGGGCAAGCCCAGGGGGACCCTGACCTGAGCGTTCTCTGACTCCCTCCCACTCTCCAACAAGGTGTCAGCTTATCCGTGTTTCAGCCAGATCTTCAGAAAGTGGAGCCTTCATTCACTATTGTGTTCTTCAGCTTGGGTGAAACCGTGTACGTAGGTACTGGTTGAATAGTGCCCCCAAATTTCACCTTATTTGGAAGGTGCTGTTATGCATGTAGTCAGTCAGTTAAGACGGGGTCACACTGTAGGGAAGTGGGTCCTAGTCCCGTGCACCTGGTGTCCTTGTGAGAGGGAGGAAGAGAACAAACACACGCGAACGCCACGTGGAGACGGAGGCAGAGACGAGGGATGTAGCCACAAGCCGGGAGCACTGGGGTTGACGCCGCCACTGCAAAGCGGAGACGCAGGGAGCAGGTTCTCCTGGGAGGCCCCAAAGGGAACTGACCCTGACCCCACCTTGGCTTCAGACTTCTGGTCCCCAGACCTGTGAGAGAAGCATTTCCTTGGTTTACAGCACGGCAGTACAGCAGCCCTGGGAATCCGTCACACAACCGAAAGCCGAGCCTGAGAGCTCGTCCTGGAATGATTTAACTTCCATCAGCAGTTTCCAGCTGCTTCACATGGGAGCCAGCGCCCCTGGTCCCCACCAGCGGGAGACAGCAGGACTCAGAGACATGACTCGGCCCTTGCAGTCCTCTGGACAGGTCCCCTTGCCCTCATGCCGTGCTCAGTGCTGCACAAGAAAGACCTCACTGTCCCTGCAGTGCATGTTTGAACCTCTTCCCCTTGTGGGGAAGTATTTTTCACCTACGACTCTCTCGTTGCCTTCCTCTACTTTCCCGTCCAAAGCCATCGACCCCCTGGCAAGTAGCCTGTCACGCATTTTAAAGCGCCCTTTCAGGGGCCCCTGTCTACTGGTGGTACTTACAGCACAGTGTCTGGCCATGGTAGGTGTTTTATTAGTTGAATGAATAAATGAGTGGGTAAAGAAGCAAATGAGAAATAAAGCACAGTCATACCTCGGTATGCACAGGAGATTGGTGCCAGGCCCCTGCAGATGCTCGAGACGACGCTGTGCGTGCAGGTGATCTGCGCTCAGCCTCCCACAGACTTTAAATCACCCCTAGACAAAATGCGGATGATGCATGAGTAGTTTGCTATGCTCTCTTTTATTCGTACTGTTTTTTACTGTTGTATTGCTAGGTTTTCTGAGTATTTTGGATCCAAGGTTGGTTGTGGATGCTGCAGGTTTGGAGGCTCAGCTGTAATACTCATCTATTTATAGAACAAGTAAAAGTTTCAATACGCTCATGTCATCAGCAGGAGGCTCTTCCCCGTCACCCTTCCTTCCCTCTGTCTCCCACCCACGCACCATGAACACCACCCGTGTTCTGTTGAATCGGATTCAACCCAGCCAGCTACCGAAGCCAAAGCAGAGGCAGAGTGGCCGGGAAGGCTCAACCTTCCGAGGAAAGGGAGCTCAGTGAGAGGAGAAGGCACACTCATTCAGAGGACGTCCATTTCTTTTTTCTTTTTTAACTGAGACATAATAATTGTTCACATTTATGGATTATTTATTTATTTATTTTGAGATGCAGTCTCACTCTGTCGCCCAGACTGGAATGCAGTGGCGCGATCTTGTCTCACTACAACTTCTGCCTCCCGGGTTCAAGCGCTTCTCCTGTCTCAGCCTCCCAAGTAGCTGGGATTACAGGTGCCTGCCAGCACTCCCGGCTAATTTTTATATTTTTAGTAGATATGGGGTTTTACCATATTGGCCAGGCTGGCCTCGAACTCCTGACCTCAGATGATCCGCCTGCCTCGACCTCCCAAAGTGCTGGGATTACAAGCATGTGCCACCGTATCTGGGCATATTTTGATATATGTATGCAACGGATGATGATCAAATCAGGGTAATTAACATATCCATCACCTCCAACATTTATAATTTCTTTTTGTTTGGGGCATTCAAAGTCCTCTACTCTAGCTTTCTGAACATGCATAATAAATCACTGTTAACTGTATTTGGCCTACAATGCTGTAAAATGCTAGAACCGATTCCTCTAGCTGGCATGGTCTGGCTATTATTTTGTATCTGTTAGCTAACCTCTCCCTATCCTTCCGCCTTTCCCAGCCTCCGATATTCATGGTTCTGGCCTCTGTTTCTATGAGCTCACACGTGTGAATGAGAACACGCAGTACCGGGCTTTCTGTGCCTGAGTTACTTCACTCCAGGCTTGTCTGTGTTGCTGGGAAGCACAGGAGCTCATTCCTGTTATGGCCGAAAGGGACTCCGTTGTGTACATGGGCCCTGTGTTCCCATGATAGCTTCTGACTCTGCACTGGCATGAGACTGCACACTGTCACAGCTCTGTCCAAAGGAGGAAGCAGCATTGCTTTCAATGAATTTTTAAATTTTTCTGTCAAGTTCTATGCTATGCAGGCATGTTCCTTAGGTCACAGGAGCGCAGGGAGCCGATCAGCCAGTCATCATCCACACTGAATTCAGCTGCATATTGTGCCTCCTGAGTTCTGTGCTGTCTCCTGGAATAGACTCCAAAATGGCCATAGCAGTCACAGTTCTCCCCAGGAATGTGGTATCTGTCTCCTCGATATTTGCCCAAGTACCTGTCATATGCTAGATGCGGGAAGAAACGTAAAGGTAAGCTTCTTCTCCCCTTCAACGTGTTTAGAATCCACTCGGGGTGTTTACAACCCAGTGATGAAGACACACACGCCATCCACAGTTAGAATACAAGAGGAACTGGAAGGGCAGGGGGTCTGCTGGAGCCCGGGGGTATTCTGAGGAGGACCGCAGAGCCCTGGAGGTGATCTGGCCACATCACGCAGAATCACGGCACAAACACATTTCCCAAGAAGCTGTAAAAGGCCCCTTAATCTAAGTCTCTCCCCTAGGAATGGGTCACAGTGACTAGAATACCCTCATGAGCCTCGTCCCTTCAAGGCCATAATGATGCGTGTGTGATAGTAAAGGCAACGTGACACCCAGTATAGGCCACTCACACCAGTGAGCTTGTCCAAGCACTTCCATGTAGACCTGCGGGGCTCTGGGCCAGGCAGCACACAGCAGGAGGCTTGGGATTCCAGGAGGACGCTGGGGTGGAGCGCCTCCCAGAGATCACAGGCTCAGAAGGCTTAGGACAGCAGGAGGACACTGACGTGGGGCACCTCCCAGAGATCGCAGGCCCAGGAGGCTTAGGACAGCAGAAGGACATTGGCATGGGGCACTTCCAAGAGATCGCAGGCTCAGGAGTCTTAGGGCAGCAGGAGGACGTTGGCATGGGGCACCTCCCAGAGATCACAGGCTCAGGAGGCTTAGACCAGCAGGAGGACACTGACATGGGGCACCTCCCAGAGATCGCAGGCTCAGAAGGCTTAGGACAGCAGGAGGACGTTGGCATGGGGCACTTCCCAGAGATCGCAGGCTCAGGCGACTTAGGACAGCAGGAGGATGTTGGCATGGGGCACTTCCCAAAGATCACAGGCTCAGGAGGCTTAGGAGGATGGTGGAGTGGAGTGCCTCCCAGAGACCACAGGTTCAGGAGATGCCCACAGGCTCCCCAGCATGCAGCATGCAGCAGTGGCTTCAGACTGCAGGAGAACGCTGGCAAGGGGTGCTTCCCAGAGAACAGAGGCTCAGCAGACACCAACGCAGAAGGAGGAAGCACCGAAGGCAGCCGTCTCCTGCTGCAGAATGTTCCTGGAGCCCCTTCTGCCTGTTCTTTCCCCTCCATAGACAGCTCTATGGCATTCCCCGAGTAGTAGAGCTTGCTTTTTCAGCCGTGATGGGTGCTAACGCCTGGGATCCCTGACCCGGGTTCTCTGACCCTCAAGAAGCCACAAGAGCTGGTCATTCCCATTCGTCGCTAAGGTGACTGTCCATTGAGTGGCAATCCCAGGGGTACCTGGAAACGTGTATCGTCCCAGTTTGTTTCAATTCCCTCAGCATCTCTTTAATGTTTAATTGTATGTGTCCACGGGGCCAGGCCATGGTGCTCTGTTGTCTGGTCAAGCCCCAGGCTAGGTGTCACTGTGAGGTGTTTTTCAGATGAGACTGACATTGAAGTCGGTGGATTTGGAATAAAACAGAGGACCCTCCCGCTCCACGGTGTGTGTGGGGGGCCTCATGATGTCCGCTGAAGGCCTTACGAGCAAAAATCCTCGGCTCCCTGGAACGGAAGGAATCCTGTCTCCAGGCCACCTCCAAACTCCAGACTACAGGAACTGCCAGCCGGCCCACCTGCTCTACAAACTTCAGACTTGCCAGCCCCAGGATTCCATGAGCCTTCAAGCCCACCTCTCTGTGTGTGTGTCTTGCTCTTGATGTGCAAACACACCCACACCCATGCCCTCTCTACTGTGCTCCTTGGAGAACCTTGGCAAAGACAGCTCGGCTGGATGGTGTATGGTGAGGCCACTTCCCTCTTTGGTCTCTAATGTGCTCATCTGTAGCATAAGGATAATATTACCCATGCCTGGCAGTCGAGAGGGGCTCCCTGGCCTCGGCTTTGGGGAGCACCATCTGAGAAGCAGCGATCAGGCCCCAGTGAGAGGAAGAGCCCAAGGCCCCGTATCCAGCACGAGGTCACACTGCTGGCTGGGACGCAATGCCAGCTCTCTAGCACTGGTGAGCCAACTACCGCAGGGACTAAACTCCCTGGGGTTCCATGAGATGGAAGACTTAGCTGAACTTTGTCATAAAACTTTCCCTGAAAGTTGTCATTTTCATTGTTCAGTTCCCCAGGGCAAATGGAAGGTTCTGTTGCTTCATTTCAGAGCAGGCCTCAGTGGCCCTGGGGCTGTCTTCTGACAGCCTGGCGGTTGCCCTCCCTGTCCCTCCCCCTCCCGGACTTGGCACACTTCATCCTACTGTTTTCCCTCCCTGCAAACGTCTCTGAGGAAACCAAGCTTTGTTGCACTTGCGCAAATGAATCAGGGCCCCGTGATCCGACAGGAAGGGCCCAGAGTAAAACTGTGGGCGTATCCAACACAAAGCCGTCTCCAAGTGGTGTGATTTGTTTGCAGGATCCTTGTCTGGGGCACCTTCGGGGCTGGTCAGACCCTGAAGTTGAACATATGACAGCCTGGCTTCAGCACGTCAGCCGCAGACAAGGCAATTGAAGGTGGCCGAAGTGTGCTGGGTCCCATCTCCCCAGCTGGCTCTGGGCTGGCCATCCCAGTCTCACACCTGGACTGCGGTAGACAGGCTCCTGTTTGTCCTACTCAGCTGTCCTGGGAGCCCAGGACAGAGGCGGGCTGGACTGGCATTTCCCAAAGAGCTCCTTCCCTCCAAACGGAGGGAGAGCAATGGCCAGTGGCCAGCACGTCGCTGGCATCCACCAGATCAGCTATGAGTCAGTCTGAGTCCATCCAGGAATCCATCATGACAGACGCTTTTGCACCACAAGGATCATGCAGAGCAGACACAGACTCCATGGCTAGGACAGAGCAACAGAGAACGCCATCACCGAGCACAGGAGTCGCCTGTCCAGTTCATCTCACCCTTCACTAAGCGCATTGGCCTTCTGACTCAGGAGTGATCTAGAAACAGCAGGACAGCTTGCCACCAATGTGCATTCCTGGGCCTCCTGTCCAAGAGCTCAGAGGTGGGCCCAGAACCTTCATTTTCAACCAGGACTGCCTTAACCCCATCTCCTATGGATTCACCTCTTCTGGTTCAGGACGATGCAGTTAACACAGCGTCATGGAGTGTGAGGTTGGGGAGGGTCCGTGCCTGCAGGTGATGACTGCTGCATGTCATGCACTCACCGTGGCCATGCGCTCACCGTGGCCATGCGCTCACCGTGGCCTTGAGCTCACCGTGGCCATGCGCTCACCGTGGCCTTGAGCTCACCGTGGCCATGCGCTCACCGTGGCTACGCGCTCACCGTGGCTACGCACTCACTGTGGCTACGCACTCACTGTGGCCTTTAGCTCACCATGGCCATGCGCTCACTGTGCAATCCTTCTGTAATGGGTCACATCAGCACGTTGTACACTTCAAATATATGCTGTGTTATTTGTCAATTATGCCTCGGTAAAGCTAAAACATTTTAACTTAATTTAAAAAACTGAGTTCCTATATTTATTAGCAGCTCTCAAAGAGCATGAAAGGGAATCCATTTTGTAGCCACAGACCTTCTAAATCATTCCCCTCTCCCTCCTTCCCCATCCCTTTTCCTCCTGAAGGCCCCAGACCCGTCCACTCTCTGAACTCACCCTCAACTCTGTCCCTGGCCACCCTGGGACTTCCCACACAGGTGTCTCTTCCTCCTTCCTGCCTGACACCTGAGCCTGGAGTGGCCTCAAATTCCTGTGCCAGACCCCCCCACCAAGATGGCTGGAAGACCCCAAACCTCCATGATCCCTCTTGGGGTCTCACTCCACTGGAATGAAGCTTGGAGCTCCCTGGAAACTGTATTTTTTGGTCATCTCATGAGAAGCCCCCCTGACGAATTTCTAGTGAATAATATCCTTCACCTCATTACAAATGTGTTGTCTGTAGCGTTCCCTTGTGACAGTGGACCCTGCCCTGTCCTGTGGTGCCTGAATGACCTCTTGCACAAGCCATATCTTCCCAAACACACTGTGAGCTCCTGAGAGGAGTGGGATGAATCTTGCTTCCTGGGAGGCCTGTCACAGCTCCACACCACACATCCAAGGGTGCAGTAGAGGCTGACGGAGCCGTGCAGAAGGAAGCGGTGCTCGCTGGAGCCAGGAGGGATGCACACCTCGTCTTTACCACACCACGCAACCCTACAACATTTCACTTTAAATCACATCATGGCAAGACATGAGTTATTTCCAGATCACAAGAGAATACCGTGCAATTTAACAGTAACCAGAATAGGCCATGAGACTTCTTTCACCACCAAATCCTCAGACTGTCATTAAACACATGAGACACAGTACAATTCAGCGTGATTTTAGACATCTGTGAAAATGCTTCACAGGAGCGTGAGTTAGACTGAGATTCTGTATGTAGGGTGCACAATATGTGTCTTACACATACAGCTGGAGCCCAGGATTTTAAAATAGCAACGTGAACATCTGGTGTGGGAATTGTGGCTTCTCCTGGATGAGCAGGCTTTGAACGCCACACTCTGTTAGGTGGGGGAACCAGAGATCCTGTAAATCTGGGTTTTTTTCCAAGGTTCCCATCGCATTACATGTCACAGGCACATCAGCTGATACCTATTGAACAATTAGGAACATTTATAGCTGCTAAACTCCTCAAGTCAGGTGTTTCCCCATGATTACTATTTTAAAGTATGATCTTTTCAACATTACTTTAAGGGAGGCTGACATTATGCAATGAAATATAACTGTAATGCTGTTATTTTGTGGAAAAGTTTTTAAAATGCTATGAAGGAAAAACATTCCAATTTGGTGTAAGATTGCAGCCGATTCTGATAACAGTGTCTATCCTATGTTCCAAAGGCAAACCAGCGCATCTCACTCGGAGTTTCTTGCAGCCTGTGAGATATGACAAGGTTTCTCTCCAAACAACAGCCTGCTCATCGTTTTATTCTTTCATTCCAAGTCCCCCACTTCTCTTTCTTCTCCTTTTCCTCTTTTTGATGTTACTACATTCCCAGACATGCCACAGCACCAGCTCACATTCCTTTTCTTATTTGGGAAAGGACTGGCTCCCTGGTTCACCGCAGATGAACTAGATGCACCCCTCCCTCCTTCCCCTCTCTCCTTATCTAAGAAAGTTTAAATGTTTAGCCAATCAGGTCTAGTTTAAATTGTGCGGTCAACCCAAGGGAAAGGACACAGAAGCAGGAGTCATATGGACTTCATGACTAAAACACCAAAAGCATTGGCAACAAAAGCCAAGATAGACAAATGGGATCTAATTAAAATTCAGAGCTTCTGTACAGCAAAAGAAACCATCATCAGAGCGAACTGGCAACCCACAGAATGGGCAACATTTTTTGCAGTCTACCCATCTGACAAAGGGCTAGTATCCAGAATCTGCAAAGCACTCAAACAGATTTACAAGAAAAAAAACAAACAATCCCATTTAAAAGTGGGCCAAGGACACTAACAGACAGTTTTCAAAAGAAAACATATATGAGGCCAACAAACGAAAAAATGCTCATCATCACTGGTCATTAGAGAGATGCAAATCAAAACCACATTGAGATACCATCTCATGCCAGTTAGAATGGCGATCATTAAAAAATTGGTAGACAACAGATGCTGGAGAGGATGCGGAGAAATAGGAACACTTTTACACAGCTGGTGGGAGTGTAAATTAGTTCAACCATTGTGGAAGACAGTGTGGCGATTCCTCAAGGACCTAGAAATAGAAATTCCATTTGACCCAGCAATCCCATTACTGGGTATATACCCAAAGGACTATAAATTGTTCTACTATAAAGACACATGCACACGAATGTTCATTGCAGCCCTGTGTACAATAGCAAAGACCTGGAACCAACCCAAATGCCCATCATTGATAGACTGGACAAAGAAAATAGGTACATATACACCATGGAATACTATACAGCCATAAAAATGATGACTTTTTTGTCGATTGTAGGGACTTGGATGAATATGGAAGCCATCATTCTCAGCAAACTGATGCAAGAACAGAAAACCAAACACCACATGTTGTCACTCATAGGTGGGTGTTGAACAATGAGAACACGTGGACTCAGGGAGAGGAGCATCACACACTGGGGATAGTTGGGTAGGGGAGGGACAGCAGGGGGTGGGGAGGGAGGGGAAGGTGGGGAGCGATAACATGAGGAGAAATGCTGGATATAGTATACACCTGAAATAAAATAAAATAAAATTTAATTTAATTTAATTTAAAAAAACAGAAAATTAGTAAGACACAGTAGATACTCACACAGGTTCAAATAATTAATAAGTGGATCACAACCTCCCTAAAAAAAAATCTTCTACTCTCCTTTGTTCAGGGTGCTCTGGTGGTATCAGCCCTATGAGAGGCATCCTTCTGCGCAGAAGTAAATTTGCTTTGCTGAGAAATCCTTTGAGTGCTCGTTTTTCCCTACCACTCTGAGCTTTATTTCTAACAATGCCTGTAAGCAAGAAAATCAACACAATTTTGTAAAAAGTGAATCCCCCCAGGAGGCACCAGCGTCTCACTCCATAAACACCAAGAGAAGACGTGCTGGCTTCATTCATGCTGGGATTGGCTGTGCATGACAAGTAGCCTGAGAGAAGTCAGGGCAAGTGAGTCCAAGAATTCGTCCTGGTCTCTGTGTGCACAGTGAAGAGCATCTCCCCGAAAGTGCTGATCCTTCGTGCTCTTTAGTTCAGATCCCCACGCACCTGGGGAAGGAGCTGGTGAGTTCCTCAGGGGGATACTGATAGGTCTCATGATTCAGAGCACGGACAATCAATGTTTAAGAGGATAGGTCCAAGGACAGCATCAGGACAAACCAGACATCTTCAGAGTCCACATTCCCCTGTCAGATAGAACTGTCCAGCCAGTTCTGAGTTCATGTGTGTGAATTAATTCTAACCTGCATTTCTCCATCTTGTCCTCAGGGAGACTGAGGGCCTGGCGGGAGTTAAGACGCAGTGTGGCTCCCACACCTCCCAAGCCTGTTCCCACAGGCAATGAGGTCACCTTGGCGTGGCTTTTTGTTTTAAGTGAGCCAATGCCTGTTCCTTTCTTTTCTAGAATTTTCCAATGCATCATTTTACAGCTAAACTAAAATTGTCCATAGATAGACAGCGTGCACTCATCTGTGTTCTCCATGCAACCCTTATTCCCATCTCAAAGGCCAGGCCATCTGTCCATCTCTTTTCTTCTGCTGTCTTCCTTCTTTCCTCAAGATTCCACCAGGATTTTCTCCAAGGGCTTGGCCATCTCATTTCTGAGGTCCTTTAGATCTCCTGGGTCTGACAGCTTATACTTCCTTACAGACAGCAGATGTCATGTGTTATGTTCTATTTGAGATTTCAGTTCTCTCAAGTTTGCTCTGTCCTTTCTGTTTGAAGATCATTTTTACATAAAGGAGATGGAAAAGAAAGTAGAAATGGAGTCATTCCAGGTTTTATCCATCTGTTAACATGATGCCATCTGCCCCTTGCTTCTTGCATTAAACAAAACAAAGCAACAGAGTCTCAACGATTCTAGAAGAAAACACCATGACCCTAGAAGCGGGTAAGAATGCAGCCAAGGGCTTTATGCATTCCTAAAGGCAGAAGATAGGCTAGGGTGCTGGCCTGGACTCCCTGCAGACCCCAGACACAATGGGGAGTCTGTCTCACTCGCTGGCTCTCTTCGCGTGTCTCCACCAGCTGCTGTGTTCTCACTAGCGGGGAATGAAAGAGCAGGAGACCCAGGAAAGATCCTGGAGGACACGGCAGGACCCAGCCCAATTCCTTCACCTTCTGCAACATAAAACAGGTGCTGCAAGCTGCTGAGAGGGCAGGAAACCCTCCTCAGCCCCCAATCCCAACCAGAGATCTGTGCATCCAAGTGAGGGGAAAGGCACCCACCCTCTGCCTCTGAGCAATCAGTGCAAAAGCTCTGGATGGGGTGACTGATGAGCTCCCAGGTTACATAAAATGGAATTATAAAAAATATGCTTGATAAATACAAAATAAGGCAGAAAAAGAGAAAAAAAACCCGTAAGGACAAACAATGCACTGCCATTGACACTGCCATGTCAATAATCACATAAAACATAAATGGTCTAAACGTTCCAATTAAAAGGCCAAGATTAATAACACAAGACCCACTCAGATGCCACCTGTCAGAAACCTACTTTAGAAGACAGCTGGGCAGTGCCCTGGACAGTTAGATGCCATCTCTACATAGAACACAGCATACCATTCTAGGTATTTACCCAGGAGAAATGAACACGTACGTTCATGCAAGTCCTGTATGTGAACATCTAAAAGCAGATTTATTCACAATAAGAACAAACACTGAAAACGCTGCAAATGCTCATACACTGGGAGTAAAAAACAAATGGCAGTCTCTCTGCTGTGGAGTACTACTCTGTAGTAAAAAAGAACAGCAACTCACGCACACAGCAACATGGGAGCTCCAGCGTCAGTGTGCTGTGCAAAAGATACCAGATACAAAGGAATACCTGTACATGATTCCATGTACGTGCCCTTGTGAAAAAGACAACACAGAGGCAGAAATCAGGTCCATGTTTGCCGGGGCCTGGGCCACAGGAATGTTGATGCAACAGCATAAGGAGACCTCTCAAAGGGATAGAATCATTCTATCCTGGTTACATGACTGCACACCAAAACTAATCAAATTATATACCAGAAAAGTGTGAGTTGTGCTGTCTGCAAACAATACCTCAGTGCATAAAAGTATTTGTCATTGTTTTCAAAACGTGATGAGATTTACTTTTTGCTGTCTTGCTGGTGTTCATGAAACACTGTTAATTGACCAACAATCAGGTGGTCATGTGAGGGCCCTGGTTCTCTTAGATGAGGACACTGGGCATGTTCTCCTTGTACCTTCCACGCGAATTCATCTTTCGGCAGAGAGTTAGCGAGTGAGCTTTTGTCTGTGGCTCTTATTACTAAAAGGAAAACCAGGAGCTGAACTGGAGCACTCAGAAGTGTCTCCTTAGAAAGAAATCTGGGAACAAGAAACAGTCATGAATCATTTGGCACTGCCTTCAGTGGGACGTCAAGCTTGAGTTTTCAAGATAAAAGTCCTTTTCATCCTGATGGTCCACCTGGAAGCTGTGGTTGCTAAGAGAGACCCAGACCCAGGAATCTGGTCCCACAGAAGCAAACTGTCCATTGCCTGAGCTGGTACCTAAAGCTCCCCACACGCCTGGCCCCTCGGCTCCCACTCAAATGCATCCTTTTGCCCTCCACATGACACAGTGACAAAGAAAACTGATTTAAAGAGATAACCAGAAGGACCTTTGAGGAATCAAGAAGCATCTGCCTTACACACATGAGCTGCTTGAAAATCAAACCTCCGCCAGGATTGCCTGTTCCTGGAGGAGAGACAATGTCGAAATGACATCAGAGTTTCTGCCTCATGGATCAGTAGAGGTCCCGCAAAGAAAGGCCAGTGCCTGCCACTTTCAGATAAAAATGAAGGGGCTGCTGGAATACATGCTGGGTTATAAAGGTAGTTTCTGGAGCAAGAAAACCTTTTTAAAGCACTTGATTTTCCTTATTTACCTCTTTAAACTGAAGGATTTCCTTTAATCTCTTCTGTGAGCCTTTTTCTATGGCTCTTACCCTTTTCATGCAGTGCCTGTCACCTCCACATCTGGTCTACCTCATTTCCCAATCTTATTTTCTAGGGTGAAAAAATATAAAGTCTCAGACAGACCAAAGGAGAGCTAGATATCACTTCAGTCTTTATCTGAACTGAAAAATCCACGATTTCAAAATCAACCCAATACTGTAGACCAAGCACTTATCATTAATTCTACCTAATTTTCTCCCCACTCCAGGGGAAAAACGGAACATGAGACATGTAAACTGCCTTTGCCTGTGAAAGAATCTCTTCTAGGCCCTTCAATACATCCAGAACTCAGACAGCGGAGACAGCCAGCAGCTGGACCTCTCCATCCCCAAGTGATTCCTCACAATAACTTGCTGCCAAGCCATTTCTGCACTGCCCAAAGCCAGGGAGCCATGACAGTCATTAGGGCCGCAGGTGCTCTGACGGTGGCCCATGTTAGACAGAGGCACTGCCACAGTCCCCTGGGAGCATCAGGAGGCAGGAGCAAGGAGCACACCTGAGCCCAGAACCCACATTCTGCAGGTGAAGTGACTCCACCCTACACAGAGGGAAGGTGCCACCTCAAGTGCAGCCTGCGTGTCACGTGGGGGCTGTTTATCAGTAAAAAGTAGGTTTGCAACATGAGATGGTGAAGAAGGCCATTTCTTACCTGTGTGGCTGCAGGTAAGTTAGTGAATCTCTCTGAGCTCAGCTTCCTCATCTGGACAGTAAGTCTCATTCTATGATCTCCAGGGCTTGCAAAGGTTTTCTAGAATGAGGCAGAGTGCTTGTAGGATGGGTAGAGTGCAGGGCAAAACCCAGTCAATTCCTATTGCATGGGAGCATTCCTTGGTGTAGCAGATGGAAGCACAGCTGTGGGGCTCGACAGACCTGGCCACAGACTCGCTCTGCCATTCATTACACATGTGCTCCTGGGGAAGCAAAGTAACTTTCTCGTGCCTCATTTTCTCCCCATAGGAAAGAAGAACATTTGCACCTGCCATCGTGGGTTACTGGGAGGACTAAGTGATATGGGAGGGAGGCAGGAAGTGCTGGGTGGAGAAAAGTGGGTCCCTGGCTAGAGCTCCACCCTTGGGCCTGCGTCCATAGACCTAGGTAAAGACAGACACTCCTGTCTTCACTCCCAAATGTTGCATTTCCTGGCCCACCATGCCTTCATCCTGTGCCTATAAAAATCCCAAGACACAAGTGGCTGGATGTCGAGAGGAGAACATTAGCAGAAGAGCACAGAAGTGTCTGGAAGCCCAGAGAAGCACATCAATTGAGGAGCACATCTGTTGAGGAGCACATCGGTTGAGGAGCACATCATTGAGGAGCACATCTATGAGGAGCACATCTATGAGGAGCACATCTGTTGAGGAGCACATCATTGAGGAGCACATCTATGAGGAGCACATTGTTGAGGAGCACATCATTGAGGAGCACATTGGTTGAGAAGCACATCGGTTGAGGAGCACATTGGTTGAGGAGCACAGGATTGAGGAACACATCGGTTGAGGAGCACATCATTGAGGAGCACATCTATGAGGAGCACATCTATGAAGAGCACATCATTGAGGAGCACATCATTGAGGAGCACATTGGTTGAGAAGCACATCGGTTGAGGAGCACATTGGTTGAGGAGCACAGGATTGAGGAACACATCAGTTGAGGAGCACATCTGTTAAGGAGCACATCAGTTGAGCACATTATTGATGAGCACATTGGTTGAGGAGCACATCTGTTGAGGAGCACACCAGTTGAGGAGCACATCGTTGAGGAGCACATCAGTTGAGCACATCATTGAGGAGCACATTGGTTGAGGAGCACATCTGTTGAGGAGCACATCATTGAGGAGCACATCATTGAGGAGCACATCATTGAGGAGCACATCGTTGAGGAGCACATCATTGAGGAGCACATCTGTTGAGGAGCACATTGTTGAGGAGCACATCAGTTGAGGAGCACATCTTTGAGGAGCACATCTGTTGAGGAGCACATTGTTGAGGAGCACATCAGTTGAGGAGCACATCTTTGAGGAGCACATCTGTTGAGGAGCACACCAGTTGAGGAGCACATCGTTGAGGACTACAGTGTTGAGGAGCACATCTGTTAAGGAGCACATCAGTTGAGGAGCACACGGACAGGCACTGGTAGACACTGGCACACCAGCAGACTGTGGACCCATGCACCAACGTTGAGTTTGGCTGGGGTTGTGGGAGAAGAGGGATGCTCAGTGGTCTGATCTAGGGGAGAGCCTTCCCACACCATCTCCTTTCTGGCTCCCCCATCTGCTAAGAGCTACCTCCTCTCAATAAAACCTTGCACTCATTCTCCAAGCCCAGGTGTGATCCGATTTTTCTAGCACACCAAGGCAAGAACCTGGGATGCAGAAAGCCCTCTGCCCTTGCAACAAGGTAGAGGGTCTAGCAGAGCTGGTGACACAAACTGCCTGTCAACGGCAAAACTGAAAGAGCACACCCAGCAGCACATGCCCACTGGGTCTTTGGGAGCTGTAAACATTCGCCCCTAGCTGCTGTTGGGGGTTCAGAGCCCCACAGCCTGCCCATCTGCATGCCCCGTAGAGGTCTAGGCAGCTGAGCACTGAAGAAGTGAGCCACTTCCGCATCACACGCCCTGCAAGGGGGACAAGGAAACCTTTCCCATTTTATACGGAGAACAATGAGAGCAAAGCTGTAGCATGACATCTACCAAAGAGTAGAGCTCAGTAAATACGTGCTGCAATTGTAGGATGGCCAGGAAGTCTTCTCCCCGCAAATTCCGCAATATTGTGTGACCAATATCATGTGTCAGGCCTAATCTATGAAGGAAGATGAGCGAATGTAGTCATCTGACTACTGAGCTATTCTCAAAGAGAGGCCATTTATTCAGTAAACCTTAAAGACAGAAAAAAAAATCAGAAAACTCTAAGTAGTGACTTAAAAAAACAATGTCGTGGATCAAATAAGCTGAACATTCTATAGCTTTATGACTAGACTTGCTGAATGAAAGGCGTTGATTGTCTTTTTGGATATATAGCATAGCTCACAAGCAAGCAAAATCCACAGAGGCCACAAATAAAGAGGACCAAATGCCAGAGAGGGAGGAAATCCGTGCTTCAGCAGCCCCACAGGAGGGGCAGGAACACCAGAAACTTGGACCCTAAGTATCCACGTGACATTAGGTCCCTAGGGAGTTGGAAATTAAATCTGCAACCCTAACATAGAGATGGGGCCCTCCTCAGTAGAAGAGCACACTAAGAAGAACCCCTTTGGCAAATGGAGATGGCAAGCAAGATTATCCCACTTTCTGCGGCTTCAAACTTGGGGAAAAAAAGTGCTCTCTTAAAATTCATTACTGCAGGCCTATTCTCATCTGGGATTAGGATTCAGATTTTTATTACTTAATGTAATAACCAACCACCACACTTATTGAGGGTAGGTTCTTTTTTACTGGAAAAAATTAGCTAACAGTGTTTTTAAAAAATGAAGGAATTAGAAAGTCTACCCTCCATAACACTGTTGAAATTATTGATTCAGGCAAGGATTATCAACTGTTGATACAATCGTTAGGTTTATGGTTTAAGGAACAAGTACTCTGTGGCGTGCCAGAGTAACACAGCACACATTGCTCTCTAGTCAAATGAGAGATGGGGAGAAAGGTTACGAAAACCAGACCCTGGCCGGGCACGGTGGCTCATACCTGTAATCCCAGCACTTTGGGAGGCCAAGGAAGGTGGATCACGAGGTCAGGAATTTGAGACCAGCCTGGCCAAAATGGTGAGACCTCGTCCCTACTAAAAATACAAAAATTAGCTGGACACGGTGGCAGGTGCCTGTAATCCCGGCTACTTAGGAGGCTGAGGCAGGAGAATCGCTTGAACCTGGGAGGTGGAGTTTGCAGTGAGCTGATATCATGCCACTGTACTCTAGCATGGGCAATAGAGCAAGACTCCATCTCAAAAAAAGAAAGAAAGGAAAAAAAACCAGACCTCAAACGTAGAAATGGCTGCATGTTCCTTCAAAGAAGTACTGAGCCCATCTATCATGCCCACCCCAGGATTATCTACTTCTCTAGGGCTGTACGTCTATGTTGACTCACAGTTTACTATTGATTAGGATATTTAACAACTCTGTAAGGGCAGGTGTTAAGCTGTAAAAACTGATTCCATGCAAATGGTTTTCTCATAACATCGAACCCATGTCTGAGAGAGATGCAAATGGTGTCAGCTGGCAAAAATGATAGCCCCAAGTTTACCATTTCGTCATCATAGAAACATTAACCTATCTTGTAACTACCTTAGAAATCTTATCATGACATTATTTCTTTCGGTGGCTATAAATACTTCTGTTTTTCCTGTAATTCTTTGAACCAAGATCGCCATACTCCTTATTCCCCCAGTCAGGAATTAAAGTCTTTGTCATATATTCACTTCCTATTGGTATGAAATATGTTTTTGGCTTTTGAAAAATTATATTTGACTAAGCATAATTTTACATTGGAAACACTAGACCATCACCATCTTAATTCATGTTAAGTCGTTCTTCCCACAGCACAGTATGTGTCTCCTGATTTGATGTGCATGAAGCTCGTATCACCCTAGATGTATTCAAGCAGATAAGCTTAACTTGAATCTATGGAGATGTTAAAAGTGACTTCCAGCTTGAAGAAAACCATGGGGACTGTGACCGATTAATAAATATTTATGGACATAATAACCAGATGCAGTTTGTTGTTCTGGATCGGGTCCTGGTTTAGACAAGCCAGCTGTAAACAACATTTCAGGACAACCGGAAAAATTTAAAATGGACAGCGTATATGATAAAATAAACACGTAATTACATTAAAAGGTGGAGATAATGGACAAGCATTGATGACAAAATATCGTTATAATAGAATGTCAATTTAGTAAAAAAAAGAATGTCTTAGAAATACGGATAAGAAGGGAAGAAAGAGACTAGAATATATACAGTGTGGTGTCAACAACGGTGACGTCAACATTTTAATTTTCTTATTTTTTCTCTTGTTTTCTAATTTCTAAACACACATTTACTGTTTTGTAATAATAAATGCTTTCAAAATAACAAATTGAAGCAAAAAAAATGATGCTTTTTGAGTAGCTGAAATAGCTTTAAGCTGAAAACTTCATGAAACCAATCTAATGATGTATTATAACTCTAGGTCTCAGGTCGAAAACAATCGCACATCCTCACCAAATTTGCAGCTTTTCTGCAGATACATTCTCACTAACAATGGATTCCATTCAAAATAATACAAATATAAGAGTAAAAAAATGACGACCTTTCAAAAAATTTAAGAAAGCAATTCCAGGTGAAGAAGTTCCTATAGCTGGGGAAGCCCTTCTTCTTGGGATACTGAGGCTGCAAAGCAAATCGACTCCTTGTCCACACACCTCAGGGACACTGCAGGTTCAGCTCCAGTGACCCTAACGAAGCAGCTGTCACAATAAAGCAAGTCACAGAAATGTTTTTGGTTTCCCAGTGCATTTAAAAGTTACATTTACACTATAACGCAGTAAATGAGGGTGCAATTACATTGTTTCTAAAAAACAATGTACCTTAATTTAAAAATACCTGATTGCTAAAAATGCCAACGATCATCTGAGCCTCCAGCGAGCTGTAAACTTTTTGCTAATAAAGGGTCTTGGTGGATGCTGCTGCCTGCTGACTGATCACGTGGTTGCTGAAGGTTGGGTGGCTGTGTAATTTCTTCAGATAAGGCAACAATGAAGTTTTCTGCATCAGTGGAATCTTCCTTTTAGGAAGGGCTTCTCTAAAAAGCATGTGATGCTTTTTGATAGCATTTTACCCTCAGTAGAACTTCTTTCAAAACTGGAGCCAATTCTCTCAAATGTGGCCACTGCTTCACTAACTAAGCTGATGGAATATTAGAAATCCTTTGTTTTCAGTTCAGCAGCATACACAGCATCTTCACCAGGTACATTTTATGTCCGGAAAACACTTGCTTCGCTCATCCCTAAGAAGCCACTCCTCATCCGTTCAAGTTTTATCCTGAGATTGCAGCAATCCAGCCACATTTCAGGCTCCGCTTCTAATTCTAGTTCTCTTGCTTTTTCCACCTCATCTACAGTTACTTCCTCCACTGAAATAAACCTGTCAGAGTCATCCATAAGAGTTGGAATCAACGTCTCCCAAAGTCCTGTCAGTGTTCATATTTTTCCTTCTCTCATGAATCATGAATGTTCTTAAATGTTCTAAAATGGTGAATCTTTTTCAGAAGGTTTTTAATTGACTGCCCAGATCCATCAGAGGGATTACTGTCTATGGCATCTTCAAACTTACAAAACATATTTTTTAAATAACAAGACTTGGAGGCTAAAATGACTCCTTGATCCGTGGGGTGCAGAATGTACATTGTGCTAGTAGGTATGAAAACAGCATTAATCTTGAACCTCTCCATCAGAGCTCTTGGACGACCAGGTGCACTGCCAATGAGCAGTAATATTCTGAAAGAAGTTTTTTCTTAAGCAGCAGAAATCAACAATGGGCTTAAAATATTCAGTAAACCATGCCGTAAACAGACGTGCTGCCATCCAGGCTTTGTTGCTGAATTTCTAGAGCATGGGGAGAGTAAATTTAGCATCGTCTTTGAGGGTCCTAGGAATTTTGGAATGATCAAAGAGCTTTGTCATCAACTCAAAGTCACCAGCGCATTAGCCCTAACAAGAGAGTCAGTCTGTCCTTTGAAGATTTGAAGCCAGACGCTGGTTCTTCTCTGTAATTATGAAAGTCCCAGGTAGCATGCTCTTTCCAGCAGAAGGCTGCTTCGTCTTCACTGAAAAGCCGCTGTTGAGTGTAGCGACCATCATCAATGATCATAGCTAGATCTTCTGGAGAACGTGCTGCAGCTTCTGCATCAGCGGCTTCACCTTGCCCTTTTATTTTATGGAGATGGCTTCATTTCCGAAACCTCACAAATCGACCTCTGTTAGCTTCAGACTTTTCTTCTGCATCCTTCTTGCCTCTCTCAGGCTTCATAGAATTGAAGAGTTAGGGCCTTGCTCTGGGTTAGGCTTTGGCTTAAGGAAATGTTTGGCCGGTTTGATCTTCTGTTCCAACCACTGAAACTTTCTGTGTATCTGCAGTAAGGCTGTTTCTCTTCGTGTGTCACTAGAGTAGCACTTTTAATACCCTTCAACAGCTTATTTTTAGATTTGCAAATTGGCTAATTGTTTGAAGCAAGAGGGCTAGTTTTCAGCCTACCTCAGCTGTTGACGTGCCTTTCGCACTAGGCTTAATCATTTCTGGCTTTTGTTTTAAAGTGAGAGATGTACAACTCTTTCTTTCACATGAACACTTTGAGGCCACTGTGAGATCATGAACTGGAGTAATTTCAATCCTATTGTGGCTCAGGGAATGGGGGGCCTGCGTGAGTACAGGAAGAGAGGCGATGGAATAGCCAGCCGGAGGAGCTGTGAGGACACACATTTATTGTAAGACCTCAAACTATGAGAATCCTAGAAGAAAACCTCAGAAACATAATTCTAGACACAGGCCTTGGGAAAGAATTCCTGACTAAGTCCTCAAAAGCAATTGCAACAAAAACAAAAATTGACAAGTGGAACCTAATTAAACTAAAGAGCTTCTGCACAGCGAAAGAAACTATCTCAGAGTACACAGACAACCTATACAATGGGAGGAAATATTCACAAACTCTGTATCTATAGAGAACTTAAACAGTCTATAGGGAACTGAATTGAACAAGCAAAAAAACATGAAAAATGGGCAAAAGACATGAATGGATACTTCTCAAAAGAAGACATATGAGCAGCCACATGAAAAAGTGCCAAACATCACTAATCATCAGAGAAATGCAAACCTAATCCACAGTGAGACACCATCTCACACCAGTCCGAATGACTATTAAAAAAAGGTGTTAGCGAGGCTGCTGAGAAGAGGGAGCAATTATACACTCTGAGTGGGAATGTAAATTACTTCAGCCACCGTGGAAAGCAGTTTGGAGATTCCTCAAAGAACTTAAAACAGAAATACCATTCATCCAGCAGCCCCATTACTGGGTAAACAGCCAGAAGAAAACATTGTTCTACCAAGAGACACATGAACTCATTCGTTCCTCGTAGCACTATTCACAATGGCAAAGACATGGAGTCCCCCTAAGTGCCCATCACCAGCAAACTGAATAAAGAAAATGTAGTACATATCCACCATTGAATATAACACAGCCATAACAAAGAATAAAATCATGGCCACAGATATAGGAAAGGCCATTATCCTAAGCCAATTAATGCAGGAACAGAAAACCAAATACTGCATGTTCTCACTTATAAGTGGGAGCTAAACATCAGGAGCTTATGACAGAAAGATGGGAACCACAGACACTGGGAACTACCGGAGGGAGGAGGGCAGAGGGGGCAAGAGCTGAGAAAAACTATGGGTGCTGTGCTCAGTTCCTGAGTGACAGAATCATTTGTATCCCAAACCTCAGCATTACACAATATACCCCAGTCACAAACTTGCACATGTACCCTAGGATCCTAAAATGAAAGCTGAAAAAAAAACCACACGTTTATGATTAAGTGCCCTGTCTTATATGGATGTGGCACATGGCATCTTCCAAAAATTACAACACTAATATCAAAGACACAGATCACAGATCATCATCACAGATACAATAACAATGAAAAGGTTAGAAATATTCCAAGAATTGCTAAAATGTACACAGAAATGCAAAGTGAGCACATGCTGTTAGAAAAATGGCATCAACAGACTTGCTCAGTTCAGGTTGCCATTTTAAAAACCCACAATATCTGCAAAGTGCAATAAAGTGAAGTGCAATAAAGTGAGGTGTGCCTATACCACATGTTGTAGTCAGAACAGAAAGAACAAAAAGAAATAGGCCAGGTGCGGTGGCTGACGCCTGTAACCCCAGCATTTTGGGAGGCCGAGGCAGGCGGATCATGAGGTCATCCTGGCCAACATGGTGAAATCCCGTGTCCACTAAAACTACAAAAAAATTAGCTGGGCATGGTGGCTCATGCCTGTAGACCCAGCTACTTGAGAGACCGAGCCAAGAGAATTGCTTGAACCCAGGAGGCAGAGGTTGCAGTGAGCCGAGATGGTGCCACTGCGCTACAGCCCGGGTGACAGTGTGAGACTTAGTCTCAAAAAAACAAAAAATACAAAAACAAAAACAGAGAAATAAAAGACTGTCTTGGAAAGGAGAAAAAAAATCATACTTTTTACAGTCAGTATGTTTGTCTACACAAAAGTCTAAAACATCTTTATTGGTATTATTAAGACTTCAGTAAGATTTTTGGACACAAAATTAATTTTTGAAAAATTTTAAGGGTATCCAAGTCCAGAAAACATGGGGCAAGAGAAACCAAATTTGCTGTCCTATTTGCAAAAAACAAAATGTAGATAAAAAGATACGAAATATTTAAAACAACAACTTCCAAAGGTGAGCATAAGGCCGTCAAAGACAGTGCTTGCTGAGAGCCGAAGCAGTGATGGAAACCCTTCCTCCCTCCGGCTTCCTGACTGGAGTTTTATAGGACTCAGTGCGGACGGGAGCACCCAAGTGCATCTCTACAGGTTCCTGAGTGAAAGGAAACAGAGGGGAGAGAACCCGGCGGCTGGAATTCAAGGAAAGAGCACCACAGAGGAGGGAGTGGCACCTCCAAAAAACGCTGGAGACAGCCAAGGGTCCCCGCACATGTTCAGCAGCGTCCTGAGCGGCACGTGCATGTGAGGAGACTGCACGAGGCCAGGAAAGAGTCATACGAAAAGCAAACAGGGAGCTGGGCACGGTGGCTCACATCTGTAATCCCAGCACTTTGGCAGGTGATCGCCTGAGATCAGGAGTTCAAGACCAGCCTGACCGACGTGGAGAAACCACGTCTCTACTAAAAATACAAAATTAGCTGGGTTTGGTGGCACATGCCTATGATCCCAACTTCTTGGAAGGCTGAGGCAGGAGAATCGCTTGAACCCCGGAGGTGGAGGTTGCGGTGAGCCAAGATTTCACCATTGCCCTCCAGACTGGGCGACAAGAGCAAGACTCTGTCTAAAAAAAAAAAGAAGAGAGGGAAAGAGGAAGAAGGAAGGGGCTATGTTCACAGACAGGCAGGAACAGTGCCTGAAGGAAGACCTCGCCTTCCACGGGACCCTGGGCAAGCACTGGGAAGGCGAAGAATTGCCTTGCCTCTGCCACAGCAAAGAATTTGCCCTAAACTAAACATAGCTGTGGTCCTGCCTGACAAGTGTTGAAAAGCAAAACTGAAAGGATCAAACTGTTTCCAAGTAACATAACTATGTGCCAGGAAAAAAACTCAAGAATATTTTTAGGAATGTAAAAATATCCAGCACCCAGTAAGCTAAAATTCACAGCGCCTGGCATCCAATCAGAGATGACCAGGCATGTACAAAAGCAGGAAATTACAGCCTCTCGTGAGCTGAAAAATCAGGCAATCTAAGCAGTCTGTGTGCTGACACCTATGTGAGAACAGCGCACAAGGGCCCTAAGCAGGTACTATGACTGAAATCCACATGTCGTGGAAATCTAAGGAGAAATGCATAGGAGATAAGAAGGAAAACCTAACTCAAACATCTAGAGACTAAACTGCAGTGCTTAGACCAAAAATTCATGGACTGGATTTGTAGACGATGGAATTAATAGAGAATTGTTAGTGAACTGACAGATACAGCGGTAGTAACTATCCAAAATAAACGCAATGAGGAAAACACGATTTTAAAGAACAGTGCCAAGGAGACACGGGATGGCTTCAAGCAAGTTAACATGTCATCGGAATCCATGAACAAGAGGAGAGAGAAGGCTGCGGAAGAGATATTTGAGGATATAACAGTTAAAAGCCTTCAAAATTGATTTTTCAAACTACATATGTGCAGTTCTGAGAAATCACTCCCAGCACAAGAAATATGAATCACACTACACCAGAATACATTCTAATAAATTGCCCAAAACCAGGATAGAGAATCGGTCTTAAAAGTGGGCAGAGAACACACACTGAATTTTCGTTAGACATTACATGCAGAGAAACAGAAATGAAAATGGCAGCAGATTTCTCTTTGGAAAGAATGCAAGTGAGAAGACAGCTGAGCAATGTCTTTAAAGGACTAAGAGGAAAAGAAAATAACCGTGCCACCCTGGAATTCCATACCCGGGAACCAAAGGCGAAACAGACGTTTTCAGAAATACAAAAGTTGAACGAGCTCATCGTCCGTGTAACTGTCTTACAAGAAATGCTAAAAGGGCCCGAGCACGGTGGCTCATGCCTGTAACCCAGCACTTTGGGAGGCAGAGGCAGGTGGATCACCTGAGGTCAGGTGTTCAAGACCAGCCTGACCAACATGGTGAAACCCCATTTCGACTAAAAATACAAAAATTAATTGGGCATGGTGGTGTGCGCCTGTAATCCCAGGTATTCAGGGGGCTGAGGCAGGAGTATTGCTTGAATCCAGGAGGCGGAGGTTGCAGTGAGCTGTGATTGTGCCATTGCACTCCAGCCTGGGCGACAAGAGCAAAACTTCATCTCAAAAAAAAAAACAGAAAAGAAAGAAAGAAAGAAATGCTAAAAGGAAGTCCTTTAAACAGAATGAAATTGACACCAGATGATATCAATGAAGAATGAGGAATACTGGATTGATAACTACATTTATATATATATATATATATTTATATATCATCATATAAATATAAATATATATTTATATGACATAAATATATAAAATTATTTTCTTATTTTTAAATTTCTTTCAAACATAAGCGGCTAATGAGAAATACAGCATAGTATTAGAAGGTTTATAATTTATATATAAAACAGTAAAACGTAGGACAGCAATAGCATGAAACTGGGAGGGAAACAGAGGTAGGGAAAAATAAAGATCAGAGCAAAACAATATACAAAGCAGAAAAACAATGATCAAAGAAACTAAAAGATGGTTCTTGGGATAATCAATAAAATTTAAAATTTTTAGCCAGATTTATCAGAAAAAAAGAGAGAAGGTATAACATGCCAATATCACAAATGACAAGTTACATCACTCTCAATGCTCCAGATTATGAAAGAATAATAAGGGGTTATATGAATGAATTTGGAATAAATTCTAAAATGTAGATTAAATGGCAAATTCCTTGGAAGATACAAACTCCCAAGTCTCACTCAAGAAATACAGGTAAATTGAATACTTTTTTTTTTGTTTGTGACCGAGTTTCGCTTTTGTTACCCAGGCTGGAGTGCAATGGCGCGATCTCGGCTCACCGCAACCTCCGCCTCCCGGGTTCAGGCAATTCTCCTGCCTCAGCCTCCCAAGTGGCTGAGATTACAGGCATGCGCCACTGTGCCCAGCTAATTTTTTGTATGTTTAGTAGAGACGGGGTTTCACCATGTTGACCAGGATGGTCTTGATCTCTTGACCTCGTGATCCACCCGCCTCGGCCTGAATACTTTTATATTAATTAGAGAAATTGAATTTGCAGTTAAAAACCTTCCACAACGGAAACTCCAATAGCTTCACTGGTGAATTCTCCCAATATTTAAGGAAGAAATCATACCAGGCACACACAAACTCCTAAAAAAAAAGGAAGAAGTGAGAATATTTGCTAATGCACTCTGTTAGACCAGCATTACCTTGATAGTAAAACCAGACAAAGCCTTGACAAGAAAATGAAACAAACGGGTAGTTGTTCATGGTGACAGACAGATTGGAAACACAGAAAGGTCTTTCTGCAGGAAAAAAATGCGTGACTGTACTGTAGTATGTTCTACAATCGAGCACCTTGCTGTGTTTCCGTGAGTGAACCCAAGTGCAGGAAGTACACAATGTAACACGGGCTGAAAACGTAACTTTCAGAACTATACCTACAGTAACTTTTCCTCAAAGTTTGTAAAATACACAGAATCATGCTACGCTGTTTATACAATCTACATGTGTAACATGCGTATGCAAATGCACTGATGTGTGGTCACATCAGTCTAGAATAATAATTCCCCTGGGAAGTGGAAAGAGAACAGTCTTGCGACAAAAGCCACCTAGAACGAGTGCTTCAACTCAATATTTGATTTATTTTTTATTTTTTTATTTTTCTCTGCTGACAAGAATATGAATGTTTTGTTTATTTTTTTAAAATATATGAAGCAAATATGGCTAAATGATACAATTTGATGAAGCTGAATGATGTGTAGACAGTTTTTCTTTATATTGTTTTCTGCAAGCTTAAAATATCTCATAATACAATCATCGTTGCTTGTAAAACCAAACTGGCGAAAGGGTACACACAGAGAGGGATGCCTGACCTTCCTCATGCCAAGAGGCAATGGTGCAACAGGAAACTAGGATTTTTTTTTCCTTTTTTTTTTTTTGAGACGGAGTCTCAGTCTGTCACCCAGGCTGGCGTGCAGTGGTGCGATCTCGGCTCACTGCAACCTTCACCTCCCGTGTTCAAGCCATTCTCCTGCCTCTGCCTCCTGAGCAGCTGGGATTGCAGGTCCCCACCACCACGCCTGGCTAATTTTTGTATTTTTAGAAGAGACAGAGTTTCATCATGTTGGTCAGGCTGGTCTCAAACTTCTGACTTCCTGATCTGCCCACCTCTGCCTCCTAATTGCTGGGATTACAGGCATTAACCTCTGCGCCCGGCTGGAAACCAGGATTTTCATTATGGCTTCGATACCACCTGTTAGGTGGTATGAACCACGGGCCCACGCTGGGGATGCGTGGTGAGGGGCAGTGGGGCTGCCTGCTGAGGTGCTCCTGGGTCAGGCTGAATTTCGCTCCCTGACGGCCATTTGCCTTTAAGGATGCTCCCTTGGGCTGAACTAGATTTTCCAAGGCTTTCTCAAGTCACACCTTGCAGAGGAAAGTGAAAGAGGAGAACAGCACAGTTCCACAAAGTGAGTCAGATGTTCTGGAGCGTCCATTGGAAAAACAGAGACAAGGTGGGAATCACAGCAGCTGATCCCAGGACCTTAAATGGGGCTCAGCCGGGAGAGGCAACGTCCCCTGGCGCCTTCCAGCAGAATGAACCCCTCCCATCTCCCCCCCCAAAGCCCCCTGGGGCCTTCTGGCAAAATGAACCCCTCCCATCTCCAGCCCCTCCCTGGCCAGGGTCTCAGCACCATTCCCCCCTCATGGAAAACAGCTTTTCTTTCTCTTTAAGCACTTTTCATGACCGAGCTGCGTGGAACTACAAGCAGGTGGCTTCATCAATAAGTCTGCCAATCCGCTGTCTTCACCAACACTGCCTCTACCGCAGGGGAAAACAGAGGGACTTAAATAAATCTCCTAGAAAGAAAACAGGATGGCAGAATGATTTCCTGTTCCCAATCAGAGAAAAATTAAAAATAACAAAAACCACACCTTTTCTTTTTTCTGCCTGGCAGAAAAAATAGATTTCAGATTGGCCTAATTTCAGTAAGTGCGATTCCTGTCTGCTGCTTCCGTGTTTTCTCCCTGTCGCTGGAACTTAAAATAAATACCTTGCAAAGTAGTTTCTTTGCTTGTTTTATGGTTATTTTTAAAATAAACAGTATGATTAGAGACATGAGACAGAGCCTCACCAGACACGCCGAGGCAAGGCCAGAACCCCACTCCACATCTGGCCATGTCCCATGGGAACGTTGACCGGGACACAGTTCCCTAAGGGAAGACTCAGCCTGCTGACGATTGGAACGGCTATACAGATATTGAGATGATTTCACCTAAACTCCGGCTACTCCGACTTCCTGTCTATAGCACTCTATGGATTCCTTTAGAAAGACAGTTACTATTTAATTTCCTATTGCTTAGGTTATAAAAATAATATTTATTATAAAAATCTGTAAAGCACAGATAATTATAAGGAATATAAAAATTACAAGGAGCAATGTGAAGACATAGCCACCGGAGAGAGATTTCTTACGTACGTTTCTTAAGACAGCTTTGAAGGTGTTTTCTTCACAAAACCGGTGGGAACTGATTAGGATGGTTTACAAATGCCCCTCCTCCTTCCAGCCAGGTGAGACCGCACTTCACCTGCCCTGAGGGTAGATGTGGCCGTGTGGTGTGCTTCGGTCAATGATATTTGAGCAGAAATGTTGTGTGTTACTTCCTGAAGCGAACCTTAACAGCTAGTATACAATTCACTACATTCTTCTCTTCTGCAGTGGTGATTGCAGAAGATAAAATCTTAGTTTTTCTCTAGTGTCATCTTTATTTTAATTCATAAGTACATTAGAATACTAGACCAGTGATTTGTTAGGGGAATCACAAATACATTAGAAATCAAAACATAGATTTATTTGAAGACATTTAGCTGCAGGCCAGGTGCAGTGGCTCACACCTGTAATTCCAGCACTTTGAGAGGCGGAAGCGAGTGGATCACCTGAGGTCAGCAGTTCAAGACCAACCTTAGCTGGGCGCGGTGGTGGGCTCCTGAATCCCAACTACTCAGGAGGCTGAGGCAGGAGAATCGCTTGAACCTGGGAGGTGGAGGTTGTAGGGAGCTGAGATCACCCCACTGCCCTCCAGCCTGGGGACAGACCAAGACTCAGTCTCAAAAATCAGTCAATAAAATAAAGACATTTCATTTCCTAAGTGCTTGTGCATATTTTGCACCAGTGGAAATGCCACTGCCTACTGAGAAGAGTGGAAAAAAGCCGGGTCATTTTAGTGCCATGACTAATTTTGACATCACAGGCACTCTGAGGGTCTTTCGTCAATGGACCATGTGTTTGGAGAAGAGGTCTTATTTGCCCAGGCTGGAGTGCAGTGGTACAATCCTCACTCAGTGCAGCTCAGAACTCCGGGACTCAGCCACTTCCCTGCTTCCACCTGTCACACAGCTAGATGGCCGGTATGCCCCAGCGTGCCTGGACTCTTTCTTTCCAGAGATGGGAAGAGGACATTTTTCTCTTAACACAGCCGCCAACATTGAGGGCTTTCTGGAATTGCTCATAAGGTTGAGCAACCCATCACTTCTCTGGTTCTTAAGGACATGAAGTGACATGAGCGTTTGCATCCCTCACCAATTCCCAAATTCCAAAGTCTTTAGTGCCAGAATAGCAGACGTTTCTGTTTAAAAGCGTGGTTTTTTAAAGATATATTGAATGTGCCCCAAAATTTTCCTCCAAGTGTGCCAATGATTGTCAAACCCTTCTATTAAAAAAAAAAAGAATCAGTTTATCAATTCTCCCTAGTATCTAAGGGGTCCCAAAATTAAATGTCGGGGCCCAGATGTGACGTGCAGCCTTCCCCGAGTATGAGTTGCTTGGAATCGTTTGCAAATCCTCAGCGTCTCGGCAGTCCAGGGCAGCCCTATAGGCTCTGAGGTCTACACGGCCCACATCTGGACCAGGCCTGTCTAACGTGTGCTTTAGTTGGGACGGACGCCACTGAAAGCAAGCTTTGAATTATGTGATCCTCACAGGGAAGCCTGGTTGCTTGATTCAGGTACTAGACCCACAGCTGAGGAAGCAGGTGTGTGAAAAATCTCACAGGGCTGAAGAGTCGCCTACCGTGAATCTTTCTCCCTAATTCCTAAGCTCGCCCTGGACCCCAGCAGTACTGAAATAACGCCCTACAAAGCAAGTCCAGACCGAGCCACCACAGCCTGAGTGCCCGAGTCACCGCCTGGAGCAGAGCCCCTGCTGACCCTGGGTGGACATGGAGCGTGAGTGAGAAAGGGACCCGGGTCAGGTCTGGCTGCTGGGCACCCTGGTCCGGCCAGCCCTTATCGCAGCCCACAACCCTGCAGGAGCCGGCCTCACGGTGACTCCGGTTCAGGCTGGGTCCCCTGTCCTGCCCGGCCCTGCCTGGTGGAGAGGCCTCCTGAGCTGCTCTCCTTTTCAGCTCCCAAGCATGCCAGGAGTGGGAGGAGGGGACGCAGCCTGTTGACCATTTAAGAAGAAATGTCCACTTCAGCTAAACATCCCAAGCTCTTCTCCGCTATGCCAGCCCAGTTAAAATTTAGCCAGGCACACCGAAGCAAGCCCCATGAAGAACCCACAGCCCTCAGGACGCGCTGTGTGCCGGGTGGTGAGGATTCACCCAGTCTGCAGGGCAGACCGGCCATGTTCTCCTCGGAGAGCCAGAAAACCGAGCTGCAAAGCCCGTGAAGGGTGAGGAACGCAGCAGCGCTGGCAGCCGAGGGACAAACTGCAGGCCAGAACCCGGGAGTCCACGGGCAGTGCTTCCTGATGCCCCAACTGGCTGCTGTTCAGGTGCCTCCTGAGTCACGGGAAAGAGCGGACACATTGGCTTCCCCTGCAGCTGCCTGGCTGGCTGGAGTCGGTGGACACGGGCAGTGCAGAGGGTGATGTGACTTCTCTCCTCCCTCCTCCCTCCTCCTGTCTGCCTCCTCCCTCCTTACCCCTTCTTCCCCCTCCAACCTCTCCCCTCCCTCCCTCCCTTCCAGCCTCATCCCTCCTCCCTCCTCAACCTGTCTCTCCTCCCTCCTCATGGCATCTCTCTTCCTCCTCTATCCTTCCTCTCTCTTCTTTCATCCGTCCCCACCCACCTGTCCTCCCTTCTCACCCTGTCTCTCTCCCTCCTCCCTCTTCTCCATCCCTCCTCCCTCCTCCCTCTTCACCCCATCCCTCCTCCCTCCTCCCTCCTTCTTTCTTCCTCCTCATCCCATTTCTCCTCATTCTTCCCTCCTCACCTTGTCACTCCTTGTACCTGGTTCTTAACCAAAGGACAAGGCCATGGTGCTCAAGAGATCTGTGTTCTGCATTTCTGTTTTGTTAGGTTTTTGTTCGTTTTTCAGTTTAAAAACATTACAATGGAAACAAATTTCACTGAAACAAATTCCCGACAGACAGAATGCTCTGGTCAAAACAAAAATGCCTCAAAGTTGCCTGTAGCTGTAGATTTGGGAGAAAACAGTCCTGCCTTTTCCTTAAGAACGTGGCCACCACCTGAGGAAACAGCATTGCCACAGTGAATCCAGCTTTGCCTCCGAAGCCCAATGACTTCAGATCCCGTCCGCAGCAGGTGGCAGGCTTTTCTGACTTTGGTGGCTTCTGTGGCCTTTGTGGCTCCTGTGGCTTTTGTGGCTTTCGTGGCTTTTGTGGAACATTCCTTTCCTGTTGGTCCCTGGTAACCTGGCATGTGTTAAATCCCAAATACTCTTTTTACCTTTAATGACGTTTAATTTGAGTGGGGTCAACAGAAATCTACTGAAGGTTGTAGAACATTTATTTAAAGTGCTATTTGTGCAAAATGCACGTCCTGAGCAAAGAAAGATTTTTCGACCCTCTGTTGTCAGCTAGCATGGGGTCTGAATAAAGTAAGGTCAGGTGCCCGCCCAGGAAAACACTTGGCTTTCAGCTGCGTCACTGTTTTCCATGACTCCTGCTTTTAGTGGGGAAGGAGGGCTGTGGCCTTCCAGTGCTCGGCTGTGGTTTGCAGGCGTCCATGTCACCTGCACCTGCAGCCCAGGCTGCTGCCTCACCCAGCAAGCCATCTTCCTGCACCTCAGACGATGCTAAGATCCCTCCTGTCCCATGTAGAACACTGTGGCAAGGAAGCCTGGTTTCTCTTGGCGTTGCTTGTCAGCCCGCTGCTGTGAAAGTGCGTCCTTATCTGAGTCGCGGCTGCATGGAAGTGGACTTGCTGCTCTCCAGAAACCAGGAACGCTGGCGGTGAGTCACCCCCACCAGGGAAAATTGACCCTGGGACATGCGGCTCCTCAGGCCTACAGAAACCTCCTGCTGGCTGCCAGGTGGGAGAAGCTCTGGGCTTGGTCAGCTTTCCCGAATCCCAGGCAGCCTGGTTTAGACACAGATCCCAGGCTGGGAGAAGCCACAGGTGACGCCCGTGAAGACTGAGAGGCTGCGGGAGTTTGTCTTCCTCCCGAGCCACTGAGGGCCAGGACCTGCCACCTTCACACATGTGGCCCTGGAACCAGGGGCACCAGCCACGGCCCCTGGCCACATCCAGCCCACGGCCTTTTCCTAAACGGGCACAAGTTCAGAATGGTTTTCACACTTTTAAAAATGCTTTATTTCTGTGTTATGAAGAGGGACATGCACAGCCCATCGTACGCAGGACCCCGCATTTTTTATTCTTTATTTCCTGGCTTTCTTACAGACTTTGCCTTCATTCAGCATCGTCCCTGGTTCCATCCATCCATATTGGGATGAGAGGATTGTGTTTTTCTAAAATGGAACGTGCTGTCTGTTTGTCTTTCTCACGAGTGGCCCAGAGACTCACGTTTAAAATATTGAAAAAAAAATAGCATCTTGTGACACACAAAAATTATACCAAATTCAAATTTTGGTGTCCAGAAATAGTTTTCCTTCGAGCCCAGCCCCTCCGCCTGTCACGTGCGGTGTTTGCACGTCTGTTACACAGGGCTGCTCTCACGCTGCAGCGGAGACTGCGTGGCCCAGGGAGCCCAGAACGCCCACTCTCCGCCCACTACAGAGCAAAGTGCCAGCCCCTGGCACAGAACATGACAGGGATGCTCACATCCACTGACACGCCCCAGGACGGGCTGCGCCCTGAGTCCTTTCTTGTTACGATTGTGACTGACTTCTGCTACGTTATTGGATGTTTTCTTTTCTTTTTTCTTTTTGAAAGAAATACATGTTTGTTAGAACAAGTAAAAAAAAAAGATAAGGGGTCTGTGTGCTGAAATCGTTATAATGTCCCTCCTAACCTGTACTCCCCTGATCAGAGTGACCCTGTTTCTAATCTGAGGGGCGGCCTCCATGGTGAATCTTTGCGCAGATGTACAGGGTGCTGTTACTGATCTTTTTATGAAGAATGAAATACATGTTACTCAGCAGCGTGCTTTATTTCACTGAATGATGAACATCACTCTGGATTGATTTGGA
>CM052651.1:153097150-153136713 GCA_028533165.1 Leontopithecus rosalia
TAAGATTCCACAGTGGGCTTTTTACAGATGCACAGGACTTTCATAGATGTGTAAGAATCCACAGTGGTGTAATCCCAGCACTTTGGGAGGCCGAGGTGGGTGGATCACGAGGTCAAGAAATCGAGACCATCCTGGTCAACATGGTGAAACCCCGTCTCTACTAAAGATACAAAAAATTAGCTGGGCATGGTGGCGCGTGCCTGTAGTCCCAGCTGCTCTGGAGGCTGAGGCAGGAGAATTGCCTGAACCCAGGAGGCGGAGGTTGCGGTGAGCCGAGATCGCACCATTGCACTCCAGCCTGGGTAACAAGAGCGAAACTCCGTCTCAAAAAAAAAAAGGAATCCACAGTGGGCTTTATACAGATGCACAGGACTTTCATAGATGCATAAGATTCCACAGTGGGCTTTATACAGACGCATAGGACTTTCATAGATGCGTAAGATTCCACAGTGGGCTTTTTACAGATGCACAGGACTTTCATAGATGCGTAAGATTCCACAGTGGAATAATTTCTTCACCTCTGTCCTGTTGGTGAACATTCGTGTCTATTCTGTTTTTGTGTTATAATTCTGAAAACAAAAGCCTTTGTGTTCCAGGGTCTATGCACTAATGCTTTTATTCTGCAGCATAGAAACATAACAGTGGGACAGCTGAGTCAAAGCCCGTGGGTTTTTCTAACATGAAGACGTGGTACAACGCAAGCTTTCTCTCCCCAAATTGCAGCATTTCAGGATGGCCACACGAGAGGGATGGTCTTTTCTTTACAGGCTTGATTACTTTATATCTTTAAATATCTCTAATAAAATACCATTTCCTCTTTTTTATTTTTAGATAGATTCGAATGTTGAGGCTTAATCATCTAAAGGAAAGAGTGCAGGTTAGAGAGGGACGTGTGTGTTTCCATGGAAAGGGCTTGGATGGAACGGAAGGGCTGCTGGGACACCAGGTCCCCGAAGTCAGGGACCACCTCTGTCCTGCTGGCCATGGTGAGAGCACACGGCTGTTTGTGAAATGACAGAATGAATGGATACACGAGCGAATTAGTCATGGTGACAGCAAGGTCGCTGGAGAGGACGGTGCTGATGAATGAGGATGACAACAGGCATATCAATCCATCTCTGTCCCCCACGCCCCGCGTGGGCAGAACTGCTGCTGTCCACAGACATGTCTGAGAACGCCTGGCTGCAGGGCAGGAAGCTGAGACATTCTGCCTCCTCTGGATTGTCCTGCGTGTGACGAGGGGTCCTCACTAAGCTGTCATCTAACTATACTGGATGTAGGGAGAAGACATATTATGTGTTTTTGAAATTCAGCAAATGCTTTTTAAAAAAAGAGGAATTCTCCATTTTTAAGAGGTTCTCTCTGCTCAAATAAACTCCAAATGTTGAACTGGGCTGGCCTCACATTCCTGTGAATAAGAATAATAATAATTGTATTTATTTACTTTTTCTGTTAAAAAGAAAAACAGAAATCTTAAGTGATCTTATTACTCTTCAAAGAGCAAAACAGCTTTGCAGGCAAGGTTTGGAGCCCTCTCCCTGCACACGCCCTGTCCTTGGCGAGGCTCCCACTGAAGCCTGGCCTCCGAGCCCTCTCTTGTCCTCCTCAGACACTGGGCAGGCTCCAGCCGCCTCCAGCACTGTGTGCCTGGGCCCCCTTCTGCCTTGCGCCATCCCCCAGGGTGCCCCCTGGGCTCTCCTGCGCACAGAATGAGGGATGTCCCCTCCTACCCTAGCAGGTTACTTAACCCTCTCTTAGTAAATATATAAATAGATCCTGCCTCATAAGATGCTTCTAAAAATTGAATAGTAAAGCCCTTACTTAGCATAGCGCCTGCCTAAGAGCAATCTCTTAGAAAATCCATTCGTTCTTGTAATAATAAACAACTCGAGCCCATACTGACCTTCCTGCTTCAAAGGCCGGTGGGGTGGACCCACCCGAGTCTCCCCGCTGCCTTGTAGACGGGCAGGGCTGCTGCTATCCCCAAGGGGCCTGCACCATGGTGTGATGGCCTGTGCAGCCCAAGCCCCGAGGACCCGGCCTTGCTCCAGAGACGAGCCCAGCAGCCTCCAAAAGCCCTGTTCACAGAGTCGCTTCCATTTTCCACCCCAAGATGACAAAGGCGCCACTGGGCTGAGCCCAAAGTAAGCAGTGAGATGTGCGTGACCGGCCCCTCCACCACCCACTACTCCTGGCCAGCGAGAGGCGATGAAGGAAGCCGGGGCCTGCAGAGTGCCTGCGATGGCAAGAGGCAGAGGCCTCCAGGAGAGACGAGCTCTGTGCCAGTCCTGGGGCACACTCCCCACGAGGGCCCCGGGACCAGCTGGGACAAAGGCCAGTGGCCAGCGCCGGGCACTGAGGCCTGCATGAAGGGTGGACGGGGCGCTGTTGATAACAGGAACTGGTGGCCATGCAGGAGCCCTCTTTGCTCCCACCAGGCTGAGGTGAAGGGCAAGGATACACAGCTGGTAGAGGACATGAGGCTGACCGGAGCCGGGACAGCGCTGGGGACCGGGACGAGCGGGGACAGGAGGGCTCCAGGAATTGGGTGCTGTGGTGGGGGTGCTCCACCCTGCTGCAGCCCAGGAGGCCCCTCGGTCCCCTGTGCTTGGGACTGCATTGCACAGAGCACCCGGGCTTCTTTCACACGCGGCCTTTCTCAGCCTCCACGCACACTCAGCCTCGCAGCCCTCCTGCACACAGATGGAGGCCCACGGGTGGGCAGCGCACAGTGGGGATGATCTCAGAGCCTGCAGCGGCGTCCCTGCCTTTCCAGGCTTTGCACAACTGTGCTCCCCCCATGCCCACCATGGCACAGCTGTAGGTCCTGCAGGAGCCTCTCCGAGCCTGACTCCCAGGTCCAAACCCAGGGAGGGGGCCATGCTGGGGTCACAGCCCACATGGCCGAGGGTTGTCCCGCACCCACTGTTCCATGCTGGGGCCAAGCCACAGGGTGTCTCACCGGGCTGCCAGAGGAAGGGAGCTCAGTGCATAGAACCCTCTTGGTGGTAAGACAGAGACCACGCAAGCCAGCTTGTGTACAAAGTTCTTGCAGCTGGGAACCCCACAGTGCCTGGCCTCAGTCCAGGGATTACTTGAGCTTTCTCCTCTCTCCACCTGTCAGTCGTGTTCTCCCTCTCTCTCTGTCTCTGTCCCTCTGTCCCTCTCTCTCTGTGTCTCTTTGTCCTCTGTCTCTCTCTCCCTCTCTGTCTCTGACTCTCTCTTTCTCTGTCTCTGTTTCTCTGTCCCTCTCTCTGTGTCTCTTTGTCTCTGTCTCTCTCTCCCTCTGTCTCTGACTCTCTCTGTCTCTCCCTTTCTGTCTCTGTTTCTCTGTCCCTCTCTCTCTGTGTGTCTCTTTGTCTCTGTCTCTCTCTCCCTCTCTGTCTCTGACTCTGTCTCTGTCTCTCCCTCTCTGTCTCTGTCCCTCTGTCCCTCTCTCTGTGTGTCTCTTTGTCTCTCTCTCTCCCTCTCTGTCTCTGACTCTCTCTTTCTCTGTCTCTCCCTCTCTGTCTCTGCCTCTCTCTCCCTCTCTGTCTCTGACTATCTCTCTGTCTCTCCCTCTCTGTCTCTGCCTCTCTCTCCCTCTCTGACTCTCTCTTTCTCTGTCTCTGTTTCTCTGTCCCTCTCTCTGTGTCTCTTTGTCTCTGTCTCTCTCTCCCTCTCTGTCTCTGACTCTGTCTCTGTCTTCCCTCTCTGTCTCTGTCTCTTTGTGTCTCTCTGTCTGTTTCTCTCTTTCTATTCCTGGAGGAAGGAGGGCATTGAACCAAGTCCCAGCAGATGGTGGTCCTTGGACTGGCCTAGCTCATCCTCCTGGCTTTGGAGCTGGGCTTGCCTCCTCCCAAGCCTGGCTGCACTGTTGGTTGCGGGTAATGAGAAACCCTGGCACCGGCTTTGGGGAAGGAAGAGGAGTTGCATTTATTGGGAGAATATTAGGGAAGCTGATGGATCCCAAAGCCAGATAGAGGGTTTGCTGAGCTCGGGGCTGGAAGACCGGTGGGACCTTCCTCACTCTGCCCCCCATGTCGAGCTCCAAGCATCTGGCTCCCTCCCAACTCTGGGGTGGAAAGGGCCCCCAACAACCCCAAGTGCTTCCTGTTACAGATACATCACCCAAAGCGGCAGAATCAACCCTGTCCAGTGTGCACATCTACGTTTCAGGGAGGGGACTGTTGGCTCCACTGCTCCCTGGTAGAGCGGGCTGTGCAGCAGAGAATGCCCAGTGTGTGGGCAGCGGCCATGGCAAGGTGAAGAGCCTCTGCCGCCCGAGCCTGTCTCTGGCCACAGCTCCCACGGCCACCAAAGCAGCCGGCTGAGACCGCCTACAGCCTCTTGCTTCCCCTAAGCGGGGCTGAACCCCTGAGCGTGCTCCTAGTCATAGCCGGTGTTAAGGAAAACGCAATTCTTCTACCGCACTGAAAGGCTATAGCACAAAAATGTGCCAAACTACGGGCTAGAGCAGCGCTTGTCAAACCTAAGAAATGTCTGCACCGACTAGAAACAGAAACGTGTCCTCACGCCCCTCTCGGGGCCACAAGAGCCCAAGGGCTGAGGCCTCACTGCCAGGCTGTAGCGTGGCTCTCGTGGCTTGCAGAGGACGCAGTGCGTGGCTTCTGTTTGGCTGCAAGCGTCGCCTGAGCAGGTGTCTCCACGGCATGCAGTCCTGCCCTTGTTTGCCCTCAGGGGAGGAACTGGCACATTGTCACCACTTCCAGGGGAAGCTGCTCCGTGCTGCCAGCAAAGTCTTCATTGAACTCGAGGCCTCTCACAGACTCTCTGCTTGGCCACAGCTAAAATTCTGCTCTCCACTCAGTGATGGCAAAAGTCACCAATGGGTAAACTGTTGCTGAAATTCACAAATAAATAGTCTTGAAATTCTGAACTCAAAGGTCGGTATAGAATCAGTCTCTAACATAAGAATGTGTTTGGTATGTGTGTGGGGTGTGTATGTGTGGTGTGTGTATGGTGTGTTTGTGTGGTATTTGTGTGCGGTGTGGTGTGTGTGTATGTGGTGTGCAGGGTATATATGTATGTGATGTGTGTGGTGTGTGTGTGGTTGGGTTGTGTATTTGGTGTTTGGTATGTGTATGGTATCTGTGTGTGGTGTGTGTGTGCATGTGGTTGTGGTGTGTGTGTGGTATCTGTGCATGTGATGCATGTGGTGTATGTGGGGGACTGTGTGTGGTGTGTGCTCTGTGTGTGTGTGTGTGGTGTCTGGGGGATGTGTGTGGGGGTGTCATGTGGGATGGGGTCTGCGTGTGGTGTGTTGTGTGTTCGGTGCATGTGGTACATGTTTGTGTGGTGTGTGTGGTGTTTGTAGTGCCTGTGATATGTGTGATGAGGGTGGTGCATGTGTGGTTGTGGTGTGTGTGTGGTGTGTTCAGTATGTGGGGATGTGGTGTGTGTATGTGTTGTGTGTGCAGTGTGTGTGATGTGTGTGGCATATGTGAGGTTGTGTTGTGTGTGGCATGTATGGTGTATGTGTGTGGTGTGGGTGGGTATGCAGTGTATGTGGTATGTGTAGTGTTTGTGTGTGTGGTGTATGTTTGAGTGTACTGTAGTATGTGTGTAATGTGTGTAGTGTGTGTGGTGTGTGGTATATATAGGGTGTGTGGCATGTATATGGTATATGTGTATGTGGTATGTATGTGTGGAGAGGTGTGTGTGTGTGGTGTTTGTGTGGTGTGTGTGGTAGTATGTGTGTGTGATGTGTGTGGTGTGTGTGTATGGTGTGTGTGTGTGTGTGTGTGTGTGTGTTAATCACTGACTATCTTCATTTTCTCTGGACAACTTTGGGGAACAAAAAATCTGTAGCCTTCAATGCATTTATTCAACAAATCATTTCCTGCCTGCCACGTGGCTCCACACTATTCCCAGGGGCTGGTGCTCCTCATAGAGGTGACACCTGCTCCAGGCCTTCTAGTCCCAGGCCCTCCTCCCCGGGCACCATGGGAATATGTTGATCCTCATGACAATCCTGTGAGAAGATATACTCATCCCCTGTTTCACCAGCGAGGAAGCCAAGGCACAGGTAGGTCAAAGGACTTGTTAGCCAGTGCACAGCTGGTAAGCAGCAGTCGAGATGTGACCAAGGTATCCTGGTACCAGAGCCATGCTCCTAGCGCTCCGCCAGCTGACTCGGCTGCACCTGCTGGGTGAGTGGATGTGTTACCCCCGGTGGGTAGTACGGGTCTGCAGCAGCCTCAGCTCTTGCCTGCTCAGAAGAAAGAATTCGCTTGAGGGGCGTAAGGCGGAAGAAGAGACAGAGGCAAGTTTTGGAGCAGGAGTGGACGTTCATTAAAAAGCTTTGGAACAGGCGTGGAAAGAAAGAAAAGTGGAAAAGGGCCAAGCAGGCACCTTCAAGGCCAGTGCGGGCTTCGACCTCTGACTTGGGGCCTTGCCTCCCTACTTCCTTGGTTCTTCCCTTGGGGTGGGCTGTCCGCAGGTGCAGCGGCCTGCTAGCGCTTGGGCGGGGAGTGCGCGGCCTGTTTACTGGAGCTGTGCACATGCTCATTTGAAGCATTCTTCCCCTGTCAGTTGTGTTCCTACAGGAAGGTCATGCACCGGTTAAACGCTCCCATTTTGCCTCTTAGTGCGCATGCTTGAATCCACTTGCCCAACTCCAGAGATCTCATTGGGAAGGTACTGATCACCAGCTTCAGGGTTTTTTCCGTCTGTAGAGAAACAGACAGACTTGCTCTGCCACTGGCTACAACCAATTTTTATTTTAGAGACGCAGTTAGCAGCCACCTGCCCATCCCCTGACGGCTGCCTGACATTCCTGGCTGGGAGTCCCTCTCCTGCCCTGCTCCTGCCTGACTTCCTACTCTAGCAGATGTCAGTGAGGGACAGATGAACCAGGGAGAAGAGAGATCTGATTCTGGTGGGCTCTGTTACGGTTTGCGTTTTCAAATATATACATATTTAAATATTTTGAACTTCTTGGACTTTAGGGTTTCTAGGTTTAATTAATTTGGAAAATTTGGGGTCATTCAAAAATTATTCTGCCCTCCCTCTGGGACTCCAATTTCATAAACATGCAGATATTTATATTCACCTGATACTGTTCCTTAGGTCACTGAGGCTCTGTTGCTTTCTTAGATCTTTAATCCGACAGTGCTTCATTTTAGATAGATTCTATCAATATGTCTTCAAATTGAGTGATCTTTGTTTCTGCCGTACTTAGTCTCCTATGAAGCCCAGCCAGTGACCGTTCAATTCAGATAATGTATTTATAACTCTAAACGTTCTATTTGGTTCTTTATATAAATCTTTTTTCTTATTATGTTCAAAAATTTTTTTAATCTTTAAAATATTTAAAATATTTGTAATAGTTTTTAAAGTTGTTGCCTGCTAATTCCATTCTCTCTTTCATTTCTGGGTATGTATGTATTGACTAACTTTTCTCCTGGCTGTGGATCACATTTTCCAGCGTCTTTATGTCTAGTAATTTTTTATTGGAGGCTGGACATTGCAGTGGTATACTGCTAAGCAAGTGTATTTCATTGGCCTCTTTTGAAGATTGTCGTGTTGTCTTTGGTAGGTATTTGAGTAATGTGCTTATGAGATCTATTCTTTTGAGGCTAGTTTTTAAGGTTTGCTAGGGAAGGTTTAGGGCCACTTTTTTTCTAGGTCTAATTTAGCTTGTCTCCTAAGGGGTGACCCCTTTAAAATCTTTAGTGAATGTCTCGGGTTTTTCAATGAGGTCTTTTTACTCTGGCCTGACGGGAATCAGTTGCATGATTCCTGGGAAGGTTTTCTTTATGGCTTCCTGATAGTTCTTTCCCACATGTGGTGCAAGTTCATCCTACACATGCGTAGTTAGCATTCAACAACAGGCTTGACGGCATTCTTACGCGGACTTCTGGGATTCTTTCTTCCATCGCTCCCCACTGTCTTCTCTGAAAATTACAGGCACCCCAGCCTCGCCAAGTCCCATCTCTGTCTTCTCAAGAAAAAAGACCACCATGTTCTGCTCGGGCTTCTCTCTGGAGCACAATCTAACAACTCAGGCAGCCACAGTAACCGTAAGGCTCACCTCATCTTTATTCCCTAATCGACCACAGTCCTGTGCTGCTTATCGCCCACTGTCTGCAAACAGCCGTTACCTATATTTTTTTCAAAGTTTTTCATTGTTTACTGTGGAAGGACAAGTCCAGTACCAGTTATTCCAACATGTCTGGAAGTCAACTTCTCTGCTTTACTCATTTTCCAACAAAATTATATTAGTATATTAGTTTTACATCAGGAAGACACAACAACAATAGAATATATATACACAAAGAACAATCTGTTGCTCTATTTTTCTTAAATTTATCTGAAATAAATGCTTTTTATTTTTAGCCTAGATATTATAATTTTAAAAAGAAACTTGTTGTTTTCACAGCCCATACCCCAAATATTGTGAGATTCTTTTTTGCTGTAACACAAAGGCCAATCTCTTGACATAGTCTTTTTGCCATAGATTTTCATGTCACCCACATATATTCTGGGGTTCTAAGCAGCAAACAGTAGGTACTCAGTATAAGCTTTCTTTTTAGTGAAAGAAACAATCTTTTGGGCCTTAGTTTCTTTTGCAAAAATGAAAATCATAATAGCTTCTTTCTAAGTGACAACTCTGGTCTAAATGTTTGTTCCCTCTGAAACTCATCTTGAAACTTGATCCCCAGTGGGGCCATCTTGAGAGGCAAGGCATTTGAAAGGTGATCGGGTCATGAGGGCTCCACTCACATAAATGGATTAATTTGCTTGTGCGTTTGTGGATGAAGGGGGTTCATGGAGTACTGTCTTATCACAAGAGTAGGTTTGTTATCACGATGAGAGCAGGTCTGTTATGAAAGTCGGGTTGATTCTCTTGGGCGCTCTCTCACCACATGATGCCCTGTGCCGCCTCAGGGCCCTGTAGAGTACCCCTGCCAGCAAAATGGCTCTCCACGGATGTGGCCGCTTGACCTGGGACTTCACAACCTTCAGAACTGTGAAGAAATAAATTTCTTTTCTTTATAAATAATCCAGTCTCGGGTATTCAGTTGTAACAACGGGACATAGACTAAGACAGTTACTCTGAAGAGTAAGGTTATTTCTTGGTAGATACATTATAGTCTTGTATATAGTAGACACATGTAAACGATATTTTAACAAGAATTTGTGAGACAATTAAAACTTAGGCTTCAGTATCCTGCTGTTCCTTTAAACACTATTCAGTAAAGGTCATCGTCTCCTACTCCTGATGAAAACTCAGACAGGCTCAGGAATTCTCTGTTCCCTCCTAGGTAATAGATGGTCCTTCCACAGCTTTAAATCACAGCACTGTCTCCATTCAGAAATGCGAATGTCCTGCCTAAGATATGCATCAAATTCTGAACTTGATTTAATAGCCAGTGTCCTCTCCTCCCCAGTGTCCGTCTGCAGCCCAGCAGCCTACAGAGGGTGTTGCATAGAAACATGTGGGGTGGATATTATCTTTCTTTTCTTTAAAAAAAATTCACCAAAATATTACTTTGCTGAGGATTTAACTTAGAAAATCCAAATCTTTAAATGGCCAGTGATGGCCCTGGGTGTTTTTAGTTTCTGTATGAATTTTAATGCTTACATTTAGGCCTGAAAATCCACAGAAGCAGTCATGGGGTTGGGGGGTGTTGCTCTGTGGTGCTGGAGAAGCACACGAATCTGGGGCTCATTTCCAGACAGTGCCCTGTTCTGTAATAGGATCTCTGACCAGTGAACGGGGCTCTGAGTGCGGCAGACAGGCAGGAGCGCTCAGCCATGGGGTCTCATCTGTGCTGGAGAAACGGGACCCAGAACCACAGCAATGACTGCTGCTGGGAGGAACCTCACCGGCCACAAGACAACCCCTTCGCTCAGGGCCGGGCAGCCGAGCTCACTTCCCCAAAGCCGCCCAGGAGAAACCAGCAGAGCCGGGGCAGAGGTCAGCCTTCAGCTACTATGAATAAGTTCCTTTAAAAGACCAAGTGGTCTTCAAAATCTACACCCTTTCTAAGTCAACAAAAATCAAGTGAGATTCGCAAGTGGTGTCTGGAGCTGCTTTCTCCACCTTCCGTGAGGAATTTTTGACACTTGCAAGGCTTCCTTCCAGGAGACAAAAGTGAAGGAAGTATTGTCTCTGCTTTTAAGGAACTCATCATCTGGACCGGTTGAATGATGGGATAAGATTTAAGAGAAACTGACTAAAATGCAATCTTAATTCCAAAAAGCTCATGAACGGTAATAGGACGAAGAAGACAAGATTAATAACAACAGACGTAGGAAAGATGTGTGCGCGGTGTCCCCCGGGGACGGGGTCAACCTGCGGCCCCACGGAGCATGCGCCTGACTCTGTCTTACTCGGAACAAGGTCCACAGACAAGGACAGCTGTGCCCTCCTTCCCCCGGTCCCATGAGAGGACGTCTCCTATTTTTAGTTTCACAGCCCACTTTTTAAGCCATCCATAAAAGGAGCTAGGGAAGTATGTCTGGGATCGATAAGGGACTGAAGTCCATGTTTACAGAGGATTTTTCCCACCTAAGGAAGAGTTATGAGGGGCTCTGCTGCTCTCTTCCTGTAGCTGGGGAAGCACTGAGGGCAGAGGACGTGACCTGTGTGGGCCTGAGGGTCAGAACCTGAGCTGGCATGGAGACAGGTAGGTCGTTCTGTTTTGTCTTGTTTTGTTTTTGAGACTGAGTCTTGCTTTGTCTCCCAGGCTGGAGTGTAATGCTGGGACCTCAGCTCACTGCAACCTCCACCTCCCAGGTTCAAGTGATTCTCCTGCCTCAGCTTCCTGAGTAGCTGAGATTACAAGCAACCGCCACCACGCCCCACTAGTTTATATGTTTTTAGTACAGATGGGGTTTCACCATGTTGGCAAGGCTGGTCTCGAACTCCTGTCCTCAGATAATCAACCCACCTTGGCCTCCCAAAGTGCTGGGGTTACAGATACGAGCCCCTGCGCTGGCTGAAACATGCAGCTTTTAATGCAGCATTTCCCTAAATTTTAGTGTCATGTCTTTATTGATAATGTCTTCACATATTTCAAAATTCAAAGAATGCAAAGAACATTTTCATAAAAATCCTCATCCATCTAGTTCCCCTCCCAGGAGACAAGAATATTGTGTCTCCTGTGCATCCATGATAGAAGAATCACTGATAAAAGAATATCCGCGATAGAAGAATCTTCTCACAGGTAAAGAGTTGTTCATGCACGGAATGGGCTGAGGCAAGTGGTAACACGGACTCCATCACTGAGGGGTTAAAGCCACTTGCAGGGCTGACGTTGACGGCACCAGATGAAAGCACACAGCCATACCTCGACGTCCCTCCAACCGTGAGATGCCACGGCGTGACTCCCTTCCCCTGCTGTGAATGGTGAGTGGTGGAAACTCACAGCCACATGGTGCTGCCTTCCTGAACCCCCGCACCTCTTTCACCCTTAACCCACACGGTGCAGGCAGGGGCAGTGTTGTGCCACCAGCAGAGGCTCCCTTTCCTGCTCAGCCAGCTTTGCTTCCTGGAAGCTCTCCGGTGCTCTGCTCAGTGACCCTTGTACCCTCCACGGTTTCACCCCAGCCCTTCACCCAGTGTCCCTGCAGCGGCCCCGCCTCCCTGTTCTCCTGTGGTCTCTATAGTTTCTGCTCCTCCCTTTCAGTTCCTTAGACCCTGGGTCCTGTCACATGCAGCGGGCTTTCTCTATCCTGCCGGACCTGGCTTCCCGAACCCCAGCAGGCAGCGTCCTCACATTGTCTCTGGGTGACCCATCTGGCAGGTCTGTGAAATTCCACTGGAGGAGGAAGTCCAGAGATCACGAATATCGACCCAGGAGACACAGTGTAACTGGCCAGCCCAGCTTGTTCAGATCAGAATCAGTCTTTACAACACTAATGAAAATGGCCTCATAAACTAATAAAACCACACTCTCTTACTAAGAATAGCCACAGAGGTATGAGTTTCAGAAGCTACTTTTCATATGGTTTCGTTTGAAATTAAAATTTTTAGCACCAGTATTTCCACACTGTGGTCAGCAATTAAACAGTTCACAAAAGACAGCACAGCCCTGGCCTTTGTCAGCCCAAGGCTGCCTCACCTCCTCCCCGTCCAGCCCACCATCTGTCCCTGGAAGGAGCCAGCCTGGTCCTCAGAGCGATAGGCACACAGACCCATGGGCTCTTCACGGTGGTGGCGCTGAGGTGGGCTCTGTTTCAGAGACGGAGACCCCATGGCGCTGAGGTGGGTGTTGTCTTCTGAGCTGAGCAGGCCTAGAGCAGCAGGGCCAGGATCTCATGTCTCCACGGCGTCCTGTCACTGCTTCAGACTCCCGGTGAGCAACGGTGGTTCAAGGGAGCCACCCATCGGTGGTCACAGCCAGCTATTTCAAAGGAGGATAGGCTATAGGTGTCTGCAGAGGCTACAGATCGCAGACCAGTATAAACGCCAGCAAGGTCAGCGTCTCGGAAGAGAAGATTCTGACATCAGAATTCCTGGTTTGGATCTGACTCTGCCAGCTGTGCAAGCCACAGCCACTTCCTCCCTCCCTCTGTGCCTCAGTTTCCTCAGCCATCGCAAGCGTTGAACATCACCTGCCCCGCAGCGTGGTGAGTACCCAGTGAGGCAGTGTGCATTTTTCCTGGGGCAGTGCCTGGCACGCGGTTCGAGTTCCATGATGTTTGCTGTGGTTCCTGCCAACCTCGCTTTTTCGCATGTTTTGGGGCTATTGGGCTTCTATTTTCTGGGCCCAAATGTAAGACTCAGAATGAGGAACTTACTGTGACCACAGGCGCGCAGGCGGGGAGAGCCGGGCCAGCCCTGCGTGGACCCAGCCATTCCAATCTGCTTGTCAGAAACTTGGAAGCTTCTAATGGAGGAGAACAGCTGAAATTAGTTCGTTTAATTTAAGTTCATCCACAAACAGCATGAATAATGAATTAAGGCTCTGGAGAAGTGGAAATATAAGGCAGTAGCAGAAAAATACAACTCAACCCAGAAAACAGCCACCGGATGGAAAAAACCCACAAGAACAGTCCGCAGGGGGAAGGCATCGAGGCAGCGGCAGGATTTCCAAGGCTGCGAAGGAAGCGTGGAAACGAGGGGAGATCTCGTGTGCTCTGACCGTCGTCGCCGGCAGAGCCTGCAAGACCGTGACCCTGGATGGCGGCCACTGCCACCCTAACACTGCATGGGCACAATCTCACATTCGCTCATTCCCTCATTCACACATTCACAAATTCAGTCATTCATGGATTCCTTCGTTCACACATCTACTCATTCACACGTTCACTCACTCCCTCATTCATGCATTCACTCATTCTCTCATTCCCTCATACATGGATTCACTCATTCTGTCCACAACTCTTCATCCCATCCCTGCTGGGTGCCAGGCCTCATGCCAAGACCGCCTCTCCCTCGTGGAGCTTCAGTGTCAAACTCCAGTCCATGTGGCTGCTCCAGGTCACAGCAAACAACTCCTGTTATGCTTGAAGGAAACTCAAACATGCAATTTAAGCAGAAACTTGATGTATTTATTTCTGTGGTACCTGAGTGGGTAGAGTAGAAAGGAGAATTTCTACTAGAATTTTCTAGAAAGAGAATTATCTTAAGTTTGACAAAACACTTAAACAGACCCTTAGTTACACAGAATAAAAGTCTCAGGCTTGGAAAAGAGAGGTTTAGATAATGAAAAGAGAAGTGTGTGTGTGTGTGTGTGTGTGTGTGTGATTTAGATGAGCAATTTATACATACAGGTCTATGCGATGTATATGTATCTGTCTGTGTGTGGATGGTGGATGGAAGAGAGAGAAATGTCAGTAGGAACCCCCAAGGATGGTGTGCCCATGTGGAAGGTGCTCACGTGGCAGGGACAGACAGTGCCGGCCACAGCAGCGATGGGTGCTCTCTGGCTTCCAGCCTTTCCACATCCTTGCTTCACTTCTCCCTTGTCCCCGGCAGAACCTGCTGTGCACAGCTGTGTGCACTGGTGGTTCCAGGCAGGATGATGTGGTTGGGGCTGCCCATGCTGGATGCTCCGTGGTGTGGGGTGGTTCTGGATGGGATGGTGTGGTGGGGGCTGCCCATGCTGGGTGCTCCTCGGTGTGGGGTGGTTCTGGGCAGGATGGTGTGGTGGGGCTACCCATGCTGAGTGCTCCGCAGTGTGGGGTGGTTCTGGATCGGATGGTGTGGTGGGGGCTGTCCATGCTGGGTGCTCCGCGGTGTGGGGTGGTTCTGGGCAGGATGGTGTGGTGGGGGCTGTCCATTCTGGGTGCTCTGCGGTGTGGGGTGGTTCTGGATGGGATGATGTGGTGGGGGTTGTCCATGCTGGGTGCTCCGTGGTGTGGGGTGGTTCTGGACGGGATGGTGTGCTGGGGGCTGTCCATGCTGGGTGCTCTGCAGTGTGGGGTGGTTCTGGGCAGGATGGCATGGTGGGGGCTGCCCATGCTGGGTGCTCCACAGTGTAGGGTGAAGACAGCTGCCCAGAGGGACAGCCCCCACCCCTGCAGGGAGGGCCAAGGGAAAATGCACCCACAGGACCCAGGGCTGCATGTGCTGAGCTGGGGAGGGAGGATGGGGCACAGAAACCCTGGGGAGGGCACTGCACAGCCGTGGCCTCACCAGGGGCTTGGTTCTCTGTGAGATACTCAAAGAAGAGGCAGCATGGAAGGATGGCCTGAGCTGGGCACAGAATCAGGCACGTGCCCTCTGTTCCACGGGGTTTCAAATAGCGAGTGCCCTTAAGGTAGAGTCGTCCCAGCAGGCAAGCTCTGCACCCTCAGGTCTCCATGCCCTTCAATCTCTTCTCATTCAAGGTCGACCAAGGCACAGAACCCCCTGCCGTAGACAGTGTGCAGCAGAGCAGGTGCTCAGCAGGGTGGAGCAGATGGGGGATCTGCTCAGCTAAAACGCAGCAGACGCTTGGGTGCTTATGCTAGGCCAGGTGACAGGGAGCCCTGTTTCTATGCCTGCAGAGCCCACGGACCCCATCAGCCAGCTGGATTAGTCTGTTTTCATGCTGCTGATAAAGGCATAAGACTGGGAAGAAAAAGAGCTTTAATGGACTTAACAGTTCCACATGGCTGGGGAGCCTCACAATCATGGCAGAAGGCAAGGAGGCACCAGTCGCGTCTTACACGGATGGCAGCAGGCAGTGAGAGAGCTTGTGCAGGAGAACTCCTCTTTATGAAACCAACAGATCTCATGAAACTTATTCACTATCATGAGAACAGCATGAGAAAGACCAGCCCCTCTTCGTTCAATTACCTCCCACTGGATCCCTCCCACACACGTGGGAATTCTGGGAATTACAATTCAAGATGAGATTTGGGTGGAGGCACAGCCAAACCATATCACCAGTCAATGGGGTTGGAGGATAAGGGGAGGGGGTCCTAGACTGTGCCCAGCCAGTTCTCAAGCAGGCCAAGACCAGCAGGACCACCCCCTGCCCTCATCTGGCTGCAGGTGCACAGCAGCCCAGCTGTGGCTGGAGGTCCTGGTGTCTGGGGATTCCTGGGGGTGGTCAGTAATTCCATGAGTTCCCAGCTGAGGCTCTGTGCCTGCCTTCTGTTGCTTGTCTTGCCGGCCAAGGAGACCCAGCTACCTGCTCTGGTCCAGGAGCTGCCGGCACACATGGCCATGGCGCCCTGGAGACCTGCTTGTGCCATGCTGTCCTGGGAGGCACACCCTGAGCAGGAAGCGAAAGCTGCCCATTAACCATTGCTTATGTTGATAAATACTGAAATTGATGGGTTGAAATGTTGAATTGATACTCTGGATGTGGTAGGTTAAATAAAATACATTATTCAAATGAGCTGTATCTGTTTCCCTTTACTTTTTTAAGGTGGCTCCTGGAAGCGTCAACTCCCGCAAGCATCACATTTCTGCAGAGCAGCACTCCTGCCAGCTGCATCTCATCAGTCTCTGACCTCCCACACCCTCCGAGCTCAGGGTGAGCACCGCCGGGCTGAAGGAAGCCTCATCCGATGGTCAGGAGCCTTGTTTGGAGTTCATCAGGAAGGAAGGAAGTCTGGTCCTCCCCACCCCACCCCACCATCAGCAGCATCTGAGCAGGAGTGGGCGGGACCTGGCCAGCAGCCCTATCACTTTCGTCCATGAAACCCGACCTTCCCCCCTACTCCTGGGCTCCCAGGTGGGTGTGCGGCCACCCAACCTCCCCAGCTGCTCCCGAATGGGTGTGTGACCAGCCCTCGCCAGCAAGGACACAGCTTTCTAAGGGCTGGAAAGTGCAGCCACGACGAGGGAGCGGCCAGCCAGAAGGGAGCAATGACCGCCCGGCTGGCCCCGGAATTGCTGCAGCCCTCAGAAAGGCCACCCACAAAGCAAGCTCCAAGGAAACACCACCGGAGCAGGGCTGAACCAGAAACGGGAGTGGGTGGGGTCTGGAGGGAGGAAATAACACTGTTGAGAAGGAGCTGGTGGTCCTGGCATGAGCCCGTGTGGCGGCCACAGGAGGCCACATGCCTAAGTTAACCTTGGCATGCCACCACCACGACCTCTTTACTCCATCTGCAATCAAACAGGTCCCACCTAAGACAGCCGCGCTACAAATCTGGAGGCCAGGGCAGGGAGAAGACAGATAAACCAACAAAAACACATTCTTTTCCTCATAGAAAATGTGCCCAAGGTTACAGGGCAAAAGTTGCTCACAGCTTTCAAGTCACCCCAGGCTGCCCCTCAAGGGCAAAATGGACAAGGAGGAATAAAATTTCTCTTCCTGGTCCTTCCCTGGTCTGCTGGGCCCCACTCCCCATCAGCTGGGGGGAGCCAACCGTGTGCCGAGAGCAGCTGACCCTGGAGGCTCCCTCTGCCCAGATCCCAGCGCCACAGGACATGCAGCCCCTCAGCAGGAGCAAGTGTGGGACCATGGGCATGGACCAGGGCCAGCCAAGGGGAGATCAGCATGGGCTGGGTCTGTCTTCAGTTTCGGGCTGGGGCACCTGCTGCCGCCCGTACCTGCAAGCTCTTCCGCTTCAGCAGCCCAGAGGATGGAACCCCATGGCCTTCAGGAGACCCCAGTAGGGCTCTCATGGACACAGAGAGGAGGACAGGCCAGGCTGAGCAGCCTGACCCAGATAGCAGGTCCGTCACCAGCCCGTAGGGGACAGGAGGACAGTCAGTCAGCGGGGGAGCCGGCCAGACAGAGCTCTGGTGGAGGCTGCCAGGTGGTCCCTAGGAGGGGCGAGAGAGCTGAGCCGGGTGCTTCCAGCCAGATCCGTGGTGGGACACAGCTGTCCCAGGAAGGGATGAGGCCTGTGGCCAGCAGCTCTCTGCAGCCCAGGCCATGGCTGGAGGGACTGTCCGTGGAGGGACGGCTGGAGGCCAACAGTCTTCCCTGAAGCCCGGGGAATGAGCCATTATTTCTGACCTCTACACACAGTGTTTCATTGTACTCACAAGAAATCACTGCTGAGTCACGTGACCAAATTCTAACTGCTAAGACCCAGGCCACTCTAGACAAGGCCTCTAGTAATCCTCCAAGGAGGTTCAGGGCACCCAGGAAGCCACGGGGACGGCCTGGCAGCCGAGGGCTCGAGGGTCAAGAGTGTGAGCCCGGCTGGGTGACAGCGAGACACAGCTGCACACAGCAGGAGGTGTGCCAAGGTCCAGCCCAGGTCCTGCCAGGCTGTGCAACAGGAGATGCAGGAAACTGACCCAAGACAGCATTCTAAACTAGACGACAGGCTGCTACACCCGAGCAGCAAGCTCTCCTGATGAGGGCCGGTGCTAAGGATCTTCGGCTCTGCAGGCCTCGGGGTCTCTGTTACCACCGCTCAGCTTGCTGTAAAGGGAAAGCAGCAGGGACACACAGAGGATAAGCGTGGCTGCCGCGGTGAACCTTCATTTACAGAAGCAGGCTGGATTCGGCACGGGCCAAAGTGTGCCATCCTGCTCTAGAGCAGCGCAGGGGACAGCGGTTTATGGACTGCGGTTAATGGCCGTATTCTCTCTCAGTGGCCTGTCTTGGGGCCAGACTGGATTTATTTTTTGTTTGTTTGAGATGGAGTCTCTCTCTGTCACCCAGGCTGGAGTACAGTGGCGGTATCTCAGCTCACTGCAACCTCCACCTCCCAGGTTCAAGTAATTCTCCTGCCTCAGCCTCCCAAGTAGCTGGGATTACAGGTGCCCACCACCATGCCTGGCTAATTTTTGTATTTTTAGTAGAGACAGGGTTTCACCATGTTGGTCAGGTTGGTCTTGAACTCCTGAGTTCAGGTGATCCTCCCACCTTGGCCTCCCAAAGTGCTGAAATTACAGGTGTGAGCCACCGCGCCCAGCCCAGATTTATTCCGAATGACGGTTGTCAGACGGCAGTGTTTAGCTGAGCTCTGCTCCTTACCATTGCTCGTGCGTGCACACACATACAGACCCCAGCAAGGGTTCACTGCCGTCCTCACTCAGGTAACTTTGGCCCCAGCCACGCTGAGTCTTGTGGAGACGTTATGTGCCATACCGTTTCGTGCATAAGAGACGTAAGTGGGAACTCCCCAGTGAGGGCCACTGCACTGCCGATCCCAGCTCCCTAAAGGCGAAAAGGAAACAGTGAACGTGAAGCTGGAGCTGGGATTTAGTCCTCAGGGGAGGAGGGTGAGGAGAGGAACAGAGCTCTGCGGCCGCCTTGTCCTCGGCATGCCCGTGGCCCAGGTGCCCAGGGGGTGGGGGTTGAAGGTGAAAACTGACGGGTTGGAATGTTGGAATAATACTTTGGATGCATTAGGTCAAATAAAACACATTATTGAAATGAATTTGATGTGTTTCCTTGTACTTTCCGAAGGTGGCTCCTGGAACACATTAACTCACACAGCACCACCCTTCTCTCGGGGAGCGACCGGCCATGGGTTTGGCCTCTTCGGGAAGGGACTCGTGGCCTAGGCTGACTTGGGCCTTCAGTGATGGCGTTGCACTCGGCAGGGTCCCGGAAGGGCTGGACCGTCATAACGGGCTCCGTGGCTGCTGAGCAGTGACAGTAGACAGCTCGCCTCCAGCAGAGTGAAGTGGACTTGGATGCTCACTGGCCGTTTGTGAGTAAATGTCCCCGTTTTGTCTGTTGAGACGTAAAGTGGTCCCAGAGCGCCGTTCCTGAATGAGCCATGGAGGCGGTGAGTCACTCAACGATGCTGCACTTTTGCCATTTTCTCGTTCTTTGGAAAAATGATACCATAAAAAAGCTGTCCGTCAGCAACCAGAGCCACGCGATTCAAGGCGTACGTAGCGCCCCCACTCCTCGTAGCGGTGGCTGCACGCAGCACCGGCCGTTGAGGACGACTCCGGTCCCTGCGACACCAGGCAGGTCAGACCTTCCCCTGGGTCCCGGCTCACTCATGACTCCACTTGCTAAACCACGCAGGGTGCTGTGCCTGTGTCTCGGCATGCTCAGCTCCAGCCTGCCCCTGGTTCTGCTCCATGCAGGTCCCACTTCGAGCCACACAGAGCTGAAGAAGGAGGCCAGGGCCAGGTAGCCACAGAACGTCGAATGCCAAGGTAACACCTTCAGAGAGTTATCAAGGGATTTTAAGGAGCTTGTGCACAGAATCAGAACTGTTTTTTGGTGCGGGGAGACAGCCTTGCTCTGTCTTTGGGATAAAGCCTGTGACAGGCCCGTGTGGCCTTGCACACTCTTGGCCCTGCTCATCGCACATGGTGCCTTCCTCCCTGGGCTTCAGCCCCACTACCCCTTCCCAGTTCCATGGGGCACCAGCTCCTTCCTGCCCTGGGCTCTCAGCACGTCCTGGCCTTTCTGCCTGGAGCACTCACCAGGCAGCCCTCAGCTCGGTGTCGCCACCTGCTCGCCCAGTCAGCATGTACTCATCCCACAGGTCTTGAGTCAGCGTTGTGGGCTCAGACAAGCCTTCCCCAACCAGCAGACCCCATCAGAGGGCACTCGGGCCTGTGCGTCTGCCACGCCACTCGCCATCACTGTGGTTCCAAGGGAATGAACACCCTGGCACCTGCCTTCCCGACTGAAACACCAGCCTTCTGAAATGCCAGCCTTCTCGCTGTGTTGGGCTCTGACTGTGCCCAACACCACCTCAAGTGCAGTGAGTGCTGGGTCCACTGACAACGAGCAGGGAAGGGATGCTGGAAATGGGTCGGGGAGTCCAGGCCAGGTGTCCACTGGATGGACCAGTGTGAACGTGTGAAAGTCGATCACGTCCGGCTGACGGCAGGCCTGGAAGTGGAGACCCCACAGGGGGTTAGCGCTGGGCTGGTGGGGGTGAAGGCATGTCACCACACGGGGTCAGCGCTGGGATCATGGGGGTGAGGGCCTGTCACCACACAGTGAGTCAGTGCTGGGCTCACAGGGTGAGGGCGTGTCACCACAGGGGGTCAGCGCTGGGCTCGCTGCGGTGGAGGCGTGACAGCACTGTCAAGGCAGGCCTCGGTAATCACTACCGTAAATCACGTCTGAAGAGACGTTTGTGACCCATGTGCCTGGCCAGTGCCAGGAAGGCCCCTTGGCATGGGGGGAGGGTCCTTGCTCGCTCCACAGGGCACCCCTGGGCCTGACGACTCTGCTGGCTGGGTACGGACAGGAGGCTGCCTCTGGGGACAATGACAGCCAGACTCAAGCCTTCCGGAAGTATCCTTTTCAAATGAATAGAAATCAGAACAGCTTTCTTCCAGAATGTTTTATCGGTAACTTTTCTGTACAAATGTCCCTAATACAATAGCAAAGAACAAGAACAAAGGTGACTGCTGTATTTCCAGACAACATTCACGTGCACACATCCATCTAGGAGCCCTCCCACCTGTCAGTGCCCACCTCGCAGACAAGGGAACGGAGGCACAGGGAGGATGACAGGCAGTTTACCCGAGTGATGGGGTCACATTGCCAGTGATGGGGCGGCGGATCCCTGGCCAGCAGGCCTAGCTCTGACTCAGCTAGGCTGGCCCGTGTGGCCCCGGAGGCCGTGAGTACTCAAGGTTGAGACATTCCTGGGGCCTTCCCCACATCCAGCCTTCTGAGAACGCTATGCGCTGTGGCTTAAAGGCTTCATTTTAATTCAATTTGTGCCCCTTCTCAGACATCAGACAACACTTTGTTTTGAGAACACAAAGTTAATGCAGGGGAAGGAATCTGTGTTGCTGATCCTGGGATGCAATGTCACCACTGCTTATTTTATTTAAATCAAGCTAAATCCAACCCCTACCAACATTCCATAAAGGCTCATGGGAAATTCTGTCTTGAGGAAAACTGGTTTCCCCGACACCCCAGAGCAGGGATAAGGTCCCCCGCCAAGGGTCTAAAACAGAGGTAAGCATCCAGGAAAGGCCTTTTGCACGGACCCACCTGGTTAACCCAGAGGAGCCCCTGAGTCAGGGCCCTGCTGCCTGTGTGCCCCTGAGGCCCAGGGGTCCCCTCAGGCAATGGGGGTTCCTTGAGGCCCGGGGTCCCCTCAGGCAATGGGGAGATCCCTGAGGCTTGGGGCCCTGTGCTCAGCCCAGCCTCGCTGTACACAGGCACACCGGGCAGCTGATGCTGCCAGCTCTCCCACCTCACTGGCCCCACCACTGAGGGGCTTACGGCTCCGCCAGCCTGGGTCCCTTCCTGGGCTGGGCAACCTTCTCCCTTATTCCCACCCTTCAAAGCAGTTCGTTTCTGCTCTTGCCTGTCAAGATACCTGGTTCCAGTAAAAATGGAAAAATAGCTTCCTTCTACCCCCAACCCGAGGAAGTCAGCAGCCGCCCTGACACTCTCTGGAATTGGGGGTGGGGTCTGCAGGGTTTAAAAATAAAATAAATGGAGGGAGAGCCTATTAACAATGTCACAGTAAATCACTGTTCCGGTTTTATAAAAGGCACCAAATGGAAGAATTATGCATAATTTATGAGCAGTTTTGCTACTCACTCTTCTCTCTGCATCACTCCCAGTACACACACACACACACACACAACACACACATACACAGACACATACACACACATACACACACACCACACATACACATACACAGACATACACACACAACACATACACACACATACACACACATACACACACACACCACACACATACACACACATACACACACAACACATACACACATACACACACAACACATACACACATACACACACATACACACACATACACACACAGATACATACACACATACATACACACACAACATACACACACATACACACACACCACACACATACACACACATACATAAACACACACACAACACACATATACACACACCACACACATACACAGACACACACACATACACAACACACACATACACACACACAACACACACATACACACACACAGACACATACACACATACACACACAACACACACACATACACATACACAGATACATACACACACATACACACACATACACACACAACACATACACACACAACACACACATACATAAACACACACAACCCCCATATACACACATACACACACGTACACACACGTATACAAACATACACACATAAACATAAACACATACACAAACACACGTACACACACATACAAACATACACACACATACACACATAAACATACACACATGTATACACACATACACGCATACACACACACACACAGGATGGGTTTTGGAAAGATGGGAACTTTGAGCCTGTGAAGGCTCCCCAGCAGTTCCTTGAATCCACATCCTCACTCAGGATGGAGCTGTGTCAGCCCCACCCCAGAAACTCACCCAAACGCAGCAGGAATCACACCCAATAAAAGCAATGCAAAGCTCAAGTCTGCTAAGACATACTTGCTGTCACTCAGATCCTGGGACGTTCCCCTGCGGCTCCAGAGCCAGCCAATCTGACCCAGAAACACCTCGCCCCTGACGCATCCTTCCAGCACCGCTTCCTGTCCCTACACGGAGCAGAACCCCAGCCAGCAAAGCCCCTGAAGTGCAGGCCCCTGCCTTCCTCGACAGCCCCATGCGCTGGGGCCTCCTGGCACCTCTGCGGGTACCGCCTCTGCCTACTCAAACCTGGTGGCAGGCTCTGCTTCCGCCTTCTCACTCCTTTCCTTCCATCACCACGCATAGACAGACTGACCCAAAGTGTGAGAACCTCAGCTTCCCGGAGCCCCGGGACTCACCATGACGTTCATATTTCATCCAAAAACACGTGTTTTTGTCAACTCTTGATTGCAAGATTCCTTCAAAGACTTTCTCAACAAGGACCTCTAACAAGAATCTGAAATGGGCCCCCTTCTTTGGAATTCCCCCCAGGGCAGGTGAGGCCGCATCGCCAGAAGGAAGCTGCCTGCCTAGCCCCCAGGGACGACACTCTGAGCTGCATCCATGACACTCACAAGACCCACCACCCTTCCCACAGAGATGAGCTTTAAACTCTGCCAAGCGCAAGTAGGAAGAAGAGAGGAAGAAGGGTCCCCACACACAGCAGCTTGTTCAGGCCCTGCCCTCCAGGAGACCCAAAGATAGAGGGTCACTCCACACATGCTCCCAAGGCCTCACAAGCCAGGCTGGGGGCCATGTGGACAAGCAAGGCACGGGCCCATCAGGGAGGCATCCACATCAGTAAGGCGTCCACACACAACTGGAGGGGTCTCTGTAGCCCTGAAGTCACAGAAGGGGGCATGCCTTCTGACCAAAGATTTTATACCTGAAAATGGTCCTGTCCTATGCTGCAGAACACGTGGCTAATAGAGACAGAGACAAGGCCACAGAGACGGGGCCACAGACAGAGACAAGGCCACATGCAGAGACAGGGTCACAGACAGAGACAAAGCTACAGAGACAGGGCCACAGACAGAGACAGTGCCACAGACAGAGACAGAGACAGGGTCACAGACAGAGACAAAGCTACAGAGACAGGACCACAGACAGAGACAGTGCCACAGACAGAGACAAGGCCACAGAGATGGGGCCACAGACAGAGACAAGGCCACAGAGATGGGGCCACAGACAGAGACAAGGCCACATGCAGAGACAGGGTCACAGACAGACACAAAGCTACAGAGACAGGGCTACAGACAGAGACAAGGCCACAGACAGAGACAGGGCCACAGACAGAGACAAGGCCACATGCAGAGACAGGGTCACAGACAGAGATGAAGCTACAGAGACAGGGCTACAGAGACAGTGCCACAGACAGAGACAAGGCCACAGAGATGGGGTCACAGACAGAGACAAAGCTACAGAGACAGGCCTACAGACAGAGACAAGGCCACAGACAGAGACAAGGCCACAGAGATGGGGCCACAGACAGAGACAAGGCTACAGAGATGGGGCCACAGACAGAGACAAGACCACAGACAGAGACAAGGCCACAGACAGAGCCAGGGCTTCAGGCAGAGCCAAGGCATAGGCAGAGGAGCAGGGAAGCAGATGGTCCTCCTGGAGCATGGGGGGCACTCAGAAGGTGCGTTCTTGGCGGGGGTGAAGCTGGACCTCAGGGGCAAGCAGCATGCATGGGTCAGGGAATGGGGAGAACTTTCAAGACAGAGTCAACAAAAGGTGCAAAGAGGCAGAGCCCGGGGGATGTGAAGGGTGCTGGGGACTCCCTGTGCTTGGGACTGGCTGAAAGGTCCTGTGGGAGGGGATGGAGCAGCAGTGGGTGGGGCTGGGTGGCCTGCCGTGGCCAGGTGGCCTGCCGTGGCCTGAGGTGTCCAACTCCATCTTGGGTGGCACGGCTCTGGGGGCACCTGCAGGACCAGCAGCTGAGCTAACTGTGCAGCCGGGGTGCTCGCCCTGGCTGACGGGGTAGGAGAGGCTGGGACAGCCACAGGAGAAGGCTGCATGCACTGCTGCATGCACAGCTGCCGTCCCCATGGCTGACAGCACCGGGGAGCCGGGAAAACAAAAGGAGACAGAGTCCTGACGACGGTCACCTGCAGCCTGACGATGGTCACCTGCAACCTGACAATGGTCACCTGCAGCCTGACGACGGTCACCTGCAGCCTGACAAAGGTCACCTGCAACCTGACAATGGTCACCTGCAGCCTGACGATGGTCACCTGCAGCCTGACGACGGTCACCTGCAACCTGACAATGGTCACCTGCAGCCTGACGACGGTCACCTGCAACCTGACAATGGTCACCTGCAACCTGACGACGGTCACCTGCAGCCTGACGATGGTCACCTGCAGCCTGACGACGGTCACCTGCAACCTGACGACGGTCACCTGCAACCTGACAACGGTCACCTGCAGCCTGACGACGGTCACCTGCAACCTGACAACGGTCACCTGCAGCCTGACGATGGTCACCTGCAACCTGACGATGGTCACCTGCAGCCTGAAAAGTGGCTCAATCATTGTTTAAAGTTACATTCAAATAACAGACTGCCAAAAAAAGTATTAAAAACAACAGAACGCTCTGTTGATGTCTTTCTCTGCCTCCCTGCTCTCTCCTTTTCTGCCAAGACACACACATAAACCCGGCGGAAATACAAGCAATGTTCTCAGCAGCACTCCTTAAAATTCCTACTTGACATCTCAGACACTCCCCAAAATTCCAAGCTCGTAGCAATTGCCAAAGTCTCTTTTTTCCTTTCTGCTCTCAAAAGTCTTCATGGGGTCAGGCCGTGGCCAGGACCCTCCCATGTCACCCGTTTTCCCCCGGCCTCCCTGTCTTCTCCAATGGCTCCTGGGATGCTGGGTCCTCACCCCAAACTCACTGGGACGCAGAAAGACCTGGGGAAGAAGCTGTGGAAGCCTCTGGAACAGGCTGTTCTTCCCATGCTGTGGGTTTTCATGAGGGGCGGAGCGAGGCATTAAAAGCTTTGAAATTTACAGTTAGGGGCCACAATTACAAAAAAGAACATAAAATGATAAACACAAAGTGAGGTCGAAATGAGAAAATTATTTGGAATAGAAGAGAAATCGCAACAAGTTATGACTGTTGAAAAGCTGGCAAATACTGTAGGCGTGATGCAAAGGAAAAGTCACGTTTCGGACTGGGTTTCTGATGCTGACTGGCACTTGGAAATATCTTCTGTAGACGGTAGAAGACTCGTCAAGTCTTTCTTCTAGCCGGGCTGTTTGATTCGTTTTTTTATCGTTGATGTTTAGAAATCATCCACCACTCGTGCTTGGTAAAGTCAGTGAACGGGGCTGTGGTCAGATGCGTGTGGAGCCTGCCGCGGGCAGTGTGGCCATACAGGGTCCCTCTGCCATGCCAGGCTCAGAGCATCCACACTTGTGGTTCTACCCTTTGGGTGCCCCTCAGAGTGACCTGGGAGACATTTCAAAAGTCCCACCGTCCACTTCCTGGCCCAGCCTACGCTGTGGATGCTCCAGGGACCTCCGGGTCCTCGTCTGAAAGCCCCACCCCTTGTTTTATGGCACAGCAAACTCGAGCTCTAGACGCCGCGGTTGCCAGGGCTGCCCGGTGGGAGCCGGAATCCACAAGATTCCGCCGGATGAGCCAGAGACTCCCCAGAGAGCCGTCCCCTCCGTCCTTGACAGCCGGGCCGCTTCTCTGCCGTTCTCAGCCCCGGCACTGTTCCCGCACAGCCGTTCCTAAACGCACGGAGGCCGCTCCCACACTGCCACCGAGAAAAAGCCGAGGGCGGGTCGCCGTGGAGAGGCCAAAGTGAGTGTGTAACAAGAAGGTTTCTAAAGAATTCACGGTAAACGCTAATCTGGATGTCCGTGTGTTGGAATATGATGGATCCACACTCCACCAAATGAATTCGTTTCTAGAGCTGCTGTGAAGCCCACGAACCACACACCGGCTTAAACAACGCCGTGTTTTCTCTCCCGGTTCTGGGGGCCGGAGTCTGAGGTCGAGGTGTCGGCAGGCTCTGGCCCGGTCACCCGCTGCGCCGCCCTGGGCCAAGTGTTTTTGTCCGCAGCATTCACCTGTAGGACCCTTCACTCGCACCGTGACGGCTTAGGAGGTGACTAACCACGTTGGGAGGTGGAAGTCATGAGGGTGGAGCCCTCGGGAAGGGGATTTGTGTCCTGAAAAGTCAGGCCCTGAGAGCTCCCTTCCCCTCCCACCTCGGGATGACACAGGGACACGCCGCCTGGGAAGCAGGAGCCGCTCTCCCCAGACACCGAATCTGCCGTCCCTTCCCTGGCCTGCTGCCTCCGGAACTGTGAGGCGTGAGCGTGTGTGGCCTGGGGAAAGCTGGTCCTCCGGGGTCCGGAGAGAGTGGGGCCAGGTGGGGAGAGGGCTTTGTCCGCACCTCTCTCCAGGTGTTTTGCTGTATCTGCTCCACCCTCGAAAACTCAGGTCAAACGCAGACTCCTAGACCTTCTCTCGGGGACACTGAGGGAAAAAGACTGGAATGGAACCGTGTTGGTAGAGTCAGAGAAACGCCCGCAATGCGGGAAAAGCCCCCGAAGCTCCTTCAGCCGGCCTTGGGCGTCCTCTGGCCTCCCAGGGGCTGGGGCTGAGCTAAGGGGAGGCTCGTTTGTTGCAGAAATGGCACAGAGGGGTCTTGGGCACGGGGAAGGTGCCAAAAGAACTGTGTCTACGGCTCAGGGGAAGCAGGAGTGCGGAGTCCAGGGTCTGGCGCAGAGGCTCCCAGGTCACCCACAGATGAAGGCAGGATTTAAGCGCATGGTGTAGGAGAGCCACATGGGCGCCAGTGCTAGGGGTGTCGGAGGGTCACGTGGGCACCAGCGTTAAGGGTGTGGGAGGGCCGCGTGGGTGCTGGTGCTATGGCTGTGTGGGTGCCAGTGTCAGGGGTGTGAGGGCCACGTGGGGGCCAGGGCTAGGGGCATCAGAGGGCCACGTGTGTGCCAGCTCTCGGGGTGTGGGGAGTCCGCATGGGTGCCAGCACTGGGGACCCCTCTGACTTCAGAAGGACTCTAAACTCCCACCTGCTGCCAAGCCTGCTCCCTGGGGAGGGTCTGGAAACCGTCCTCGAACTTTTCCCCCGTCTCCCCAGCTTTAGCGTCCTGACTCTTCCTCTGCCCTCCTCATCCCCAAGTCCCAGAATGCCAGGCTGTTGCACAGACGCCCCTCCCAACACAGAGCCCAGCCCTGCCTGTGCAGAAACGCTACCCATGCCAAGAAAACATGCAGCGATGAGAGACATCAGGTTCCCGAATTCCTGAAGGATGAGGGAAGCTCTGTCCAGCTCCGAAGGTTTCAAAGCGGGCTGGCCGTGTTTTCTCCGACAGGTTTGGTATGCACACCGCAGGAATTGGGGATCACAGTGACCGCTGGGCCTGACCTACACCTCAGCAGCAGCACAAACAGCCACAGACGCCTGTAGTTAGCGCTCTCTGCGGTCTGAAGCCTCCTGCCCATGGGAGGAACCCGGCCCGGAGCACAAACAGCTCATTCAAGAGAGCGTTTACGGGCACCTGGAGGGCGGCAGGGCCTGTAGCCTCCCCCAGACGCCGGCGCTGCGTCCTCCCAGGCACGGCGTGCACAGGGCCTGACTCACTCCTCTGTCCCCTCGCACTTGGACACTTCTTCACTACGTCAGCTAAGCGACAAGGCCACCAGGATTAGAGTCCCTCCCCCACAAGGCCTCAGGGTAGGAAGGCGGCTCTGCCCCATCCCAGCTCTCAACGGTGGAAGAAGATGTTCCTGGGGAGCGGGCAGTGTCTCCAGCAGGATCAGCTGTGAGCTGTGTGCAGACGTGGCGCAGTGTGTGTGCCAGGATGTGGCGTGTCCCCTGGCCGTGTCCACCGCCCTGTGTCTGAGCCCAGGCCTCCATCCTGCAAGTGTCTGGCCACACAGGCGTCAGCCTTTGACTTCACATCATGCCAGAGAAGTGCTAAGCCCAGCGTGAGCCAGCAGTGCGCCCTCTGTAAAGGCATCGGAGTAGAAGGGAGTGACTAAACGCTGTCAGTCCTAAAGAAACTCCCCCACGGTGGGAGTGCTATTTTAAAACAAATATTTTTTCAAATTCCAGCATTCAGAATACTTTCCAGTGCACTTTAGGTGGAAGACAAGCAGCAAGGCTACCCTTCCGTGCAGTTGGTGATGGGTTACGGAGCCTCGGTCTTCGGAGTGGCACTGTGGGGCCATTTGCCTCCAGCCTTGGGTACTGTCATCTCTGGATCTTGGACAGGGACATCGGGTTCCTCTGCTCCCCGAGCCCATAGAGCTGTGAATAACTGGAACCCTCATTCCATCCTGACGGCTCCACTTGGAGCACACAGCCGGGTGTGCTAGGCATGGGGCGGGGCTGACGTCTGCATCCACCTGGCGATGCAGGGAGCACCTGCCTCAGCAGAGTCCGTGTGGGTCCTTATCCCAGACTGCATCCTGCAGAGTGAGAAGCAAAGCTGGCGTGAGCCTCGGCACGCAGTGTGAACGGGTGAGACCCACCAGAGAGGCTACTCAGGGAGGCCAGGGCCGCGGCGGTGGGAGAGCCCTGACTAGAAGCCTCTCCCCGCAGGTGGGAGAGCCCCGACTGGAAGCCTCTTCCCGCAGGGGCTGATGCCTCGCAAGGATCTCACCACAAAGCTCCTCCTCAGCACGGCCTTGGCCTTGGGGTTTGACGCAAAAACAGGGCGGGGAAGTGCGGGTGATTACAGAGGCAGAAACGGGTTGAAAACCACATGCTGCTCTGTCCAAAGCTCAAGGAGATGGCGAAATTAACACCTAAAGCCCAGGTGGCTGGCACAAGGAAACTTAAGAAGCCCGAGTCTGATGGTACCCTCCCGGTGGGGGTCTCAAGGGACCCTCCCGGTGGGGGTCTGACAGCACCCTCCCGGTGGGGCTCTGACGGCACCATCCCGGTGGGGGTCTGACGGCACCATCCTGGTGAGTGGACCGGATAAAGGAGGGCTGAGGAGGTTCCTGGGAATGCTCAGCTGGCTCGCAGTGGGCGCTGGGCCAGTGGCGTCAGGGAGGGAAAGGGGGCAGGTTGAACCCTTGGCCCTCTGGCCACCACACAGCCACGTGGAAAGGACTCGAGAGCTCCTCAATGCCACATGGTGCCCTGCCACTCTCTGTTTTCTGTTTTAGAAGCTGGTGATGACAGCAGCCCAATGCTGAGGTCGCCTTTGTGGCCGCTCTTTGTCTATTCCCGCCATGCTGTGAAAGAACGCCTGAGACGGGGTAATTTATCAAGAAAAGAGGTGAATTGGCTCAGGGTCTGCTGGCTGTACAGGAACCACAGCAGCTGCTGCTTCTGGGGAGGCCTCAGGAAGCTTCCTTCTGGCAGGTGAGCAGGGAGCAGGCAGGTGGCATGGCGGGCGCAGGAGGAAGAGAAAGGGTGAGGGTAGTGCCACACACAACACACGCAACCCGGTCTCATGAGCCCACTTCCTCTCAAGGACACTACCAAGGGGGGTGGTGCTAAACCCTTCGTGGGAAACTGCCCCGTGAACCAGCCGCTTCCCACCAGGCCCGACTGCCAATGCTGGGCCCACCCTGCCGCCTCACTTGACTCCATGACACCTGCCAAGAGCCTCCTTCCAGATTGGCTCACAGCCACAGGCAAGAGGCTTAGAACACAACGTCAGCGTATCTTGTGTCAGACCACAATGTTACAAACCTGAAGTTTAAAGCATTTTTAAAAACAGACCAGGTAGCTCTGGTAACGTGCTCCGAGCCCGTTTTCTTTGTGGTCCTGTGTTGACTCGAACTCACCAGTGTGTTTGGTACGTGTTCTCACACACCTTGTAGGCATGACTTCTCCTAGGCAGGGAACTCACCCCACACTCACCTATTTGTGGAGTCAGGGCACAGGGTAGGGACAAAGGGCATTCCTGCTTCTTCCCCACATCTCTCCAGCCCCCACCCTAAGGACCCTCCTTTCTGCTGTGAAACGTGTGTGTTTGTGGTTGAGCTCTCTGCTGCTGGCCAGCCCTGGTGTCTGAGGCTCAGAATGTGGTGTCATGCTCTTGCTTGTTGTGCTTAAAGAGGCCCACGTTGGAAAGCCTGTGTGAAGCAGCTGGCACCTGTTGTGTGAGCACAGGTGGCTCTACGCTGACCTGTTGCTACTGGGCCTTGGGGAATGACAGAGAGAAAAGAGAAATTGTGAAGGAGAAAGCCAGGTGTGGAGTAAAAAGGTGTGGAGAGAGAGCAGAGCTGGATGGGGGACAGGTGAGGAGGCTGGGCATGAGCTGCAATCTGGAGGGACAGAGAGGAGGGGTGCCTGTGTATTCTGTGCAGTGGAACCTCCCAGCTTCAATTCCCATCTTCGTTCCACTCTGCACCTCAGACCCCCATTCCCAGGAGGGGCCTCTGTCCCGCAGCTCATGAGTCAGGAGAATTGATGCGAAAGATGGAGCCTGCTGACTGCTTGGCTTGGCTCCAATGACAAGCACCCAATAAGAAGCCAATAGTGTCAATGCTGTCTCCCATCCACACCACTTTCACTTGGACGTCACTCTTTGGTGATACTAGTAAAAACATTCCTATGTTTAAAAAAAATGCTTTCGTTGAAAATAAAGGAGTTTGCCTCTTGGTGGAAGATGAAATATTTACATTACCTTCGAGGATTTTCTTGTAAGCATGCCGAGACCTTAGCCCATTTAATGGAGCATAAAACCTACATTGTCACTTCCAACAAAGTCAGTGTCAAAAACGACACTTTGGAATTTTTTTCTTAAAATAAGCAATGTGGGAGAAATTAACTCACAAAGACATGGAGTGTTAAACGGAATACAAAGCCATCAATAAATGAAAATAGAATATTAAGGACACATTTTTCCAGGTTAATATTAAAACGAGCCGGGAGAAGAACCCATGAACTAGACACATTTTGAGTGACTATAGTTCTTAGAGCAATAGGAGTGCGGAGGCTGGGGAGGAAATTAGAGAAAAGTTATTAGTAGTCGTCTCATGAAATGATTACACAAGACCATCCCCTAAAGAAATGACTAATGTATCTTTCCATCCACAGCAGCAGTAAGGGACTGATGTACTGAATTAGGAAAAGCCAAGCAAATACCCATTTCCTAAACGGACACATTTCTAGAAGTGCACACACCCAGACACACCCAGACACCCTCCCTGTTGGCTTCACATCCGCAGGGACCAGCTCAGAGTGGGTGCCTGGCCAGGGCTGCACAAGACTCTTCACAAGGAAGGGAAAAACATACACTCCCATCTTCAGTCCCCCCTTTACAGCTCCGGTTTGAGGTGTGATCTACAATACTCATTCTTTATTAGTTCAGTAGCACCTCTGAGAACTGCGTAGACTGAGTAGCCTGCTCCAAGGTTCTAACTGATGGGCGTGCACATGGACACTCCCCAGAAGACGGGATGGACAGGATCCCAAAGGGGATGAGAAGGAAAGTGGACAGAGGGGCCCTCTGGATGCACAAACTGATGGCACTGGATGCTTTTCCTGAGGCAAGTAAATGCACATAGACATAATGCTAAACATCTGAATGGGACCTAAGAAATTAGTTTTATTGTTTAGAAATTATTATCGTACAAGAAAGAACTTAAAAAGCTCTGTATGGGATTTAAAAGGAGTACAGTGTATGTGCTTACCATTTGAAAAGATTTAAGGTTGGTTTTAAATGAAATAAGATTTAAAGTTTATTTGTAGATTTAACGTTTTACTTGCATTTTTCATAAATTATGTTTTTATCTACTTCTGACACCGGTGTTTTGACAGCATATAATTTATTCTCCATTCAGAGACACACTGGCAGCCGAGAGGGTGGAGCAAGACAGCAGAATAGGTGTGTCTAGTGATCATCCCTTCACAAAAACACCAATTTGAGCATGCAAATGAAAATACTGTCACAAGAGCTAAGTAAACCAGATGCGAGACCACACTACCGCGTTGTAGCACAATAATAAGAAAAGATGAGAAGGTCTCTTTTCTACTATACACTTCGCCCCTCCCCCAGCCCAGGCAGCACAGCGTGGAGAAATTGTCTGGTCAGGGAAAACCGGGGAGTGAGCAAAGATATCCAAACCCTGGGCCCACCTCAGTAAAACCCAGCACTGGGTAAGTCTCCACCCCAGAGTCCAGGTTGGAACCCAAACACTGAGCCTCCAGACCTGCTGCAGTCCCAGGCTGGACCACATTGCCTCAGGCTTCTGGCTTGTGTGGCAAACTTGACCTCTGACCCACACAACTCCTTGATAAATGTCAGCAGCCCTGGCCAGACAGTCCTCACCAGTAGGCAGGACCCAGTGGCCCCCAGCTTCAGGTAGGCCCCAGCACAGTGCCAGTGGGTTCCAGGCTTCTGGCTTGCCCCAGCAGCACTCCAGCCAGAGTGAGCCCTGAGCTTCTGGCACACCCAAGCAATGCACCAGCTGCAACAACTCCAGACTTCTGGCATCCCCAGCGCCATGCACGCTGGTAGCAGCCCCAGGCTTCAGAACTATGCCAGAAAGCCCGCTCAGAATCTCTAGACAGGCTGACTTCTTGTTTTTACATAGGATCTTGCTCTGGCTCTGTCACCCAGGCTGGCATGCAGAGTTATGGTCATGGTTTACTGCAGCCTCCACTTCCAGGGCTCAAGCAATCCTCCCATCTCAGCCTCCCAAGTGGCTAAGAATACAGGCACATGCCAAGACACCCAGCTAATTTTGTTTATTTTTTGTAGAGACAGGATCTCACTATGTTGTCCAGTTTGGTCTCAAACTCCTGGGCTCAAGCCATCCTCCCACCTCAGCTTCCCAGAGTGTTGGAATTACAGGAATGAGCCACTGTGCCTGGCCCAGGCTGTTGAAGGGCTTTCCCAGGCAAAGCAAGTCTGAGAAGACTGGAATAAATACTTATATCCGCAAATGTGCAGACATCAACGCGTGGCCCACAAGGATTAAGAATAATCAGGGAAGCATGACGTCACCAATGCAACAAAATAAAGTGTTATTGACCAACCTTAAAGAAATGGAGATAAATGAACTTCCTGAAAAAGAATTTAAAATAACTTTTAAAGAAGCTTAGTGAAATTCAAGAAACAAGAAAAAACAAGAAACAGAGAAACAATTCAATGAATTGAGGAAAACAATAACTGGCCAGATGAGAAATTTAATACACAGATTGTGAAATAATTTTAAAAAATAAATAAAACAGAAATCCTGGGACTGAAAAATCAAAATACAATGAACAAAATGATAAAATTAATAGAGTATCAACAGTAAAACTGATCAAGCAGAAGAATGTGTGAACTTAAAGAAAAGTTTTTTTAAAATATACAGTCAGAGGGAAAAAATGAACAAAGCTTATGGGATTTATGAAACAGCATTAAAAAAACAGTTGAGTCATAGGAATTAAAGAAGAAGAGAAAGATAAAGAAGTAGAAAGTGTATTTAAAGAAAGACGAAAAAAGAGTTAGAAAAAAAGGAAGAGTAGCAGAAACTTTTCAAACCTGAAAATACATAGAAGTATCCAAGTTCAGAAAGGTCAAAGGTCACCAATCCAAATAATCCTAAGGGACTATTATGAACAATTATATGCCAACAAATTGAACAACCTAAAAGGAATAAATAAATCCCTTGACACATATAACTTATCAAAATTGAATCATTAAAAAACAGAAAACCCGAACAGACTAATAATGAGTGATGAGATCAAAACTGTAATTAAAAGTCTCTCACCAAAGAAAAGGCAAGAACTGTATGGCTTCACTGTTGAATTCTATCAAACACAAAGAAAAACTAATGGCAATTATTCTGAAACTCTTTCAAAGCATTGAAGAGAATAAAAGCCTTCTCAACTCATTTTGCAAGACCAGCATTACACTGATACCGAAGCTGAACAAGCAGAGCACACACACACACACACACACACACACACACACACACAGAGGCATGCACACACAAAGAAAACGCAAGCCAATATCCCTGATGATGGTAGACGCAAAACTCCTCAACAAAATGCTAGCAAACCAAATTTAACAATACATTAAAAAGATCATTCACCATGATAATGTGGAATTCATCTCAGGAATGCAAGGATGGTTCTGCATACATAAATCAATAAATGTGATACATCACATTAACATATTTCAGGATAAAAACCATATAATCATTTCAATAGATGCAGAAAAAGCCTTTGATAAAATGTGAAATCCTTCATAATAAAAACTCTCAACAAAATAGATATAGAAGGAAAGTACCTAAACATAATAAAGGTCATGTATGACACACCCCAGCTTATATCATACTGAACAAGGAAAAGTTGAAAGCTTTTCAACTAGAAAGATCTAGAACAAGACAAGGATGCCCCTTACCACTTCTATTCAATGTAGTATTGGAAGTCCTAGCCAAAGCAATTAGGCAAAAGAAAGAATTAAAAAGTCTTCCAAATTGGAAAGGAGCAAGTTAAATTCTTCCTGTTTGCAGATGACATGATCTTATATATACAAAACCTTAAGGACTATTTACAAACTGTTAGAACTAATAAATTCAGGAAAGTTGCAAGATACGTAATGAACATACAAAAATCAGTAGGGTTTCTATACATTAACAGTGAGCTATCCAAAAAAGAAATTAAGAAAACAATCCCATTTACAATAGCAACCAAAAAATAAAATAGAAATAAATGTAACCCAAGAGTGAAAGATCTCTACATTGAAAACTGTAAAATGCTGATGAAAGAAACTGCAGTAGTCACAAACAGTTGAAAAGACGTTCTGATTTCATGGATTGGAAGAATTCGTACTAATAAAATGTCCATGCTACCCAAAGTGATCTAAAGATTCAATGCCATCTGTCAAAAAACCAATACCAATTCCATTCTTCACAGAATTAGAAAATATATCCTAAAATATGTATAGAGCCACAGAAGACCTCCAACAGTCAAAGTAATCTTGAGCAACAAGAACAAAGCAAGAAGCATCATGCTAGCTGACTTCAAAATATAGTAAAACTACAGTAAACAAAACAGCACTATACTGACATAGAAACAGATACATAGACCAATGGAACAGAATAAGTAGCCCAGAAATAAAACCACACATTTACAGCCAACTCATTTACAACAAGGATGCTAAGAACATGAAGTGGGGAAAGGATAGTCTTTAATAAATAGCACTGAGAAGACTGGACATTCACGTGCAGAATGACACTAGACCCCTAACTCACACCATATACAAAAATCAATTCTGAACGCATTAAAGACTTCAGTGTAAGACTCAAAACTATCAAACTACCATAAAAAAAAAACATAGGGAAAAGCACCATGTCATTGGTCTGGGCAATAATTTTTTTGATGTATCCTCAAAAGCACAGACAACAAAAGCAAAAATAGACAAATGGGATTACATCAAACTAAAAGCTTCTTCACATCAAGGAAACAACAGAGTGAAGAGACAACCCACAGAATGGGAGAAAATATTTGCAAACTATATGTCTGATAAGTGATTAATATCCAAAATACAGTCATGTGATGCTTAATGACAGGAACACGTTCTGAGATTGTCATTATGAGATTGAATTTTGTGACTATAATTAGAGTTGTACTTACACACACCTAGAAGTTACAGCTCACCACACACCTAGGCTATCCAGTATAGCCTGTTCCTCCAAGGCTACAAACCTGTACAGCATGTTACTATACTGAATACTGGGGGCAATTGTAACACATCAGGTGTTTGTGTATCTAAACATAGCAAAGGTAGAGTAAAAATATGGTCTTAAGATTTTATGGACCACTGTTGTCTATGTGCTCCATGACTGTCCAGAATGTTGTAGAGCTGTGCTGAGTGTGTATAAAGAACTCAAACAACTCAGCAGAAAGAAAACAACACTTTCTATAAATGGACAAAGCATCTGAGTAGACATTTCTCAAAAGAAGACATACAAATGTCCAATAGGTTTATGGAGAAACACTCACCACTAATCATCAGGAAAACACAAATTAAAACCACAATGAGGTATCGCCTCACACCTGTTAAGATGGCTGTTATCAAAAAGACAAAAGATTTAACAAGTGTTGGCAAGGATGTGGAGAAAAGAGAGCCCTCACACACTGTTGGCAGAAGTGTAAATTACTACAATCACTACAGAAAACAGCATGGAAGGGCGTGGGGAGAGAGGAGGGAAAGAAGAGGAGGGGGAAGAGAAAGAAAAGGGGAGGGGAGGAGAAAGAGGCCAAGAGGAAGAGGGAGGGAAGGCAGGGGAAGAGAAGGTGTTTCCAGGTAGGGTTAAGTCTGGGACAGGGCATAGGTGCACTCATTTCTAGCTTGCCCTCTGCACTTACTCACCTTCTAACCCAATGACCCCTGAAGTGGCCCCGTCAGAGCAACATGGAGAGGGATACGTGAAATCTGTGACCCAGAATCCTGGTGGGAGTCTAAGCACGACCCAACACTATCATCAACAAGCTCTTTGAATAAGTCATTTGCATTTCTGAGCCTCCATGTTCACAGATTTAGAATAAGGAGGCCAAGAGAGATGACCCCTATGGTCTCTTCTAGTTTGTCAACATTTTCCTAAGAATGCAGATCTCCTCAAGAGTTAGTTCCTAATTTTCAAGGAATGAGTCGGCTGAGCCCTGCACTGCCCCAGTCATGTTGGCACAGATGTGGACGCCAGCCTGGGGACAGAATTTAACAACTAGGAGCCCAGGAGACTCCCACTCGCTGAGCTTCCAATGGCTCGTGGGGCTCAGGGGCAGGGAGGGGTGCAGAACTAAAGTGCTCCTTCCTCTGATAATATAAAGTGTTCCACTGAAATTCCAACAGTTTTCCTTTCTTCCTTTAGCATTTAATCACCCTGACACTTTCAGAGAGAATCATGACAGGCAATTCCTTTCTGTGAGTTATTCCCTGCAGTGTCCCTGCGGTGTGCCCTGACTCAGCCTATTCGCTCAGATGAGTCAGCAGCATGAGTAAAACTACACAATGGATGAGGCCAAATAATACCAGAAATCGGAGCTAAATAACATACAAATCCCCTTTGCGTGGCACCAAAGCTGAACAAGACCCTGGGAGTCTACAGAGAGAGGCCCTTCTTGCCTGCTGTGTGGGGCTGCCACGTGAACCGCACCACATCCAGCCACGGAACGCCACCCCCAGGGCACCACACGCACACACACATGTGCCCACCTGGTCTAGTCACCTCCGGGGAGGCTGCTCTTCTTCAAGGCCAGGCTCGAAGCCCTGCGGTCCCTGGGCAGGCCTTGGCAAGGGTCCGGGCCACCATCAGGATCCCCGCCCAAGAGGTGTGGGGCTGTTCTGCCCCCACTCTCCTTTCTGAGTGACCTGAGAGGTGCAGACAGCTGTCACTGAGGAACCGCTGCACGGTGCCGCCAGTCTGCAAAGGCTTCTGCAGGGTCTTCTCTTCTCCATTCAGGCTCCACATTTGTCACCCATGAAAACTGGGGTAGGCAGACCCCAGGCCCCACCCAGAGGACCCGTGTGAGACCCCGCTCCATCCTCCTCCTTCAGAGGAGCCCAGCCAACCTCTGGCTGATACCTTTCACCCAACAAGGTACTTCCTGCAGTTCAGTCTCAGTCCTGAAGTCCAGTCCAAGAAACCAGCCGAAAGCTGTTTTAGGGCAGGTGCTGCATAGGGCTGTGGACAGAGGGGATTGGACTCTGAGCTTCTGCTCCTTCTTTCTTCCCAAAACAGTGTGCTGCTACCCCCTCACCCTATGCCCACTCTCACCCCATGCACCACACCCTGTACCAGTGGCTGCAGCTCCACAGGTGAGCCGGATGCATGGACGAGGACACGGTGCTGCTGCAACACGGCAGTGGCTCGTGACTCCTTGGGAAACCACGTTCCAACCCAGAGGCCAGTGCTCAGGTCTGGGCCACCACAGCTCAGCTGCAGGAGAGGGAGCGCCCAGATGGACTGGCCGGCGAGGCCTCTTCTGGGTCCCATGCTCAGCACTGGTAACAAGAAGTAAACTACATTCCCCCAAAGGAAGCTTCCTTCCACCTTCAACCCACAGACCCCACCTTTCCCTCCAAAATGGCCGTGCCCGAATCCGCTGGGAGGAAGCAGAATCTGCTGCCTTCCAAATGCGTCAGGTCCCAGGGACCGAACAGAGGTCCCCAGGCCCTTAATCCAAGGACAGGAGCCTTAGAACAAGTGATTCAAATGCCTGCTCACACAGTCGGTTGGAAGCTTATGGAACTCAGTACTGCTTTTTAAATTAAGGGTTCCAGGCAAAAATATAAATCCTCTCACATGGGTTTGGCCAATTTCTGAAACACAGAGCTATAACGGACATCTGCAGGAGACTGAGGCACAGGAACGTCAAGAATGGTGTCAGAAAACAAACTACCAACTGGCACATCACATCTCGGGAGTCTCTGCACAGCCAGGACAGAAATTCCCAGACTTCCAAGTGCAGGCTCAAAGCCTGGTGTGAAACTCATCGCCACAACAACCCTAACCCTCCCGGAACACAGACATATAGACACAAACATGCACTAACACCACACCATCAACTCCCTATGCAGACAACACACACACTATTATTACCATCACCATCATCACCTCCACCTCCACAACCATCACCACCACCTCCACCTCCACCTCCACCTCCTCCACCTCCACCTCCACCTCCTCCTCCACCTCCACCTCCTCCACCTCCACCTCCTCCACCTGCACCTCCACCACCTCCACCTCCACCTCCACCTCCTCCTCCACCTCCTCCACCTCCACCTCCATCTCCACCTCCACCTCCTCCTCCACCTCCTCCACCTCCACCTCCTCCTCCTCCACATCCACCTCCTCCTCCACCTCCTCCTCCACCTCCAGCTCCTCCTCCACC
>CM052651.1:153146253-153162422 GCA_028533165.1 Leontopithecus rosalia
AGTGTGCGTGGTATGAGCGTGGTGTGTGTGAGTGTGTGTGGTATGAATGTGTGTGTGGCATGAGTGTGTCTCTTGACTTTAAGTGGCCCAGCGTTGCGGATGTGTGTTGCAGGATGGAAGAGAGCAGAAAGCAAGAGGCGAGGGCAGAGGTAAAATTGAGGGGTTGTCCTGGAGGTCAGCTCTGAGATGCAGGCTGAGGGTGGATGACAATGGGCACTCGCCCCTGAAAAGCACACATATGTGCACGTTCACACAGAGGCGTGTCCAGCAGAATGCAGTGGTGGGTACTCACATACCACAAGCAAGCAAGCGGCTTCCGAGTCTTTGCCAGACAGAGGGGCTACAGGGAAGACCACGCAGCAGGCTCCACCCTGGCGGGATGCAGAAGGGAAATCGCAAGGGGAAATTGAGAGGAGGATCCCAGGATGGCAAGAGCGGCCCCACCCCCATGACCACTACCATGAAAATGAAATGCACACTCCACCCTTCGCCCCGCCACACACCCTCCGTGGCTGCAGACAAGAGGAAATGAGTTCACAGCAAACGCCCACGACTTCATTTGCAGCTCAGAGGAACCAGGCTTCAGAGGGATGGAAGTGGAAGAATCCACACCGTGTCAGAAGCGGCAGGAGGCTGGACTGGGCTGATAAGAAAGCACAGGGCCACAGGGGAAAGGAAGAAGGCAGCACGGGGCGCTGGGGGGGGCTAACCAGTGCCCGGGTGGAAACCCCCACCGGCCCTTCACTGGCTAAGAGGATGTGATTGCCATCGGCCGGGGAGGGCCAGTGAGGCCGGGCTGTGGCGGTGTCTCAGGAAGGACCGAGAGGCCCCACAGGGAAACAGAACTGGGTAGAGCCCTCAGAACGCAGCTATAGGGAAACAGAGCCCTGCGCACAGGGGCGATGGCGTGGCACGGAGACCTGAGCAGGCGGTGGCCCCTCAGAACGGGGAGGGCGTGATGATGCTGGCCGGACGGTGACTCTGAGCATGGTGTTTCCGTGAGATGTCGTGAGGTTTTGTGGCATCTGCCGGACAAAGGCCTGCCACTCCTCCTCACCCTCCCACTCTGACTTCAGATACCTGTCAACGCCTGTCTACGCGTTGCATCTCTGCACGCACGTTCTTTCCTTTCTCCCGACTTGTCTTCCTCTTCCTGGTGTTAAATGTCAGAACTCCTGAAGGCCTGATCCCACTGCAGCCTCTTTGGCAAGCTTGGGGTCCATTCATCTTACCTTGATGTCACAGCCGAAAGTCGACGTACCCAAGATGGAAGTGCTAACCTTCACGTCCCCAGCAGATGGCCTTCCAAAGTCCCTGTGTGTGCCTGGCACCCACACCCATGCGGCTCTACAAGCCAGACAGGGACAGCATTTCGGACAACTGCAGGCCGGCACCCAGCCCAGCTCCGGGGTCTGTGTGTTGCCTCCCGAGTGTCTCTGGAATTCGGCCATCTCTCTTCATCTCCATGGCGTTTATTCTTGTCCAAGCTCCCATGCCCGTCAGTCTTTCTGGAGGTCCCTGGAGCCGCCCAACTGCTCCATCCACATCACTCTGCTCCCCACGGAACACCCGGTGTGCCACAGCCTGAGCCAGTTAGGAGAAGCACGCTGCTTCCCACCCCACACCCTGTCCCACTTCCTGCTAACACCTGATTACCTTGCACACTCGGGATGGGTCAGGCTCCACAGACTAATGTGCAGGGCCCGTGGACATTTTCAAGGTGGGCACTCATCCAAAGAGAAACCAGTAAGATTATTTAAACTGAACTCTGAGATTAACAAAACAAAAATCAACAAGCAAAAGCACTCTCAGCAAAGCAGACTCATTCCCACTGGCCAAGAGCGCAAAGCATCCAGCCCAGACAGTCACCTTGAGACAAGAGGACCATGGCTACGACTCCAGGAAGCAGAGCCCAGAACTAGAGACACAAACCAGGCCACATTGTTCTGAGGTTTGTGATCCAGTAATCCACCGCTCTGTTTTCCTAAACCACATTGACTCAGGTTTTCTGTAAAATAAAGCAAAAGAATCATATTATAGTTAACATGTAGCTGATCACAGCTTTACCCTCTCGGCAAAATGTGTCAGTAGCTTCCTATGACCCGCGTTTCTTAAGATAAAAACCAAACCTCCTTAATGTGACCACCAAGGCCGAGAGGTCTGGGCCCATTTACCTTCCCAGCCACATGGCGAAGCTCTGTGCCTGCTTCACCTCCAATAACATTCAGCTTGCTTCCAGGCCTTCACACAGTCCTCCCCTAACACAGTCTGCTCCAGATGTTCCTCCTCACCCCCTCCCTCCCCCCAGTCATTCACCTTTTCCCTCAGAGGAGCGATCCACATGAGATTCCTGTACCTTGCTTTCATAGAATCATGCTCCTTTCCTTCAAAACAATTTTCACCATTTATAATTAAATAATACTTAGTGTAATTATCTGATTGTCTGCCTCCTGCATTAGACAGCAAACTGAGCAATGATCATGGATATTTGCTTCTGCTCACAACTGCAGCCCCAGCATCTGATATACATGGTGAGTGCTGGAAAATGCTTAGTGGGTGGGTGGATGGACAGATGGATGGGTGGGTGGTTGGATGGATGGATGGATGGATGGATGGATGGACAAATAGATTGAAGGGCAGACGAACACATGGATGGATAATGGATAGATTGATGGGTGGACAGATAGATGCATGGATGGGTGAATGGATGGATGGTAAATGGATGGATGGATTGATGGGTGGACAGATGAACAGGTGGATGGATGGATGGGTAGATGGATGTATGGATAGATTAATGGGTATACAGATGGACAGGTGGATGGATGGATGGATGATTGATGGGCAGACAAATAAATGCGTGGATGGATGGATGAATTGTCAATGAACTTTGGAAGGGAGAGTCAGAGACAAGAGCAGTGAGAGGTTTCCAGCTTGAATTACCAGGTAGAGATGATATCTGAGCCAGAAGGAGGAAAAAGGTGGGTAGGGAAGTGTTATTTGCACGCTACTGTTTAAATGGAAGGGACACAAAGTGAAATGAAAGTTTGGAAACCCATGTGTGAAAGCGCATGTTTCCCTCAGTCACTGAGAGCAACACTATTCTATTCATCAAATAAAAAACAAATACTCAGTTGATTTCAGCCAGCCGCAGTCTCCACACACACACCTGAATCCGGATATTCTCAGGCCCACCTTTGTCCCTGAGCATGCCTGGCTCGTGTCACTGTGCCCCCTTTCTGCACTCCCCCACCAACTTCACAGTCCTCCAAGCTGCCTGCCAGTAATAACTGCACACAGAGCAATTCCTCTAAAACTTCACTAGATGCAAACAAGAAACGCTTATAATTTTACTTAATAAGGATAAATGTGAAAATCTACCATGTACACAAATGAATGACTAAAAACAGTGCTTTTGCTCAAGACTGAGAAGAACACGTTGCCATCTTGATGACCTTGAAGATGAGTGGGGTCACACATAGGTGTTGCCAAGTTAAGGTGTAATTTGAAAATAGAATACCAAGGTCTGAGTAAGGTCAGTGGTGTTTTCAGTGTAACCTAGTTAAGTTAATGTTACTTCCCCTCAGCAATATCTTCATGGTATATTATTTCTGATTATTCAAAAACAGGTGATTACAAAGACAGATTATTTTAAATATTCCATACAATGGGAAATAAGTTTATTTTATGTTAACTGTTTAATTTGTAATTATGACTGAAGCTTTTTCTAGTGACATTTTCATCTTGGTGATGGCTGCTTTTAAAAGTATGGAACACATGAAAAATGTTATGTGACATGCCATTATTTTTAAATATAGTTTATAGTGATGTTTGCTAGATGTAGACACAGAATTTAAACTGGAAAATAGAGAGAGAAAGTGATGCCTCCAAATAACTCAATTATCTATAATTTCATTTCATCAATATAATTATACCAGGATCTCTAATACTGTCCCCGCCCCACTCCGGCTTAGTAGGTCCCCCTTAGAAGTCAGACATTTAAACTGGAAAAAAAAAAAACAGAAAGAACTCTTAGTAACTGAAAATATGTGTAGAAAGGCATTTGGCACTCCACTTATGACTGAAGCATAGAAATTGGAAAATGTCTAATTCATAAATCAATTAAGTAATTAAAACACACAAAGAACCATGCAGCTCCATTCATCCACCGAGGGAGGCTTGAGACTGCACCCAGCAAGGACTGAGTCACATTTTAGACTCACAGGGTTCCAGCTCCCTGGGGCCGCTCCCTTCTTCTTAGTAGTGGGTTCCACGGTGTAGCTGAGCACACAGCGTCCTGGGAAGGAAGACAGCTTGCCAACGTGGTTTGGCTCTGCAATCCTGCCCAAATCTCACGTCAAATTGTGACCCCCCCGTGTTGGAGGTGAGGCCTGGTGGGAGGTGACTAGCTCACGGTGGACTTCCCCCTTGGTACTGGGTGGCAATAACGATTGAGATCTGGTTGTTCAGAAGTGTGCAGCTCCTGCCCACTCCTCTCTTCCACCTGCTCCTGCCATGTGAGGTGCCGGCTCCCGCTTCACTTCCCGCCATGATTGAAAGTTCCCTAAGATCTTTCCAGAAGCAGAAGCTGCCCCCCATCTTGTACAGCCTGCAGAATGTCGAGCTCATTAAGCCTCTTTGCTTTATAAATTCCCCAGGCCCGGTGTCACAGTGTGAGGACGGCCTGATACACTTACCCAGCTTCCCTGCAGCTAAGGGCTGTGGGCTGAACTATGCCCTCTAAATTCCAAGGCGTTTGGCAACTCCACTTATGGTTGAAGTGCTCACCTCTACTCCCAGTGTGATGATTTTTGGAGGTGGGGCCTTGGGAGGGAACCAGGTTTAGATGAGGTCATGCAGGTGGGTCCCCATGAGGTGATCAGTGTCTTTACAGAAGAGGAAAAGTCCGGAGCTTTGCTGTCTCTCTCCACCTCCCTGAGGAAAGGCCATGTGAGGGCACAGCAAGACAGTCGCCATGTGCCACCCCAGGTGGGAGAAACGGACACCCTGCTTCTCACCAGGTTCTCACCGGACTGTGCCAACATCTGAGTCTGGGCTTCCAGGCTCCAGACCTGTGAGAAAGAAATTCACCTGGTTGAAGTCGTCCGTCTGCAGTATTCATCATGATGGCTTGAATTGACCAAGACACTGAGTGTGGTCAGAGTGTGTGGAGATGTGGTTAACAACTGCAGGAGTCCCTGCACCACAGATTCACTTTCTAGTGTTTCTATTAACTGAGGCCCCAAAATATTATATGGAAAATTCCAGAAATCAGCAATACACGGGTTTTGAATTGCACACTGTTCTGAGTGGTGTGATGAGGACTCTCGCTGTCGTTCATGTCTTGCCCCAGAGATGAGTCCTCCCTTTGTCCAGCGGATCCACAGCATGGCTGTTCCCTGCCCGAGAGTCACTTCACTGGTTATCAGATCAACTGTCAAAGTCTCCCAGTGCCATTGTGCAAGTCACTCCTGGTTTACTCAGAAATGGCTGCCAAAGACTGGCCATTTGGTTCCGCCAGGAAGAAGCCATAAAGTGAAAAGGTGTCAGTTCTCAATAAGCAAAGGCAAGAGTTGTATGCTGAGGCTGCTAAGATCTACAATAGGAATGAATCTCTAGCAGGGAAACTATAAACATGGAAAAGAAATTTTGCATCCCAGAATGCAAAAATTACAGCAGCAGGGCATGGTGAGTGCTTAGTTAAGGTAAAAAGTTATTGAGTGTGGGGGTGGCTGAAACGCCCAGAAACGTCTTCTAATGGACAGCAGGTGGGTCTGGTGGCATCGCTGTCTTGGGAGTCCACTGGGGATCTTGGAACGCACACACCAAGGATACAGGGGGGCCAGTGTGCAGGGATCCCCTCAAGAGTGGCTCACAGGCCCGACCTCCTTTCTTCTGGCCTCAGTGCCAGAATACAGGCCCCAGCTGGAGCTGCCATTTCAGACAGAGAGCTGGAAACCATGAGGTTGACTCAGAAGTAAGACAAAGGAGCCCATACCCTGAAGCTCATACACAGGCCCAAGCTGCTGCCCTGTGATTGTGTTTAAGACACTGGTGTGTGTGTGTAATGACCACTTGCAGCCAAATTCAATTCTGATCGACATGTGCCCTGAGGACTGAGGCCCCGCTCCTTGTTCCTCACCTTGGCCCTGTGTTCAGTCACTGCTCTGGAGCTGCTCTGTGAAGGCACTCAGTGCCCTGGGAGGATGCCTCCTCTTCTTGTTCCTGTGTGATGAGGTTTACAGGATGGCAGAGCAGCCTGGCAATCGAGCTGAAGTGTAGATACACACACATACACACACACACACGCTCATACAAATGCTTATACATATACACACGTGCACACATATATACATTTATGTATACATACAGACATACATATACATATATGCACATATACATACACTATTCATTTATGTATATACACACATACACACACGTATATGTATACCACACACACACACACATATTATATATACACACATATATACATACACACAAATATATATATTCATTTATATACGCACACACATATACATATACACACACATATATTCATTTATATACTCACATACACACATATATATAGACACATATACATACACACATATAATTTTTTATATAAATACACACAACATATACATATATGTGCACACACTCATTTATATATACACATATATGTGTATACACACATGCATACACATATATGTATATGCACACATATGCATACATACATACACTTTTATATATAAACACATACACACACATATACATACACATGCACACATATAAATTCACTTATATATACACACATATATATACACACATATGCATACACACACATATTTATATATAAACACATACACATATACATACACACGCACACATATACATTTATATATACACACATATATACATATACACACATACATACATATACACATATATTCATTACATACACACATATACAAGTACACACATATGCATACATACCCACACACATATATACTTATTTATATGTATACACCCACATACACATACACACATATACATATACACACATACGCATACACACCCACACACATATATACTCATTTATATGTATGCACACACATACACATACACAGATATACATATACACACATACACATACATACCCACACACATATATACTCATTTATATGTATACATATGCATACATATACACACATACGCATACACACCCACACACATATATACTCATCTATATGTATACACACATATACACATACACACATATACATATACACACATACGCATACACACCCACACACATATATACTCATTTATATGTATACACACACATACACATACACACATATACATATACACACATGCATACACACCCACACACATATATACTCATTTATATGTATACACAGACATACACATACACAGATATACATATACACACATATGCATACATACGCATATACTCATTTATATGTATACACACATACACATACACACATATACACATACACACATACGCATACACACCCGCACACATATATGCTCATTTATATGTATACACAGACATATACACATACACAGATATACATATACACACATATGCATACATACGCATATACTCATTTATATGTATACACACGCATACACATACACACATATACACATACACACATACGCATACACACCCGCACACATATATGCTCATTTATATGTATACACAGACATATACACATACACATACATATGCACACACACATATTCCTTTATACCCATATACATACACACACATCACACATATACATACATATGCACACACATATATATTCATTTATACATACACACATTCATTTACATATATACACACATACACATATACTCATATATTTATATACACACATATATACTCATTTATATATACATTCACATATACATATACACAGATGCACACACACACATATACACATGCATATATTTACATATAAACCCATATAAAATAATATATAAGTACTATATATAAAATGATGTTTATATCAATATTTCTATTTCTCCTTCCACGAATTCATTGGAATCTTTGTGCATCTGTTCACAGAAAACAAGGTGTCAAATGTCTGTGTATTCCAATGAAGCAGATTTCAAAACTGACTGATTCTGCAATAACCGGAAGTCAGAAGGTGAACGGTGGCAGCCTGAGACCTCCCCGGTCAGGATGATGGAGGTGGGTAATTGTGGCCCAGACACTGTGTTGACAAAGAAAGAGAGGTCAGGTGCTTAAAACACCTGCGTGTGGGCTCCGCACATGTTCCAAACTTGTGAAACAGCATGCGGGTCAGATGGATTTTGGCTGTGTGGAAAAAGAAATCTTTAAATTACTCTCTATTCTGAGTGCTGTGGAATTCTTTTTAATAGAGAAAGATTAAAGCAAACGCCAGAGGGGTTGGTTCTAATATGAATATTTATGAAATTAGCTGAACAACTCATACTGCATCAAAGGGGCCCCAGTGGGTCTTCTCTTTGTGAAGTGTAAGAAGGCCTTTCAGTTAAACTGTGAAGGGTTAGAAAGGGAACCATAAGGTCGATCTTTCTCTGATGTGCTGAGTCCATCGATGTCCTGAGATGTGTGCTTACCAACATGCTCCTCACCTCCTGAACATCAGTGACATCGTCTGCAAGATCTAGTGAGTCCGGAAAATTCTGAAATCAATTTCTAAAGGGGCAACCTAAATTGACCAGGGCATGCTGTAACAGCGCTGCTCCCAGCCTGGCCACCCAGCCCAGGATGTGCCGGCGCCTGCTTGCACCAGCTCCTAAGAGCCATCTAGTAACTTCTGGAGAATTTTTCAAACTAGCTGTTAGTCACAGCTATGGTGAGAAAATGCAGAAGTAAGGACCGTTCCCGCCCCTGAAACTACACAGGAAGCTGAAGTGAGCCCGTTCACAGTTTGTACTACTGAAACTCACAGCTCTCACTTAATCAATAACACGAGCATGAGGTGACACGGGAAACCATTTCGACCATCTCAGCGTAACAATAAATGTATGGCGGAAAGTGAGGAGGTTGAAGCAGCCCCAGTGCCACACCACGGGTGGCGTCTGCAGATGTGAAAACTGGGCGGAAACCACCGAAATGTTCTGTGGGCACGGGCTGGCGGCTCGGAGTGTGCAGTGACTGTGTCATGTGGGACTTTTCATTTGGAAGTTGCACAATTTGCATCCTTGCTATCCGCAAGGTTTATAACAGAAATTCTCATGGGCACTTTCTTCTGGAGAGCCTGTTGTTAAATGTTTAGCAGCACTGCTCACCACCCGGCCCTCCCTCCCTTGCCTCCTCCCACACACTCTCCTCCTGATGTAAAAATGCATGTCCTACTATCAGCCTGGGACTAATCCCATCCAAGTTTCCAGCATCTTGGGGTGAAGGGGCCCTTGTCTTGCTTTGGAAGTCTTCCAGAGCCAGAAATGGTTCACTCTTCATGGCGTGTCTGGGGGCCGGGAGGGTCACTGGCTGCCTAGAAACGAGGCTGAAGTTTTGGAAAAAAGCCTTATTCCTGCGATTGTTCTTCCACAGATTTCCAGTGTTTCTCTAACGCATGCTCCGGCCTCAGTAGCCTCGCAGGCGCTTGCACCAACTCCCTGCTAGGGCTTCAGATGCTTTCAAAACCCCCTTTTGGACGTGTCCTCAGGGCTGGTGTGTGAGCTGCAGAAGTAACCCAGTCATATTTCAGAATTTTCACCAAAACTGTTATTACCCAGCATTATTTTTTACTCCCTTCACCTCAAAAGCTGCAGACGATGGTGGCCTGTTTGTACAGGAAAAACACGACTTTAGAGTTGAAAAGCAGAGGGCAGAGGCGTGAAGGCACAGGAGGAAAAACAAGTCTGCGGTTTTAAAGGACAATCGCGTTAGAAGCAGAAGCAGTTAATGAACTTGAGCTGAGACTTGAAAGTCACAATATTCATGAAGTGCCTACTATGTGTCAAGAACTTGCTAAGTCAGCCAGGCATGGTGGCTCACGCCTGTAATCCCAGCACATTGGGAGGCCGAGGCAGGTGGATCACCTGAGGTCAGGAGTGTGAGACAACATGGTGAAACCCTGTCTTTACTAAAATTACCAAAAAAAAAAAATAGCCAGGTGTGGTGGCTCACACCTGTAACCCCAGCTACTTGGGAGGCTGAGGCAGGAGAATCACTTGAACCCGGAAGGTAGAGGCAGAGGCTGCAGTGAGCCGAGCTCAAATCACTGCACGCCAGCTCCAGCCTGGGCGGCAGGGTGAGACTGAGTCTCAAAAAAAAAACTTGCCAAGTCCTAAGAAGTCAGAGATAAATACAGCACAATCAGTGCTCCTGAGAAGGCCACACAGTCTTGTCGGAGACTTGGAGGCTGAAGTCACAAAATGCCAGTAAGCAGTGTTCCTGGTGATGTCATCAGAGTGATGCTGGGGGTGAGTCAGCTCAGTATTAACGCGCCTGAGCTAGTCCCATGGTGCTAGAATTAGATGTGGGAGAAGGGGACAAAGGCCACAGCTTGGCGCCACAGAAGAGCGTCGTGACGTGAGCCATTTTCACCAGGCGACGGAGAGTTTGTGTGTGGTCCTGAACCGCCATGGAGTTGCTTCATCTAATCCTGTATTTTCAAGTTGGCTTGTCCTCTGCCTCCCGGGTTTAAGCGATTCTCCTGCCCCAGCCTCCCTAGTAGCTGGGATTACCAGTGCCCAGCACCACAACCTGCTAATTTTTGTATTTTTAGTAGAGGTGGGGTTTCACTGTGTTGTCCAGGCTAGTCTTGAACTCCTGACCTCAGGTGATCCAGCCTCCCAAAGTGCTGTGCAAAAACACAGCGCCCAGCCTCTGTTTTTAACAACACTGATCTCACAGAACCAGGGTGTCATCCCTAGGACCTCATTTTACGTTAATTACTTCTAACTTCTAGAAGCCCACCTCCAAATACAGGTCCACAGACAGGTCAGGGCCTCCATATGTGAATTTGGGCCTGGCACAGTGGGTTACCTGTAGTCCCAACACTTTGGGAAGATGGAGTGAGAGGATCACTTGAGGCCAGACTGGACGCGAAAGTGAGACCCCATCTCTACATTTTTTTTTAATTTAGCCCGACATGGTGACATGCACCTGTAGTCCTACCTACTTGGGAGGCTGAGATGGGAGGATCATTTGAGCTCAGGAGTTTGAGGCTGCAGTGAGCTGTGATTGCCCCACTGCACTCAGGCTGGACAACAGAGTGTGACCCTATCTCTGAAACACAAATCTATGAATTTGCAGGGAACTGTAGCATCCCAAAACATTTGTGCAAAATGAGTAGATGAAATAAATTCTGTATTTCCTTTTGCAGAGCATGTCATTCTTCGAAAGCTTTGAGCTAAGATGCTAAACAAGGTAGATGCTGTCTTGCTGTTACTGGAGGTGCCACGGTGTGCCCTCCCACCCGGACAAGACGACCTCAGAACATTTTCCCATGGGAGAATCTTGCATCCTGTTCAGCCCTGTGGCCAGAAGAGTGTCTGGTCCCTGCAGACATTTGACAAATACGAATGAATGAATTTGCAAGCAAATGGAGGTGTGTGTCACTAGGAGATGGGGAGGTCCAGAGGCAGGAATCCTGTGGGGCTTCCTCTCTACCTCCTCCCTCTCTCTTTAGGAGAGAGGCCTTGAATTGAGTCTCACCCCCAGGCTGGACGGTAAGGAATGCCCATTTAGATAAGTGCTGCCTGCATGCACACTTGGCCTCTGCTGTGGCTGGAATGCCCTCCAAGACTTACGCTGGGACTTAACCGCCATTCAACAGTCTTAAGAGGCTTTGCCCTCATGAAGGAGTTAACGCTGCTATCTCAGGGAAGAGCTCTAAATAAAAGAATGCATTCAGCTCTCACCTGCTCTCCTGCCCTTCTTCTTTCCACCATAGGCTGGTGAAACAGGAAGGCCCTCACCACACACGGCTGAGCTGAGACCAGCTCCATAGTGCCACAGCCTTGGACTGCCCAGGCTCCAGAACCAGGAGCCAAATACGCTGTTCTTTATCAATGGCCCGGTCTGTGGCATTCCATAATAGCAGCACAAAATGGACGAAGCCAAACTCTTCAGTGCTTTCTTACTGACCTCGGTGCCCTAAGACACTGGTTCCTTTAGATGATGTGCTCCAAGAGTGTGCCTCACTGGCAGGGTGACCTCAACACCAGTGATGCTTCTGCTGCTGCCCATTTGGGGGCCACCATGGTAGTGGAGCCCAGGGGAGATGCAGAGTCTCGGGATCGGTTCTGGACTCTGCGGCAGGCTGGCGACTGGTGGGTTTCCGAGAGCTCTAACCTCCTCATCGGTCAGTTTCCCTAGGAGTTATACGAAGGGAAGAGGACAATTCCCACTGATCACCACTTTCACTTTCCCCGTGCTGAGCTTGACATCCACCAACTGTCGCCTCTCCCGAAGCCTTGAGGGAAGTGGCAGTCACACCTCCAGGTGAGAAAGCCCCATGGAAGTCTCCTCCGTCCCCCTAACCAGGAATAATAACAATTCCTGGCTCCACAGGTCGGTTTCCAACTGATAACATAAATGGGATACTTCGCCACTCCCCTTTCTGTGCAGGGCTTGGGACGGAACCAGCCCGGCAGCCAGCACCTGCCGTGTGGGAACCTCCCTCTGGTGAGCGTCTTTCTTCCCACGATGGCCCCTAGGCTGTCCCTGCTGATTCTTTCTTTATCATCTCACTGTCATCTTTTCCTTCCTTGTTGCATTTTGTAAATAAGCTGCCTCTTCTCCTTCCTGTACATCAGACAGGTTTAAACAGAAAAGGAAAGAAACACGCAGCTGAGGAAGCGAGTCGGCTCACCAAGCTCTGTGGCAGGCCTCAGGCCCGGGTCTGAGCCACGTGCGAGCCAAGAGGGTCCCTCCTGCTGCCGCCTCGCCTCCCTCTGTGAATCAAAGACCATTTACACACCCGGGGCGGCTGAGCCTTCTCCTCACGCCCGGCACCCTCTCATCAGGGCAACTTCTCAGCAGCCCCCTCCATAGCAGACCTGCTGCCGGGTTTCAGGGTGCAAGGGAGCACCCAGCTTGCTCCCCGGTGGGCTGTTCTTGCCTTGGTGCCTCACTCACCCAAGAATGGGGAAGGGGACCACGTGGGGCGCGGTGTGCTCTCAAGTAAATATCCGACCCCGAAGAGTTTTTGCAGAAAAGTGATCTATTTAAGCAGAGAAAGAGAAAAAGCAACAAAACAAAAGCTGGTGAGATTGTGCAGGCCCAGCTGCCCCGAAACCCTCGGTACCCACATTCTGGCACCGAAGCTCTCAGCAGTGTTGCGGGGTCTCTGCCAAGCTGAGAAGCTGAGTCCCATACACAGATAAAAGGCTGCACCTGGAGGGCTTGTGCGAGGCAGACGGGGGCCTCCTCCCAGCCACGCCTGAACTTCCGGTCTGAACTGGAGCTCCACGAAGTGACACCCGCCTCCTCCTGTGGCCTGTGCATCCTCCGGAGCGTCCTCAGTTCCAGACCACATTGTGTCTAGAGCCGGCAGGTGCGGGCCGCTGAGGGCTGCGTGTCTCTGGGAGCACGTCAGATGTGAGAATAAAGACTCAAAGATTGCCCCAGCCCTGCCTGACATGGAAACCTGGAGTGAAATACATCAAGGGACTCCTGCCAGGGCCGTGGGAGGGTTGTGCCAGCTGTTTGCGGTGTTTGGACAACTGAGGAGGAGCTGCCGTGACAAAGTTAATACTTCTCCACCCTTAGGTCCCCGCCCATCCCTTTCAGGAATCAGTGGCTAACATTTCAGCGAGCTCTGAGGCTGCAGGCTGATCTCCCCTTGACACAGGGCCATTCCCTTTTGGAATGAGCTTAAAGCCAGATACTTCACGGGCTGCCGTGACCTATGACCTCTTGCCAAGGGACCCCTTTCCCGTCTCGGGAAGGGACAATCCGTGCACCTGGATTCAACAGCCATGGCTACCACAACGTTACAGAAAAGACGCCTCTAGGGATGGAGCCCTGCCATTCAGCCAGGGGCAGTGAGGCCCACTGACACCACAACATTCCAGAAAACACATCTCTAGGAATCTACCCTGCCTTTCAGCCAGGGGCAATGAGGCCCACGGATACCAGCAGGCTCTGCTGAATGCAGTCATGAGATGCAGTCATGAGGTCATAGTGTGCTACACAGACGCGTCTCAGGCAAATAGGAACCTGGAAGTGACCACTGATGTCGAGTCAGGTGCAGCTTGCTCTCAGGCTGCAGGATGAGGACTGTGATTCTCTAGCCTGTGTTAAGACGGGAAGCCCAGACAGAAATCAGGGAACAGGCCCAGGGAAAGGTGACCACGGGAGCAGAGACTCCAGGACAGTGGCCAGAGGCAGGAGCAAAGCTGGGGAGCAGGCTTCAAGCTCACACTTCCAGCACCTCTGTGTGTGCACATGTCGTGTACGTGTGTGCATGTGTGTAATTGTGAGCACAGTCGTGTGTCTGCATATCTGTGTGTGCACATTATGTATGTGTGTGTGCATGTGTGTGCTTGTGAGCATGCATGTTTGCATATCCACATGTGTGTGTGCATATGCAGGTGTGTATTACATGCTTGCGTGCACAAACGTCTTCATGTGTTTATATATATGCATATGTGCATACTTCTGTGTGCATGTAAACCTGCGTGCATATGGGTGCATGTCTGTGCACAAGTGTGTGTGTCTGGGAGAGAAGACCAGGCCAGATCAGACTGCCTGAGTGAGCACTGTAGAGAAAGGCAGAGAAAATGGCCTTTATCAGCATTTATGTTTGCCCAAAATAAGGGAGGCGGTTAGATTCTGAAGGCTGTGCTGCTGTGATTCTCATTATCATCACTGTCGCCATCACTGTCTAATTTATGCAAACACGCGCCAGGAGCTGCTTCAGGAAAAGGCCTTTATTATCCCGAGGCCCCTCCTCCCCTGCCCCCTGACCTGTGTGCAGAGCCCTCGGGACGTTTCCTAGCGTTGTTTGTGGGAAGTGCCACAGCGCTGGCCTCTCTGTGGGCACCCGGTGATGGGTCCCTTAGCCTGGCCCCTCCATGAGCCTCTTAAATCACTTCTTCAGAGAATAAAGAGCCTCCCACACAAATATGAGTGATGGGGAACCCTGGAAACTGTGCAAGTTTCAGCCTAAATCCTGATCTGAAGTTTGTCCACAGCCCAGCTGACACGGAGCATGTGAATTTGAGGAGAGAAGGACAGATGTGTTTCACTTAAACTTGCAGGTTTAGTTTCCTTCAAAATGCACAACACATGGGTTGGATTCCTCTTCCACTGCTGAGCCCCATACCCCAGCCACCACGGTTCAGATCCCAGAATTTAAAGGGGTGGTGTTCACACACACGGACATGCAAGTACATATGTGTGCTCACAAGCGCATGCACACATGTGTACACAGGTGTACGTGATGTGTGTTCACACACAGAGGTGCTGGAAGCTTGAGCTCAGAGCGTGCTCCCCAGCTGTGCCCCTACTTCTGGCCACTGTCCTAAATTCTCTGCTCTGCTCACATGGCCACCACCCAGTGGTCTGGTAATTTAAAGAATTTCTCAGTGGCTGTGTGACATTGGGCAGCTGACATAACCTCTCTGTGCTCAGCCATAACAATAAAAATGGCCTCCCTCTCAAGGCTGTGGTGACAGTAAAATAAGTAGATGCATTTGAAGTACAAGTGGCATCCCTCGCACGCACCACATGTTCCCTGTGTACACGCGTGTCATTCTCCCCGTGTAACCACAGGGAATGTTCAGGCCCACGCTGATCTCCAGGAGGAGGATTTGGGGCCCAAGTTGAGTGGGTCACCCCCAGCCAATGATGTAATCACTCGCACCTCTGTAATGAAGCCTCCATAAAACTAGGGAAGACGGATGGAAGAGCCTCGGGGCAGCCAAAACTGCCGGACTCCCCTCAGGGGGGTCCTGAGAGCCGGCAGGGGCACGGAGACAGGAGGGAGCAGGGGGGCACCAGGGGCCGCGGGGCCTGGGGAGCGTTGACTGATGACAGTTTCCATATGGGAAGAAGCAGCTCCGTGAGTGGAGGGGCGCAGCATAAGCACACTTCATACCTCCAAACTGGACACGTAAAAATGGTGACTAGGGCCAGAGTCATGTGATGCGCGTTTTCTACAGTGAAAATCGCCCTCACCGGGCCAGCCCTG
>CM052651.1:153169478-153185226 GCA_028533165.1 Leontopithecus rosalia
GCTCACACCAGCAATCCCAGCACTTTGGGAGGCTGAAGCGAGCAGATCACAAGGTCAGGAGATTGAGACCATCCTGACTAACATGGTGAAACCCAGTCTCTTCTAAAATACAAAACATTAGCCAGGCGTGGTGGCATGTGCCTGTAGTCCCAGCTACTCGAGAGGCTGAGGAAAGAGAATCGCTTGAACCCCAGAGGTGGAGGTTGCAGTGAGCCAAGACTGCACCACTGCACTCCAGCCTGGGTGACAGAGTGAGACTCTGTCTCGAATATATATATATTATTTAACCCTGGTAAGGTGGGTAGTGTCATCCCACACCTTTCTGTTCCTACCATTGTGCAGTAGGAAAAAGGGACTGAAAGGTGTGGGAACTGGAAACTGGACCAAGGCCTCAGGGCCAGCGGTTGGTGGAGAAGAATTCACGTCCAAGGAAGCCTGGATACAGCTGCGTCCTTTCCCTACACAATCCTGTCTACAGGAAGGGTGTTTCCCATTTATTTTCTCACTTAAGGGTGGTTTGCTGAGCTCTGGGTGGATAGGGATGTATATGTTATAGTAGCCACAGTCCCTGTCCTCATTCTGCTTACAACTTGGATCCAGAAACATTTCCAGAGATGAGGGCATGCTGGAAAAGGACCCAGTGGGACTCCTTCTCTCGAATTCCCCTAAGACATTGCTGGGTTTCTCATCTAGTGTTTGCTTGACTGTGTCTGGATTTAGCAGATTTCAGGTTTTGGAGAGATTTCCTGCCACTCACAGTTAGTTATCTATTTGGAGGCACCTGAAACTGGGGAAAAGTTTCTTTTAGCATGAAGGTGAAATTTCCCTGCAGTTTCTACTCTTGGTTCTTGCTATCTCTGCCCACGAGGCCACCTTGGAAAAGATGTCTTTCTTCTTTCGTGGGTAACTTTGGGAATATTTGGAAACAGTTCCAAGATTTTGCATACACCCTTTCTCTAACTTCTCCAAGATAAACATCGGAAATGCCCTCTCCCTGTCATCCAAGAACTGGTGTCAGAATCTTTATTAGCATGGCAGCCCCTGGGGGTGGACTAGAGGTTACTGAAGTAAAAGGAGATCTAAGTGAGGTCCGTGCTGAGCTTCAGGGGTGGGTCATGAATGGCATGTGTTTGCTTGTGAATGTTTCCCTAGGAATTTTACGTAGTGGGTCTGTGTGACATTCCCAGGGCTGCAGCTCACTACAGAGGTGTGTACCAAGAAAACTTGAGTCCTGCCTTTGTACTCATCAGCATTTTTAACGAGGGCAGGGCAGACTGTGGAGTCAGAATGCCCGAATTCAAAGCCTACTGTGTAATCTTTAGCAAGCTGCTCACTCTCCAAGCTGAGTGTATGCCTTTATACTTGGGTTGGGGGAAAATTAAAGGAGTTATGTATTAGTCCATTTTCACACTGCGGGTAAAGACATACCTGAGACTGGGTGATTTATAAAGAAAAGGAGGTTTAATGAACTCACATCTCCACATGCCTGGGGAGGCCTCACAATCATGGTGGAATGCAAGGGAAAAACAAAGGCACATCTTACATGGTGACCGGCAAAAAGAGAGATTTTGTGTAGGGAAACTCCTCCTTATAAAACAAACAGATCTTGTCAGTGCTGTCACAAGAATGACATGGGAAAGACCCACCCCCATGATTCAATTACCTCCCACTGGGGTCCCTCCCACAACACAGGGGAATCATGGGAGCTACAATTCAAGACAAGATTTGGTTGGGGACACAGCCAAATCATATCAAGTTACATATATCTGTGGATGTGCATGTGCATATATATATAGCATATAAAGTATATATGTGTAAAATGCATACATACATATATACACTTATTAAGTGCTTAGTTCACAGTATGTACTCCGAAAACATTCAATGTCATAATTATAGCCAAAATCATTCTCACTCAGGCAGCCGGGACTCCAGCCCTTGCTGCCTGCAGGCCGTGACCTGTGGCTTCGCTGCTTGGCCTCCACTGCCGCCTGAATATTTGATTCCACTGCGTTGGCTCAGCTCAGCTTTTCAGGTCACGCCTAAGTTTGATTTGCTCTTCAAGTATTAACTCTGCCTCAAGGACTACATTTGAAAAGCATGTATTATTAATCTTTATTCAAATACTGTATTTTCTTGATTCTTGGATGTGCTTTTTCATATTTTAATGTTTGTGGGGAGAAGGATGCATCTCACATACAACATGGAGAGTATTCTTTCTTTCCTGAAATGTTATGATGAGGTCAGGGCTCTGTCTTACCCCTGATGATATCTTACCAACGAGAAAATGCAGTGAGTCACAGCATTCACCTGGACAGGTAAAGGTTCTAAACAGCAACACTTCTCCACAGCCTTGGTTCTCACATTGGAACCACCTGGGGACCAGCAATAAAAAACACTGGTGTCCAGGGCTCACCCCAAGAGATTCCATGACTAGGAGCTGGGATGTCAGAAGCTCCCCAGGTGATTAGAAGGTGTACTTTGCACTTGACTTGAGCCAGCTCCTCCTCCATCGCCCCTTGGCTTCCTTTAGTGCATTTATAAGAACCGTCAATGATTGCTGGTGTGATTAGCTGCATCTGTGCCCCATCCCTTGAGGGTAGGGGCATGCTGTGGCTGGTGTGTGGTGCATGGAAAGCGCTCAGCAGCCGCTGACTGGGTGATCCTGTGGACTTCAGCCACTCACCAGCTCCGTTTGCTGCTTTCTGCCTGTGCAAACACATGTGTTTACTGTTTCTGCTATGGCGGTGACTGCAGGACTGTGAACTTTGCCCTCATTTTTCACTGGCTTTATCTCCACTAGAAATGAGCAGAGGAAGCAGCTGGGAAGGCTGAGCAGGAAACCAGAGGCTGCAGTCTCCCCTAACGCCATGGCTGAGTGACGATGTTCAGGATGGCATCAAGCCTGGGGACCTCATCTGCACAGGTGGGGCTCTGCCAACCAGGGGATATCTGAGCACCCTTCCAATTCAGTCCTTGTCACATAGACTCGACGGTGTGGAGTTTCCACCCCATCACAGCTTCATGACAGACGCAGTCTCTTACTAGTTTGTGGCACTATCTACACAAAGTGAGATACACAAAATGCAGTTGTGGTCTGGGTGTGGCAGCTCACACCTGAATCACAGCACTTTGGGAAGCCAAGGCAGAAGGATCTCTTGAGACCAGGAGTTTAAGACCAGCCTGCTCAACATCACAAGACCCTGTCCCTACAAAAAAAAGAGGTTATAAAAATTGGTGGGGCATGGTGGTGGGCACCTGTAGTCCCAGCTACCCGGGAGGTCGAGGCAAGAGAATGGCTTGAGACCAGGAGTTTAAGGTTACAGTGAACTATGATCGTGCCCTTGCTCTCCAGCCTGGGCAACAGAACAAGACCCTGTGTCTAAACATAAATAAATAAATAAAAAGCAAACCAGGGTTATAGGCAACATGATCTTAGACAAAGGCCACTGCCTATCTCCCAAAGCCCAGGAAGTGGCCCCAGGAAAGTGCCCTGGTCAAGTCGGCCCCTTCACAGGGAAGCCAGGCTAGTTTGGAACAAAAGGCAGGAGCTTTTCCTCGTTGGGACCTATTTCACCTGGTCTTGACCCTGCCGGGGAGTCCGAGCTGCCAGGTAGACCCCTCCTTCCCTCCCATTTATTCTGTGTCATCCACCCACACCCTGGCTTTCTTGCAGCCAGAGAGCTTCCTGCCATCACCAGCTGTTGAGCAGGACTGCGACAAGGAGCGACAACGAGCCACAAAGAGCAGGCCAGGGGAGCATGGGAGGCATCTGCTCTGTTGGGCGTGGCTGCAGATGCCTCCCTGTGGGAGGGGCGGGGTGCAGGTGCTCCCTCCTGAACAGGGGCTGTGTCCGCTTCGTCCTGCAAGGGCGGGGTGCAGGTGCTCCCTCCTGAACAGGGGGTGTGTCAGCTTCGTCCTGCAAGGGCGGGGTGCAGGTGCTCCCTCCCGAACAGGGCTGTGTCCGCTTCGTCCTGCAAGGCCCTGAAGCCAGACTCTTCAAATTGCCATCAGCCTGAATTTTCACATACCAGTAAAAACAGTGCATGTAAGAGTCTGTTCCTAGGAGGACGAAAGGCCGGCCAGGGCTGGCCAGGGCGGAGTCTCCACTGACTAACGGTCGGGGACAACGAAGACATGGACCTGCCAGCTCCTCCTCTACCTGGAACTTAGGATTTGTAAATTGTATTTAGATGTCATTTGTCACATTGGCAGGCTGTGGCTCAATCCACTCACAAAGATGGTTTTTCCAAATATTTAAACTGTGTAGATGCTGCAGAAAAACCACATTGAGGCAAAGCCGTGCACCCAACTCCTGCAGCAAGAGGTGAGGACCCCTGTCGGCCCTGGGCCCCACTCAGGCACAATCCTCTCTCTTAGAATAGTTCGTTACCTTTTCTTTCCTGAAACCTCACCAAATCCAACTTTTTCTATGGCATTCAGCAGACTTTTCCTTAAAGCAAAGATGACAGAGAAATTCTTATGCAAGTCAGAAAATCTGCTTATTACGGGTTTAATAAACCAAATGATGTTACCTGTTTACGGACACCGATTTCTACCAGCAAGACGTGTGCACAGCACAGCACGAACCACAGCTACTCCTGCCAAAGTCTCTTTCTGCGCATCTCCCAGCCAAGACCCCAGTTGGGGCCCCCGGGGTCACCTCCCACTCCGGCAAGAAAGAGAGAAAGAGACAGTGAGTTCCTTGGAAGCCGCTCAGCGCGAACCCAAGCCGGGCTTACACCACAAACAACACCAGGAAAAGACTCTCCTTGTCTTTCCCGGGGAGGCTCCAGAAGAAAAGCTGCACGTTTACCCAGCGCACTCGAACCGCCTTTGAGGTTCCCTCCTTCAACGGGAGCCATGGCGGGGCAAAGCCCCGGGGAGAGGCTGCCAGGCTCTGGGGAGCAGTGAGGGTCCGTGCCAGCTCCTCAGATCCCCTCACAGCCCCCGGGGGCTTCCCTGGCACTTCCAGGACGCAGCGCCGGTGGGCACCAGGCGTTGAGCGCCCGCACTGCGTCTGTGCTAAGGCCCCCCACCCCGCCCCCCGCTGCATGATGACATTTATTCCAACAACGGGGTGAGGTAGGGGTTTTTCCATGGCACAGTGTGAAACGCTGAGGCTCAGCCAGGGCAGGTTTGGAAATGAGGGCTCAGCCCTGGGCTCTGCTGCTGGAGCTGGCGCGGCGGCCACCGTGACCCCAGGCTCTCCCTGCCACAAGCTCTCACCGCAGCATCCCGGCCCCCGCGCAGCCCTGGGCAGCTCTCTAGGGACTGATCCCGCGTGGCACCGCGTTTCCCAGCGGGGAGTGTTTTTAAACAGCTCTTCCTGCTCCGGAGTCCCACTGGGCGGCCCCAGGCAGCTGCGCCACTTTCCCCTCGCTCCAATTAAAGCCAAATCCAGGGCTCCTTAGCATATGAATGAGGCGCCCTGGAGCCCCCGCTGCTGCGCCCGCCCCTCCCGGGCTCCTCCCGCTCTGGCTCGGCTACCCCAGCCCACCCCGGCCCGAGGTCCACGGCACAGAGGCCCACAGCGCCGTGTCCCCTGCGTCCAGCATCCTGTGTCCCTGGCCAGGGGCTGCGCAGGCGTCAACTTCCCAAGGGCAAAACGGGGTCGCGGGTCAGTGTTCACAGAGCGTCTCAAACCCCGCAGGGCCCTGAAACTGCCTGGGATCCACACCAGTTGGAAGAAAAATACAAAAGAATAGAAAAGCTGGGATTCACATCCTCTGCGGGCACCCTCGTGGCGAACACTGAAGATGATGATGAAAAGGATTCGGAGATTTATGCAGGTCACGCCGCTGGAGGAATTTTTCCATTGAATGCACCAGGGTTTCCCCTTTCCCACTGAAAATCCCGAGGCCAACACTTTTAATATTGTTACCTTGGGATGAAGAAAACTCATCGGTGAGGGCTGCTGTGTGAATGCAGAGGCTTTGGGCTGTTATGAATACATGGTTGAACGTTCTGAAATGAAGCTGCAGGTGCCTGGGGCAGAACGACTGGTTTCCCAACCCTTGGCCAGGAGCCTAGACCTGTCTGATAGTCAGTCAGTAGAAATGGACGCAGATTAAAGTTCGCAATTGAAAAAGCATAGATAGTCGAGTGTGCTACAAGAACATTTTCCTGTAAATTAACCCATTACCACAGTCTTTAATTGTCTTCCTCTTGAGAAGCATAAAGAAGAGACTGCTTTCTAGGAAGGAAGGTTTTGTGGTCTGAGGTCTGCAGGCCGGGCGAGGATTCCAGCATTAATCACTCCCCATCCCGGCCGACCTGAGCAGACCCGGCGAGGCAAGCCAGAACTTTTGCTGGAAATTGTTCCATTCTTCCATTAAGTGAGGATTAGAAAGCCCTTTGTGAGAATTTTGCCAAGCGTGGAAGCTGAGCACCGTGTCACTTACACTCATTTTCAGCGTGCGGTTCTCTCTGCTCAGCGTCTGTCCGGGAACCGCAGGTTTTGCGGCAAGTGCTCTCTAGCGGAGGCCTGACCAGCCGAAATGCGGCTCCTGGGGCTCTGCAGAACCACACAGGTCCCTGGAGACCCTAAGAACCTCTTCCTCTGTTGGGGAGCACTAAACACCTTACGAGGGCTGCTTCGCTGCCTCGGCTCTTTCTGCATCAGGGAAGTCACGTCGGCAGATGTAGCTGACAGGCCAAGGTCCCTTCTGCTCCACAATTTCTCAGGGATATCTTTTCCAAATGGAGGAAGTCAAGGGTATATGGTGGCCCATTGTCCCTGCCTTATCCTGCATATCCAGAAAAAAACTTCGACACGAGAACTAGCTTTTCTGATGTGTCCAGCAGAGAGCCAAAGTCAGCCCGGAGTGTGCCCAAAAGTCAGGACCTTCTGACGACACAGACACCGTTTCTCTGCCGGGGGGCTGGTGTAAGGCAAATGCTGAGTTCTGCAATCATGTGTTCTGATACAGTGTCTCTGGCAGAAACAGGCAGTCCCCAGACAGAAGCACAAAGGGCAACCTCAAGGAGTCAGGATTAGTGGGCAGGGACCCACACTGGACAGCTCCGACAAAGCTGTTGTAGAAGAGAAAGCTACGCCATTACCCAGCGACCATCAGGCAGATGGCCTAAGAGAACTCCATGTTTCACAGAGCAAGGGAGAAACGATGCTGTATTTTAATCCCTTCCAGCTTCGTCCAGGAGATGTTGGGACTTAAGTCATCCTTTTCCCCCTAAATCCTAGCCCATCCACAGTTACAAATAACTTTGTGGTGAATGGATGGTTGATAGAGCTTAGGAAAGTGAATGTCAGCTGCCCAGCTCGGTAGCCAGCTCAGGCCCCACTGGAAGGGAAGGGGGCAGTTGCCCAGGGGGCCTGAGGGGCAACGTGGCCCCTGCCTATGGTGGGAGAAGGAGCATGTGGGACTAACAAGCCCTGGAGCTTCACCTGCCTGCTGGACATCAAGCATGTGAGCAGGTGCTGTGGACGGAATGTTCAAATCCTCCCAAAATTTGTATCTTAAAGCCATATTTTCCAAGGTGCTGGCATTAGGAAGTGGGGCTTTTGGGAGGTGACTGGGTCATGGGGGGCCTTGTGAATGGGATCAGTGCCCTAACAAGAACAGAGGTGACCCTTCTCTCAGCCATGTGAGGACACAGCAGGAGGGCCCATCCTCACACCAGGCAGAGGCCCTCCCAGCCACGGAACTGTCTGGCACTTGGCTCTGGAGCTTCCCGCATCCCAGGCTCACAGAACTGTGAGAAATAGATTTCTGCTGTTAAAATCACTCGGTCCATTGCATTCTTCTTACAGCAGCCTGAACTGACTGAAACCGTTTGAATAACAAAAAATGGCAGGTTAAAAAAAATAATTGTTCCTGGGCTTGTTCTAGACTTAATAGTTGGGGGAACCTAGGGATCAGGGAAAGGTCTAAAGAAAAGCCACAGTTCAACACCTGCCCATCTCCTTGCTTCTAGTGAAGGGGCTCAAGGAATATGGCACTCTCATTTGGGAAGGAATTCTGGGTCATGGAAAAAATTGGCAGGTCAGTTCAAGAAGTGTGGGGAGAAGACAGAGAAGCTGCTCTGCTGAGGACTCAGGAAGTCCCCCAAGTGAGGCCACAGAGGACAGGGCAGCTGGGAGGCGTGGGGTAGGTGGAGTGAGCCCCGGGAGGAAGACCACAGTGATCCTGTGGCAGAAATCCAAAATGTGGGGGTGAAGGGACATGAAAGCAACAATTTCCCATTATGTCCTGCCTGATGCTGTCTAGTTGCTTCACACCAGGCTCTTGACACCAGCCTCTAATCTTTAGACCCACACCAGCCTCTTCACACCAGCCTCTCATCTTCACACCAGCCTCTTCACACCAGCCTCTCATCTCCATACCAGCCTCTCATCTTCACACCAGCCTCTCATCCTTATACCTCCTCTGAGGGTCTTGCTCATGATGCCTTTGTCAGGAGATGTTTTGTGGGGAGGAGGAAGCAGAGCAAAGCCCAACAGTGACACAGAGCGAACAGTAAAGGGGGTGAGGGCAGCAGTGCCCAGAGAATCAGGGCAGCAGAGGTTCATGAAATCTGGAATTTGGGGCAGGAAGCATCTAGAAAAACACAAGTCTCCTATTTCCCCTCCCCCACCATCACTCCCAAAACATGGGCATTCTCAGAAATACCTGGGAGGATCCTGGATTTCCCACATGCAAAACATAGGGGCTCGGATCCAGTTATTCAGTTGCCAAAGGAAAGAGTCAACCGGAAGTTGAGAAGGCCCAGCCGTCCTGTGTGCCTGCTTTGTGAACTAATTCACCAACAGACGACACGAGACGCTGGGAGCCCAGCCGCCGTCTTCCTGAGCCCTGCAGCCAATGGCCAGGAGGACTTTCTTACCCAGTGCCCCTCGGGAGCCTGGGAGGAGGTGCTGCTGAGCACAGACACTGCGTCCCACTGCCGTCTGTGGTCCACGCTTTCCCAGAGACCACACGGAGAGCTGCTGGGAAGGCACAAGGTGCGGGCTGTCGTCACCAGCTAAACCGAGGGTGGCATTCTGCTTCTACCATCCAGCCAGTGCCACACATCAGAGAGAAATAAGCTCGGCAGTTTTCCTGCCATCATTTCGTTCTGAGATAAGGAAATTATCCACAAATCAAATTATGAGGTGTAATGTAACATTCTTTTTTTTTTTGAGTCAGGGCCTCACTCTGCTTCCCAGGCTGGAATGCAGTGGCACAATCGCCTCACTGCCACCTCGACCTCCTGGACTCAAGCCTTCCTCCCACCTCAGCCTCCAGAGCAGCTGGTTCTAAGCAATCCTTCCACCTTGGCCTCCCAAAGTGCTGGAATTACAGGCATGAGCCACCACATCCAGCACACAGTGTTGCATTCTCATGCAATGACAAATTCAGTCACAGTCTGTCCAACCCCTCAAAATTTGTTTGGAATAAAGAAACTCCTTCATAACTTGGTCTACTTGGAAAATATGGGTTTGATGAACAAAATACTTAGTGATCCTTCGTGAAAATACTTGTGACTGACAACAAACTCAACATCCTGAGACTTGCTGGAGGAGTTGCCACAGCACCAGGATGATTTTAGGGTCACGCCTACTCACCTCCGTCCCTTCCAATAATAAAGGGCCAAGTCCAAAGGATTCCTGCCTTCTTTAGCCGAAATCAAAAAATGGAAGTGATCTGTGTGAGTCAGCATCAGGCTGACAACTGGGATGTGTTCCCACAGCCGCTCTCTTGGGGCCTGAGGACAGGAGCACTCTGTTTCCCGTTTGCTTGGGAGGTCAAGGTCCCCAGCCGTCTGTGAGTGGGTTTCCCTGTCTCAGACAACTTTGCTGTGAAAGTTTCTTCAGTGCATGATGCTGGCTCCCCTCCTGCCTCTGGGCAGAAGCCTGTCGTTATTGTCACCGGGGAGGAGACATTTGTCCCATGTCACCTGTGAGGAACGTAGAAGGGAACTCCCAGCATTCCACGGGGCTGGAGGGATGGGTGGGCAGAGCCACTCTCTGGCCGTCAGTGCTGACGCCCAGCCTCTGTAAAACAACTTTCTGTGACAAATCCTCCTTCTGAGCCTCAATTCCGTGTACAAATGAGTGGCTCCTGTTAGCGGGAGCTCCATGGGATGCTTCTAAATATGGAAAAAGTGGGAATGGCAGGTTTCCATGCAAACGTGGCCTCACTAGATGCTTGTCCCAAAATGGGGAATCCTAGAGGACACGTTCTTCTTTCCCGCCTTGGGAAGATGTTCGCCCGTGCTGGCTTACTTCATCTGGAAATAGAAACATTGTCCCCACTCTCGGGTGCTGTTGGAAGAATTCACGCTTGACAAATGAAAGTCCACCCAAGGGGAAGCCGGATCAGCCCCCAGCCAAACACGGGAGAAAATAAGGACTTAGGAAAAGCAGCCCTGAGGCCTGGGGACCTGGAGCTCCAAGGGGCAGGTCCCATGAGCACCCCGTTCCATGCGGTTTTCAGCAGCCTAATCCCACCATTGACACATGCCTTTCTGAAAAAAATCAATTCTCGTGGCAGCTAAAGAGCAGCACACAGTTCAGGACTCTGTGTTGATGCCATGCTGGCTGCAGACCCAAGCCCACGTCCCTCCCTTCAGTGCTGAACACCCACACTGTGGCTGGCACTCAGGAGTTCACGTCCAGGAGGGCTCTGATGGGAGTCGACTCCATCTAGGAAAAGTCAAAACACCTGAAACACAGAACTTTGCAAATTTTAAAAAGAAAACACACACCTGTATCATCGATTCTTGCATTGCTAGAAAGAAATACCTGAAACTGGGCAATTTATAAAGGATAAAACGTTTGATTGGCTCATGGTTCTGCAGGCTGTACAGGATGCGTGGCTGGGGAGGCCCCAGGGAACTTACAATCATGGGGGAAGGGGAAGGGGAAGCAGGCACCTCTTCACGTGGCAAAGCAGGAAGAAGAGAGAGAGAGAAGGGGGAGGTGCTACACATTTTCTAATAACCAGATCTCGTGAGAACTCACTCTCACGAGAACAGCAAGGGAAAAATCTTCCCCCATGATCCACTCCTGTTCCACCAGCTCTCTCCTCCAGTACTGGGGACTACAACTCCACATGAGATTTGGGTGGGGACAGAGTCAAACCATATCAACACCGTTCACCCCACCCTGCCCGACTGGAGTCCAGCCCCACTGCACTGTTTGTTTCCACCTCAGGCCCCCCCGTGCCTCTGCCTGCTCCACCCAGGGGCGCTTGCCAGATAACAGGCAATTACAATGAGCACAGACCCCGGAGGAGGGTCCCATGGGAGTTCCCCTCAGTCACATCTCAAATAAACCCCACAGAAATCGCCAGGGTCTGGTTCTCCCCACCTGGAATGCTTTCCTGCTCTTCTCTTTTGTGGCCCTGTCGGTATCTATCCCTGAAGCTCAGTCCAGCTGCTGTTTCCTGGGAAGACAGGGGCGGGGCACTTACTTGCCAGGGGAGGATTTGTCTGAGTGCACCTGCTCCCAGCTTCCCCGCTTGGCCTTCTCTCTGCGGTGACTTGTCAGTCAGCCACAGACTGCCCACACGCAGTAGTGCTCCCAATGTGATTCTAAGAAATGATCTCCGTCGCTATTTAACGTTTTAGTGCTTTGTATCTTGTGTCTAAACCAGTATCTTGTGTTTTAAGCTTCTGGGGGACGAAGCCCATGCTTCCTGCATCTTTCTGTCTTCCCCACTTCCTAGGGTGCACCTAGCACATATGGGAAGTTCAAGAATTCCACAGACTTCATTTTTCTGGCTTTTCCTGTCACTGAAATATATTCCTGAGGGGCACACTTTCCGGGCATGCTTTTGACCTTAAAGGGAAAATTCCATCTTGCTGTTGCTCCCTGAGTTCTATTTTTCCCTCGCTTCCTCCTTAGTGGGAATTTGGTAAGAAGTGGAGACAGCAGAAGTGCCTCCCTTTCCTCCGAAGGAGTTAACGTAGTTAACGACAGAAGCCCCATCCTCTGGTGTAACCTCAAGAGCAAGTGTGGAGCTCTGGCAGTCACCACAGCTACTTGAGCCTCCCGGAGGAATCTTGCCCTTTGGGTGGCAGTGGCCCTGTCTCAGAAGGCTCTTCCCCAAAGGCCAGGGCTGGAGTGAACCCGTACACATTCCCCTGCCGTGGCCACCCCATGCCTCAGGACTCAGGGAGGGCTCCAGGAAGCTTTCAACAGTGTTAAGTTGGGACAGGCAAGGGGAGAGAGAACCCGGGAGTGGGGGGCGCCTTTCTCATTCTCTGCCCTGCACAGAAAACTGGGAAGGACCAGCCTCCTGGCATCTGTGTACAATAGTACCCGGCACATCTACTCCCTGCCCTGGTGCACCTCACCTGCCTGGGCACAGAATTGCTAAATCTGATTCAGGAAAAGAAATGTTCCTGCATTGCTTCACTTGATTTATTTTCAACAGCAGGAAAACTTTTACTCACTGATCTGGCAAAGAAATAAATTGTTGCATATGAGCGTGCCTGCGTCTGTGTGTACGCAGGTATATACATGTGAGTGTGTATCCAGGCATATGTACATGTGACTGTGTGTGTGTATTCATGAGGATGTGTGTGTGTGTGTGAGGGTGTGTGTAGACCGAGTATGTGTGTGAGCATGTGAGTGCATGAGCATGTGTGTGCACATGTGTGTAATTTGTGTGTGTGCATATGTCTATATGTTGGTGTGCACATGTGTGTATACATTTGTGTGTACTCATGTTTATATTTGTGTGTGTATTTCTATGAATGCATTAGTGTGCATATGTGTATATACATTTGTGTATGCACGTGTGCCTATTTGTAAGTGCACGTTTATGTGTGTGTATATGCATACATTTGTGTGCATGTTTATATATGTGTGTGCACGTGTGTGTGCATTTGTATATATGTTTATATTTGTGTGTGCATTTGTGAGTGTGCATGTATGTGTGTGCATGTGTGGAGTGTGCATGTATGTTTGTGTGTGCACATGTGTGTGCATTTGTGTGTGAGCATGGGTGTGTTTGTGTATGCACATATGTGCATACATTTGTATGCATACTTGTGCACATGTATTCTTATGTGTACATATGTGTATGCATTTGTGTGTGCACATATGTGTATGCATTTTTGTGTATGTGTGTACATGTGTGTATAGGTTTTTTGTGTGCATATGTATGTGTGTGTGCATATGTGTGTATACATTTATGTGTGTACATCTGTGTGCACAGGTGTGTTAAATTTTGTGTGCGCACAGGTGCATATGCATTTGTGTGTATTTGTGTATGTAATTCTGAGCATATGTGTGGGTATGTGTGTGTGCATGTGTGCATACATTTGTGTGTGTGCATGTATGTATATTTGTGAGTGTATGTGTATATATTTGTGTGTATACACTTGTGTATGTGTATTTGTGTGCTTGCAGGAGCATATATATGAGCATGTGTATGAGAGTGTTATTGCACAAGCATTTGTGTGTGCTTGTGTTTACGTACCTTTGCGTGTGTGTGTATATATCTGTGTGAGTTTGTGCACATTTGTATGTATATTTGTGTGCATGTGTGTATACATTTGTGTGTGTATACATTTTTAGGTGTATTTGTGTGTGATTGCATGAGCATATGTGTGAACATGTGTATGTGGGTGTGTGTGCATGTATGTGTATACATTTGTGTGTGTATATTTGTGTGTATACATTTGTGTGTGTATATTTGTGTGTATACATTTTGTGTGTATTTGTGTGTTGCATGAGCATATGTGTGACCATGTGTATGAGGGTGTGTGTGCATGTGAGTGTGTGTATGCTTGTGTGCATATATTTGTGTGTGTACAGGTAAACATGAGTGTGCATGCATGTGTGTAGATATTTGTGTGTGTGCATGTTTGTGTGTGTGCACATATTTGTGCGTGTGTGCATGTATATATATTTGTGAGTGTGTACCTGTGTGTATTTGTGTGTTGCATAAGCATATATGTAATCATGTGTATGAGGGTGTGTGTGCACATATGTCTGTGTATGTTTGTGTGTATATTAGTGTGTGTACATGTGTGAGTGTAAGCATGAGTGTGTTGCATGCACGTGTGTAGACATTTGTGTGTGTGCATACTTCTGTGAGTGTGTGCATGTGTGTGTCTGCCCATCTTATCCTTTGTCCCCCAGGCAAGGACAGAGCTTGCCCGCGGCCTCCACTCTGACCCCGCCGACTGCTGGCCGCCCAGGGGCGATGAGATGGCAGCAGACGTCCCTGCCTTGTGGTTGGCGTTTTGCTCCAATTTGCTGGGCTCTGATTGAGATCATTTCTTTTTTAGCGGTGTGAGATCTGGATTTTGTGATTAAGTGTGAAGCAGGTTTCTCTCCTCAACAGGAGAAATCCTCCCAGGTGCTGCAGAATTAGCTCAGATCCAGGCTCTTCTGGGAGCCAAGTTGCCTGCACCGGGACAGCTGCACCTCTTTCTTCAGGGTCCTGCCCTTCCTGGCTGCAAGATTTTCTTGGAAGGTGAAGGCAGACATTTCAGGGGCCACCCGCCAGGCTTCCTGAACCTTCACAGATGGGAAGTCAAACACTTCTGGGAGAGCGGCTGTGTGATCCAAAAACAGGATCCAGGATAAAGGAACAGATGGAGGCATGAGGTAAGTGCTTTTGAGCACTCGAAGAATCAGGAAGATTTTCAGAAACAGGAATCTGGAAGGAAAGCTCAGAATAACTCGGTTGTGTCCTGTGCCGTGGAAGGCCCTGGGCTGCGCCTCCCTCCACTTGTGATCTGTGCCAAACCAGGCCCCTTACAGCTGGTATTGGTGGGATCATTTTCTGTACGGAACCTCCTACCCCCACGTAGCTGTCAACATGTGTGTGGAGACCCAGGAATCACCTGTGCAGGACTTGTGAGTTTCCTAGAGAAAGAGATGGACTGACCACATTCTCCACACTGTGCTCCCCGGAGCCCACCCCTTCTTCATGGGTGTGCAGGTGCAAAGCCACAGCCACCACCCTGTTCTGCCTCCTGTGTCTCTTCCCACGGTGTCCGCGCAAATACAGGTGTCTTTGCATGTGAGTGGGAAAGCCTTCGTGGCCAACAGCACATCTGAGCTGGTAGCTGTGAACACAGGCATTCACTGCAGCCTGTGTAATGGCAGGCATTGGTCTCCCCTCTCTTGATATGGAAACAGGCAAGCGCCTTCGCTGGAGACTCGCTGCTGTCAGACGAGAGGAGGCCCCCTGGCTCCAGCAGCCCTGCTGGCTGGAATCACCGGCTTTGTGCCTGGAGTTGGGTAAAACGCTCTTCTCTCCCCCAGGGAGGGCGGGGTGGTGCCCACAGCCAGGGTGCCATGCAGCACGTTCTGGTTGCACTGCCCCGATCATCTGTGGATGGAGTGTGGGTGATGATGCTTTGTGGGGACCCTCTCGGAGGCACCGTTCACAGCAGGGGCTAACCTCATTACCTTAAATGCATTTCATGTATCAGTGCTTGGACGCTCCAGCCATGTGACCCCGTTAATGAAGGCACCCAGCAATCAGGGCAGAAGCTCGGAGTCAGGACTCGATGACTGCCATCCAGAATGAGTGCCATCACGGGGGAGCAGTGGGCCTCCTTGCAGGGAAGGGGGACAATGTCAGAACCAGGAGTGGGTCAGCTCCCACCGTGCCTCCTTCTCACGTGCACATCCTGCACCTTTTGCTGGAAGGTGTTTGTCATTTAGCTCCTAGAAGGAATGACATGAGGACAAACAGGACTTATAAAAGAAGAGTTAAACTGCTTTTATCTTTCGTACTCTGCACAGCCTTCTAGCCGACTGGTCTCCGGTCAGTTA
>CM052651.1:153185726-153203958 GCA_028533165.1 Leontopithecus rosalia
TGCTGATAAGGAGGAACTGAGACTGGGCAGTTTACAAAAGAACGAGGTTTAAAGGAACTTTCAGTTCCACCTGGCTGTGGAGGCCTCCCAATCATGGCAGAAGGCAAGGAGGAGAAGTCCCGTCTTACACGGCAGCAGGCAAAGACAGAATGACAAAGATGCAGTAGCGGAAGCCCGTGATAAAACCATCAGATCTCGGGAGAGATATTCGCTCCCTCCAGAAGAGTGCGGGGGAAACTTCCCCCACGATTCAACCGTCCCCACCAGGCCGCTCCCACAACATGTGAGGGAATCACGGGAGTCAATTCCAGAAGAGCCTGGGTGGGGACACAGCCCAAACCATGTCACCTATCCTGCGCTCAGCCCTCAGCTAGGCTTGGATAAATTATGTTTATTTCCACGCATGGAGTTTATGATTCTATTATAGGACGGGAATACTCCATCATGCAGTTAGTTCATAAATATTTAATATACATATAAGTCTGGAGTAAATTATTTAGTGCAAAGGATAAATTCTGTAGGAGCCTGGGGAAAGGGAAATAGACGAGGTTCAGAGTGTAGGGGTCATGCTAAAGATAGCTAACCTTTTATAGGCTTTTCAGCTGATTACTCAGCATTAGGTTTAGCTGCAGGTAGCAGAAATCCCATCTAAGACGGTCTTCAGCTGGATAAAGGTTGCTGTCTCTTTTACGTAGAAGAAACCCAGAGGTAGGCAGTCTGGGGTTGGCTTGCTGCTCTTCACCTCACTCCCACTGCCGGTTATCAGGGATCCAGACCTTTTCTGTCTTTCTGCTCCATAGTCTTTAATGTGTACCTTCTGGCCCCACATTTCCTCATAGTTGCAAAATGGCTGCTGCAGCTGTATCCATCATGTCTGCATTCCATCTAGCCGAATCTGCCCCCTTCAAGTGGCTTTCCTGGGAGCCCCACCCAACAACTTTCTATTGCCAAGGAGCCAGGAACTTTAGTTTCGTAAGAAGGACACCTTAGTGTTTTTAACATCTAGGTGTTTTGTGACTAAGGAGCAGTGTAGCTGCTGGGTACACGGGAGAGAGCCCCTGAGTGTGAGTACAAAGCTTCTCCCTCGTTCCATCTGCCCTGTCTCCTCTTTCTCTTCACTCTGCCCTCTTTCCACTGTCCCGGACTCACCTTAGACTGGCCCACTGCGGGACGCCTGGGTTCCGTGTGTGTTACATGCTTCCACACGGCAGCCTGTTTACCTGGACAGTTTGTCTGCCTAGCTAGACTGCTTCATTTGCCGTGGTGTATCCAGAGCTGAGTGCAGGGCACACGGCCAGGTTTCCCCAGGACCATGGGGGTGAAGGTTCCGCGCAGCGTGCATTACCTGTTCTACGCAGGTGGTCTCGGGCGCAAGCACCCAGGTGGGGTGGACGCAGGAGGACGAGTGAAGCAGTGGCCGGGCCAGACCTCTGTGGACGATCATTACTTCACTGAAGTGCTTTTGGTCACTCAGTTTTGTTCTAAACACTGTGATTTAGCCCAGCCCCCTCTTCGCTGATCATGATTCCGTCCGTGTGATTATTGTCTTCTGCTTAACAAAAGGACAGTTTTGACTAGGGAGCATCTTCCCAGACTATGTCAGTTGGCCGGAGAGGACAAGGTCTGTGTTAAAGAAAGGCGGTGGAGACGGAGGAGCAGCCCAGCCGGTAAACACAGTGAGGAGATGACCCAGGTGAGCGTGAGGAGCAGCCATGAGGGACTTCTCTTCTCATGACGAAATAACTATTGCTTAGGAGAATGTTATCTGTTTGTTGGTGGGGGTCGGGGGCAGGGGTGGATCAAGAAAACAAAAAGTACAAAAAGGCAAAAATTGGGCTGGGCGTGGTGGCTCACACCTGTAATCCCAGCACTGTGGGAGGCTGAGGCTGGCAGATCACCTGAGGTCAAGAGTTCAAGACCAGCCTGACCAACATGGAGAAACCCCCTATCTACTAAAATTACAAAATTAGCTGGGCGTGTTGGTGCATGCGTGTCATCCCAGCTACTTGGGAGGCTGAGGCAGGAGAATTGCTCGAACCCAGGAGGTGGAGGTTGTGGTGAGCCAAAATCGCGCCATTGCACTCCAGCCTGGGCGATAAGAATGAAACTCTGTCTCAAAAAGAAAAAAGGCAAAAATGTATTCCGTCTCATCATCTGGAAATCACTACCATTGTTTTAAACTCTTGTTTTAGGTTCAGGGGTATACAGGTGCTGGTTGGTTGTATAGGTACACTCCTTTTTGAGGGTTTGTTGTATAGATTATTTTATCACCCAGGTACTAAGCCTAGTACCCAATAGTTATTTTCTCTGCTTCTCTCCCGCCTCCCACGCTCCACTCTCTGATGGGCCCCAGTGGCTGTTGTTCCGCTCTGTGTGTCCATGAGTTCTTATCCTTTAGCTTCCACTTATCAGTGAGAACATGTGGGATTTGGTTTTCTCCTCCTGTGTTAGTCTGCTGAGGATAATGGCCTCCGGCTCTGTCCATGTTCCTGCAAAAGACAGGATCTTGTTCCCCACTGCGGCTGCACAGTATTCCATGGTGTGTGTGGACCACATCTGTTGAAGGCCAGTCTGCCATTGATGGCATTTAGGTTGATTCCATGTCTTTGCTATTGAGAATGGTGAGGCTGTGAACACGTGTGTCTGTGTCTTTATGGCAGAATGATTTCTGTTCCTTTGGGTCTATATGCAGTAACGGTATTGCTGGGTTGAATGGGAGTTCTGTTTTTAGCTGTGGAGGAATCACCATGCTTCTTGGAAATCACTGTGGCTAATGTGGCTTAAACATCATTTTAGAGCTTTTGCAATGGGTATATTCTCCCAGAAGAGTCGATGGAATTGATTTCACACAAATGAAATACATCATGTATTCGATTTTGTATTGCTGGTATTTAACTCAAGAGAATGAATCTGAAACTGAACATGAAGAAAATGGCTGAATGAAGATGCATTTTTTTTTCATAAGTGATATTAGTGGTTTTTCCTAAAAATCTAAAATTCAAAAAGTTAAGCTACAAAGTTGGGGTTAGGGTCAACTTCCCTTTTTTAAAATTTTTAATCTAACGTTATAACTTAAAAAGATCTGTTGGTTTCTTCCCCTTGAATTTGCACAATTCGTGTCTCCTACCCACTTTTCTTCCTCCACCACGACTTTTGTTGGCTAGACTGTTTTTACGGACTTCCATTTTATATCATCTACACTTCGTTCTGTGCCACAATTACCACGTATTTCATTCGAGACCTTTCCGGATTCAAATACATTCGGCCTTCTTTCATTCCAGCCTCCTCAGGCCTGAATTTTACCATGTTTATGATTCAAATGCTGTACAGCTAGATTTCTGTCATCAAGTATCTTTATCGAGAAGGGCTCCTGGGTGCTGTGGTGATGGAATTCTTCTGTGCTTGAGGACACCCCTTAGCAGTTCCGTGTACAGTTGACCCCTGAACAACAGGGGTTTGAACTGCACGGATCCACGGATCCATGGATCCACGGATCTTCTTCCGCCTCTGCCGCCTCCTCCACAGCCTCCTCAGCGTGAAGACAATGAGGATGAAGACCTAACGCCCACCTATCTCTGCTTAAATAGTGAATCTCTTTTCTCTTCCTCATTGTTTCTCTTAAAAACGTTTTCTTTCCTCCAGTTCACTTTATTATAAGAACACAGGATATAATGTAAATCACATACAAAGAGTTGTTTATCAACCGTGTGTGTTATCAGCAAGGCTTTTGGTCAACAGTGGGCTATGAGGAGTTATATTTTTTATTGAATGGGGGGGTCGACACTGCTAGCCCCCCCTTGAACGAGCTGTTCAAGGGTCCACCATCACCCTCGGGTGCCTTTTCCCTCAGGGGGAGCTGGCACCTGACCTGAAATGGCCAGCGTGAGCATAGCTGGGCAGGGGGATGCCTCTGCCTCGGAGGTGGCTTTTCCCTGGCCCGGACACTTCGATGACATTTTCTCACCCCAGAGACTCCGGGACTCCAGGAAAAAATGTCCCTTTAATCTGCAGACACAGACTTGGTTTGTTCAGAAATGTCTTTCCAGTTTTGTAAATATACCCTTCCTGTTCTTTCTATTTCTGTTTCACTTACGCCGGTTGTCCCTGTACCGGGCTCACCTTCATATTTAATTAGGTTGAATCCTACGAAACTGTCGTTTTGACCAGCTTTGGAAACCCATAAAAATTCAGAGGGAGGTGCTCATTCTTGTGGTTCCAGTTGAAATTCCTTTCTTTGCCCTGCGTTTTTTCATTGCACTCTCCGTGAATATCAGAAGGCCCTTCCTGCATGTACCGGATCAGGGTTAGCTGTGTTTACCCGGCTCCTTGTGGCTGCTGATAAAGCTATTACTTCACTAATGAAGAATTAGCAGCCTCAGTTTGTTTCTGTATCTCTGCAACTTGTCTTTTTTATTTTTGAATTCTTTTCTGTGACTTCTTACTCTTTATTTTTAGCAAACTTCCACATCATTTGTTATCGGAAGCTTTTTTGATTTCCCGCGCTATGCCGCAACAGTAGGTTTAACCTTTGTGTTTGTCATGCGACTTCCCTGTTTTTTCTCTCAGCTGTCCTCTGCCCAGGTCCTCCTGTGCCTGCCTGCCTGCCTCTCTCCCTTCCAGCCACCCTCCCTCCCTGTCTGCCCGCCTTCTTTTTGAGTTCCCTCAACATGGGCAGCCCTGCGAGTCTTCTCTCCATCTAAACAGACTGCGCAGCTTCCCTTGGAGGGATGGGTTCTGTGTCCTCCCTGCTCTGGTGGGGCTTGAAGGACAGCTGGAAGCTCTCATCTATCTTCATGCCATTTTGTTAGTAGTCTGGGACTGAGGAGGAACTCCTGCAAGTTCTGGGACCACAGAGGAACAAGTTCTGGGACCGGGAAGGAACTCTTGCAAGTTCAGGTTATAGCCAGTTCTGCAGGCGATGCCCTGGGGTTTCCGTTTATTGCCCCTATTTAGAATGGAGTTTGTTTTCTGCCAGAGACAAGGACCCCTGTGTAGGCTCCTCCCATCGCGGTGGGAACTGAGAAGGAGGGGGATGGGGCAGGGTGGGAGCTGCCCCGGGATATCCCACGCGATCCCGGTCCTGCATGGGTCTTGTTCTCGTTCCCATTTCTTTCCTCCTCCTCCTCCTGCGTCTGCTCCTGTGGGATGTTCTGCCCTGGATAAGTGCGGCCAGTCGGTCATCTCGTTTTCATCTCGTTTTCCTCTCCAGCTCCTCCTCCTGCCCACCTCTGGGGCTCCTTGGAGGTAAGAGGTAGGTGAGGGCTTCAGCCGCAGAGACTGTCCTTCAGCTGCTGACCGGTGTTTCTGTCAGGTGTATTTGTCAGGTGAATTTAGGTGTATTTGGGAAGAAGCTCAGAATGATGTCCACGGACCCTCTTCCCCAAGATTCTGTTTCTCAGGGCGGGAGGCTGTTGTTGATTCCCACGCTTTTTCCTCCTGGGCTTCACTTTTACAAGACAATGTCACGAAGCTAGTCTTTCTTCATTGGATGTTACTACTCTGTTTTTAAACTGGTTTTCACTGATTGCTTATTGTTCAGTTTTATTAGGGTTTATGGGATGCTTCTGTGGTCCGGCTTTATTTAGAGAAGGACCCTTAGTGAACTTTAAATGTAACCTAAAATGTAAAAGTAATTTCCACAATGCTCATTTTCACGGTGCTCAATTCCTAGCCTTCCTCCCAGGAGACTTCCACTAGCATCTGACACACAGGTCTCTGGCCCTGGAGACCCCTGCCTGGCCTCGGACAGACCCAGCCCTCCCTCTCCCTCATTGTGTTCCCCTGAGTCACTGCAGAATGTGCTGGGAATCCATGTCCTGAGATGGGAGGGGCTGGCTGCAATCACCCTGTTTCAGCCTGTCCAAACCCAGGATGGCCTTGCCTGCTTTATACCAGTGAGTCTTGGAACCCCCGGGTATAAAACCCAGGGTGGGTTACTTTCTGGGATTCTCAGCCAGAGTGCAAGTGGGGCACAGTCAGGTGAGACCTCTCTGCCCCAGCCATGTCCCTGAGTGTGGAGGACTGGTGGGCTATGAGCCCTGGGGTCCCGCGGTTCCTTGATGCCTACCTGTAAGTAGTCACCTGCTTCACGTGGTTCATGTGGGAGGGGTCCTGGCTCCCTGGACTTGGGTCAGTAGTAAAAGTGCAGCCCAAGAAGCAGTGGGCTGAAGTGCGGGCCAGAGATTGGTAAGCCTGCATCCACCCCCTGCCCGTGTGGCTTCTGTGCCCCACCCTCCAGGGCTCCTGCTGGTTCGCCACATGCCCGGCTACCTTTGCCTCCTCTGCTGCCCCTTTGGGTTCTTCGACTTCTTGCGGTGGCTGTGGTCCAGGCCTCAGTCCTTGGGGCGTTTCTTTTCCCTTCTTGGTGGTCTTGTCCAGGCTTGCGGGTTTAAACCCCTGCATGCATTGATGACCTTGATGCCCGTCTGTTCTGGACCTATCTTCTGGATCCCATCTCAGACCCCCTGGTGGGAGGGCTCATGGGTGTTCCCTGCCTCCCCAGCCTGTGCCACCTGCCATCTACTTCCCTGCCCTGGCAGTGTACCTGGCCTGGCAGAGTCAGGCCAGCTCTGAGGCATGGAGAGCCCTGAGTGCTGGGGGTGAGTGGAAGCCAGCAGGCAGTGGGGGCCATGGGAGAGGGTTGGCTTTGCTGGCACCAACCCAGGACCTGTACCCAGCTTCCCTATCCCAGCCTGTCCAGGGGAGGAACTTCCAACCCAGGAGACACCCCGGCCCCTTTCCTTCTCCACGCCCACATCCAGCATGTCAGGAAATCCTGTCTCCTCTTTCACAGTTCAGACCCAGAGCCTGCTGCTGCTTCCGGCTTCCCGGCAGGTCCCAGCCATCCTCATTCTCCCTCCGTTATGCAACGGGCTTATATTTCTTAGTCTCCCTGCTTAACCTCTGCTTATTCTCAGGAAGTGGATCCCCACAATGACTCGCTCTCTTTCAGGATAACAGATGGCTCCCCAGGCCCCACCTCTCCACGCTCACCTCCTTCTCCCTGGAAGGGTCCTCCTGGACGCCTGTTTCCCCTCAGCCCTACTGCTCAGCTGTGGCTTCCGGTGAAGCCCCCCCTGGCCGCTTCATTCAAATTGCAGCTCTCCCTGGCACCTCCACGGGCTTTATCGTCACCCTTCACACCCTACGTTGTGTGCTTACTTCCTGCTTTTTATCTGGTTCTCTTGCAGGAATGCACATTCCACGAAGGAAGGGCTTGGATTCTCTTCATTCACCACCATGGCCAGTGCCTAGTGGACAACACACATGCACTGAATGGACACATCCGTGCCAACTGAGCAAGTGAGTTATTGTGGAAACGAGCTGTGGATTCAGAGCCGAAGGCTTGGGATCCCATCCTAAGTCCACCATTGGCGCAAAGGCTCCGTGACCGGGTCTCTCGCCCTGGACGCGGGAATGCCACCACCCTGGGAGATGGTGGCAGTGTGCCTGCCGTGGCGAGCTGAAATGGAAAGACACTTCTGGGTGATGTCTGTTGCATAAATTGGGTAGCTACTTGGGCTGGGAAAATAGCCAGAAGTGAAAAGCTTTACAAATAGGGAGTTACAGCAAAAATGAAGCACTTTGTTCAGTAACCTCGGCTGCAGGCAACCCTCAAGGAGGGAAAGAGGAGCCACCTTCCGCATTTCATTCAGCTCTGCTCCTGGAGGCTCCACGAGCCAGCTTCGTCTCCACGTGCACAGGAGCACACAGGCTCAGGGTAATTGCACGGCTTGTTTGAGAAGCCAGTGTGGGGCCAAATTCCTTTTTCCCCTCAGATGCCTGGCCTGTTCTCTGCTGCAGCAACCCCCAACTGCAAAATAGCAAAATGAAATATTCAGATCATTCCTTCTGATCCATTACTCTTTACTCCCTCACTTTTCTTGAATTTCTATTAAGAGACCATACTTAGGTGACCCAGAAGGCCACGCCGTCACTTACTAGAATTTAAAATCATTAAAAATATTTATTAGACTTAGCTTTCTACCTTTTATTGAAAAATTCTAATTACATGACTTCTTCGTGCACATTATTCATTTTGCACATCAAAACCTGATATTTCTGATTAATTCTGCTTTTGTCACATTGACTGTTCCCCTAGTGTATAATCATGCCGTCATATTGAGAATTGTAAAAGTTCAGAACGATACCTAACTCCCCTGAAACCCGTCATTATACTTAAATTTCCAACCGACTTTCTAGAATTTTAGTTTTCTTCTTTCGTTTCATGCAGATTTCGGGTGGTGAGGACTTCATTTCCTTGGCAGGGTCTCCTTGAAACACGGAGAAGGAGCTGGCTCTCGGCGTCGCCGAGATGGCTCTCCTGGGCTGTGTCCGGCGGGTGTGGGAGCTGTGTGCACACACACCTGCAGCGCAGGCTGTGTGCCTGCAGAATCCACCAGGAAAGACCCAGCGGAGAAGCTGGGGTTGCCATCACGCCTGAGACGGGGGATGGAAACTTCTAGTGTCTGTCCCTGGCAAGCACTTGCGTCCATGACTCCCATTCATCATTCATAAACAGCGTGCATTGCGAAGATCTTCGGTGCACATTTATGTGACTCCAGCTGCATGGAAGGTGCCAAGATGTGATGGAAATTAGGAGGTCACTGCTCGCCCGCGCTGTCTCTGTGATAAGCTTCCGTGAGAGGAGATGGGAATACCGAAGAACCTGAAGTTGCCTCGTGACACCCGTACAGGAGTCCACACAGCTGGCTGGAGCCCCAGGGAAGCATTTGATGGTGACATTGCCCTCAGTGTTCCTGCTTGTGTTTTTCCTTTTCTTTTTAAAAATAACCCCTCCCCTCTCCCCAGGGCCTTCACTACCGCATCTGGGAGGTTATGTGCAGGTGGGAGAGCTTTGGGTCAGGATGACGAATATCAAGGGCTTAGCTCTGTGCCGGGCACCCAGTGGCACCCTGGACCTGAGAGCTGCCCCCCAGCTGGAGCCTTGTCAGGAGCTGGGGCTGCCCCAGGAGCCCTGCCCACTGGTTCCCATGAGTGCCGTCTCTCCGCATGGATGGGAGCTGCCACCCTGGCCTCTGAGCTGTGCTGTCTGGCAACTGCCCAGCTGGTTCATAGGCTGTGGGGTGTGATGGGTGATGAGGTTCAGGACAGGACGCCCCAGCGTGATATTTTCAGCTAAGGAATTTGAGAAAAGTGCAGAAGCGGGAAGCCACACTCACCTTCCTGCCTCCTCTCATGACTTAGGCCATAAAAGCCAGGCAGGACTCTGGCTCTCCCCGGAAGTTGGTCTAGGAGCCCCCTGCCCGTGAGAGGTGGTCACCCTGTCTGGAGGAGCGGAGCGTCCTTAGCTCGAAAGCTGAAGGGCCTCCCGGTTTGCTGCCAGCAGATCACACCGCTTCATTCGTTCTTTCTCACCACCACTCCGTTTTCGCCAAACCTCCCGTGACACACGCTCGGGTTTTCTCACCACCGCCCCGTTTCGCCAAACCTCCTGTGAAGTGCTCAGGCTCGCCTGTTTCTTTGGGTTGGCATTTCCTTATGAAGGCTCCTGTGTCACATAAAATTTAGATGAAGTAAAATGTGCAGTTTCCTCTAGTCCATGTGTCTCTTGTGATAGAAGCTCCAGCCATGAACCTAGGGTGGGTGAGGCAAGGGGTCTTTCCCTACTGAGCAATTCTGCTGGGAGTGCTGCCTCCTTTCCTTTCTCCCCTGTGGCTGTTCCTCGTGGGACCCCTTCCTTGTCCCCTCCCTCCCTTCCCAGCCTGAAACAGACAATGGATATTGCCCTGGGGCGGCTTGCAGGGTGGTGGGCCTTCCCTTCTGTGCCTCTCCTGCCCTTCTCGGCGCCCCCACTCCTGTGGATCTGCATCCTGCAGAGGTGCAAGGTTCCTGTGGGACGGAGGAGATGTAAGTTGTTCATAGGCTGCTGGATGGACGCCGGACACCCTCCTGCTTAGTCTATTCCTGGACCTGGGCCACGGAAGCACACCACGGAAAAGGTATGGAAGTTACTGCCCTGGAAGGAAAGCATCATCAAAATGAAATTCAACAGGTGCCACCCGAGGATGCTGGGCCTGGGACGGCCCGCCCTGGATGCAGCACTGCGCTTCGCGGTGCCTGTGGCTGTGGAGTGTACCCGGGCCCGCCACGGGTCCAGGGCAGCCTAGGGCAGTGTGGGTGGGAGCCTGGGGGTCTGGGGGCTCCGTGGAGTGGGAATCCTGCCTTGGCCCCAGGATCTTCCTACGGCGGTTCAGGTAACAGTTTCTAGGCTACAGGAAGATTTCCAGGAGCTTCCCGGAGGGGAATGAAACCCTGTTTGCATCCTCGGTGAATACGTAGATGTTTCATGATTCTTGGTGGTTTCTGAATCCGGGAGGTTGGTGCTGAGTCCTGCTGGTGCTCCTGCTGGTGCTCCTGCTGGTGCTCCTGCTGCCTCGCTGGGGTCACTGGGGGTGTCCAGCGTCCCTGGACCTCTCACCTGGAGGGTATTCAGGAAGGAGCCCAGTGCCAAGCAACTCCACCCTGTGGATTCCGTTTCAGGTGAAACCTGCCCATCTGGCCAAGGCCAACCTTGTCACCCTCCTGCTTTGTCAGGACATAAACGCAGACCCTGGCCCTGCCTGTCAAGAAGTCTGCCTGGCTGCAGAGGCTCAGCCTCCCCCCTGGGCATTGTGGGGGGTCTTCCACCCTCCCCATCACAGGCTAAGCCCTTTCCTTTTTGCCATGGGGCATCTTGACAGCATATTTAGCCAAATGCCGCAGCTGGCACACGTGTGGCATTTGAGCTGCTGCTTCTGAGCCAGTTTGCCAGGCCTCAGGTACACCGGAGTTCACTCGTCACACCGTATCTGCAGCGACAGGTTACGTGGGAATTGGGCAGGGCCAACTTTCCCTGGATGACTGCGGTTCTTGATGTGATACCCTGCTCAGCAAACCCTGCCTGCCTTTCCCTTTGCAATTCCTGAGACCATTTTCTACCTGAAAATAAAGCAACCTAAGGCCCCGTGTTCGTTTCCGTTTCAGAGTTGTTTTGCTCCTTTTTTCCTATGAGAGAAAAACGTGAAGCCCCTTGCCTGCCACCTACTTTCCCTGTCTGCCCCGATGCCAGCCTGCCTGTGTCTGCACGGGAATCTGCGTGGGCGAGGAGCCGTGTACGATGTTTCACCATGTAGTCACTTTCTGCAGACTTAGAGCGTGCACCGGTCAGGGCGGGGTGTCAGCCCCATACCCTTCAGCTGAGTATGCTTCTGTCTGGGGAGCGAACTTCTAAACTGCCCAGCAGCTTCTGCATTGTGATAATTTAGAGCTTCCTATTTTTATAAGACTTTTGACTTACCCGTTTCGAATTGAAACGCTTTCTTCTTTAGTTACGCCTTTCCTGGACGGACGTGCAGGCTGCGCTGTGTCTTGAGAGTCACTGAGGCCTTCTCACCGCGGCTTCAACTGTGGGCATCGATTTCTCCCCTAACGCTCTGGAGGATGCTCTCTGGACTGTTCTCCTGGCTCCTCCAGGTGCGCGTCCACACCTGCGATGGGGCCTCATGGCCTCCCTCACAGGGCCACGTGGGAAGGCTGAGCGCAGGGAGATGGCTGTGGCGGGGGCTGGGGGTGTCTTGTGTCTTCCTTTTTTTTTAAGTCATGGAGGAAGAGTGATTCCCAGATTCTCACCCATCTGGACTCATCCTTGATCTCCGTGGCCAGAGATGGCCACGTGACCACCCTACTGCCAGGGGTAGTAAATACCGAGGCAGCAAATACGTGGGTTTTCAGGCTATGGTGTGAACAGTTGTAGAGTGGCAGCCAGGTCCGAATCGTGAACTGAGGTAAACCTGGCTGCGGCCCCTCATCCTGCCACGCCGTCCCTGCAGCAAATGGCTGCTCTTCTCACCAACAGGGGCTCTTTCTCCGCCCCTGGAGGCCGGGCGGCCTCTGACTGACTTGCTTTGGCCAGTCGGATGGGGCGTCTTGCCCAGCCAAGGCCTCAGCCACGTGAGTCTCGCAGTTCCCACAAAGCCCTGTACTGTCACGGGCACCTGCCTGTGGCCCTGAGTCTCTGCGGGGCCCAGCTGGGGTGGGAGGGGGCTCAGCAAAGCTCAGCAGGGTCACCCGGCCAACCTGGCTGAGCAGACACGTTTATTCTCCCCCGCCCCAGCTCAGACCGCAGCCCTGTCCCAACACCACCTAGACGGGAGCGGAGCCAGTGGCTGTGGTTGCGTGCACAGAGGTTTGTGGTTGTGTCGTGGGGTTACCACTGTGGCAGTAGAGAACTGATAAAGGAAACAGCAGCGACTGCGGACACCCTCACCATGGAACATTCCAACGCATTAAAACATGTGAAGTGCAGAAAACACCCGGAAGTCTGCCCTGCAGAGAAAACTGTCAGTAACACTCGGCAGGCGTGTTTCGTGCCTTTACTTTTCCATATACTCCTTTTTCAAGCATAGACATCACGCAGTACATAACTGTTTTCATTTAAGGGCATGTTTTTCATTTTAATGAATACTTCTTAAATATCAGTGTAATAACGTATGAATATTGGTTATTTGTGTAGTTAAAAATTTGTATAAGCATTCCAATTTCAGATATTTGACTTTTAAAAATGCTAATGTGATAAACATGTCGATACACAATATTTTTGCTCGTGTGCACTTTACCTCTTTCCTCAGGATGTGTTCTTAGAGCTGGAGGCCCTGGGTCAAAGGCGGGTAGCAGCTGCCCCTCCCTGTACCTACCCAGCTGCCTTCCAGAAGCTGGGCTGGTCCCGCGGATGGAGAGTTCTGCTTCACTCATCAGCAGTGGCACAAAGCTTCATCATGTGAAATGCTTCCTCCATGGCTGTGGAAGAAATGGGTTTTCATTTTGACTCCAGTTGCATGGAGTTCGCCTGCTGTGGTGGGTGTCTGTCTCCTCCAGCTGCAGGCACCAGCATGGGGGGCTCGGGTGGCCCAATTCTGGTGTTGATATTTGTGGGGACGTATGTGGACAGGGCCCAGGCGAGGTTTGCTGGTCCCTGAGAAAACAGTCCAAGAGGACGCATCCCTTCCTCTTCCACCAGCCAAGGTCAGATCTAAATGTGGCCAAGGGACCGTCGCAGTCTCTCTCCACCCAGAGGCCTGGCTGCCTGAGCTGCTCAGAGCCTCTTAATAACCAAGCCTGAGCGTGCCCTGCCGGTCTGCACTTCTGTTCTTGAAGGAAACGCACCACATGCTGCTCCCGCCACCAGCCGTGTGCTTGAGTGATCTCTGTGGCTGGCACCTCCTGCGCGGCGTGCTGTGGCCTGGCACTCCTCCCGTGTGTTCTCCGTGGCTGGCACCTCCTGCACCATGCTGTGGCCTGGCACTCCTCCCGTGTGTTCTCCATGGCTGGCGCCTCCTGCACCATGCTGTGGCCTGGCACTCCTCCCGTGTGTTCTCCGTGGCTGGCACCTCATGCATGCTGTGCTGTGGCCTGGCATTCCTCTTGCGTGTGTTCTCCATGGCTGGTCCTCCCGTGCCTCATGCTGTGGCCTGGCACTCCTCCCATGTGTGTTCTCTGTGGCTGGTGCCTCAAGCATGCTGTGCTGTGGCCTGGCATTCCTCCTGTGTGTGTTCTCCGTGGCTGATGCCTCATGCATGCTGTGCTGTGGCCTGGCGCTCCTCCCGTGTGTTCTCCATGGCTGGCACCTCATGCATGCTGTGCTGTGGCCTGGTGCTCCTCCCGTGTGTGTTGTCTGTGGCTGGCGCCTCAAGCATGCTGTGCTGTGGCCTGGCATTCCTCCTGTGTGTGTTCTCCGTGGCTGGTCCTCCTGTGCGTCATGCTGTGACCTGACACTCCTCCCGTGTGTTCTCCTTGGCTGGCGCATCCTGCACATGGTGCTGTGGCCCGGCACTCCTCCCGTGTGTTCTCCGTGGCTGGCGCCTCCTGCACCATGCTGTGGCCTGGCACTCCTCCCGTGTGTTCTCCTTGGCTGGTGCCTCCTACACCATGCTGTGGCCTGGCACTCCTCCCGTGTGTGTTTCTCCGTGGCTGGCGCATTACGCGCACTATGCTGTGGCCTGGCACTCCTCCCAAGTGTGTTCTCCGTGGCTGGTGCCTCCTGCACCATGCTGTGGCCCAGCACTCCTCCCGTGTGTGTTGTCCATGGCTGGCGCATCACTCGCACTATGCTGTGGCCTGGCACTCCTCCCAAGTGTGTTCTCCGTGTCTGGTGCCTCCTGCACCATGCTGTGGCCTGGCCCTCCTCCCGTGTGTGTTTCTCCATGGCTGGCGCCTCCTGCACCATGCTGTGGCCCGGCACTCCTCCGTGTGTGTTTCTCCGTGGCTGGCGCATCACTCGCACTATGCTGTGGCCTGGCACTCCTCCCAAGTGTGTTCTCCGTGGCTGGTGCCTCCTGCACCATGCTGTGGCCTGGCACTCCTCCCGTGTGTGTTTCTCCGTGGCTGGCGCCTCCTGCACCATGCTGTGGCCCGGCACTCCTCCCGTGTGTGTTCTCCGTGGCTGGCGCATCACGTGCACTATGCTGTGGCCTGGCACTCCTCCTCCTGCTGCTCGGTAGATGGGGGCTCTCCAGTGTTGTGCGATGGCCTTCTGAAAAATGGAACCAATAAACTCAGTCACCTGGAAGCTGCAAAGTATGTACGTACCTCTTAATAAAAGATTTGTTAGTACTCTTGTAATTACGAATTTGTTTGCAATGAATATTAAATAAAGAAATAACAAAGAAGAGAAAGTCTATTTCTGGTGTGGTCCTTCCTGGGCCGCGCTAGTTCGGGGCTGTGAGGATGCTGTGGTCGGAGAGGCCAACCCAGCACCCCTCAAGGCCTCCCTTCTCTGCGTGGGTGGTGGAGACAGGAAACAAACTGGGCTTTCCCTGCAAGGGAGAGAAAGGAGGAGGGTTCAGAGAAGGCCCCTCTGAGGACGAAACGTCGGACCTACCGTGTGAAGAGACAGAAGGAATTCACTCTTCTGGAAGCTTCCTGAAGTCTCTCGTCAAGACCAGTGAGAGTATTTCAAGCTGTCTCGCTGCTGTGCACGTGGCAGTAAAACCAGCAGCTTGGTGAACAGTGGTCTGAAGCAACAGGACCTGTGACAGCTGCCAGGGGTGGGTGGGCCTCAGGCTGACCCCGGCAGGGGCTCTGTGCCAACGCTGGGGTCTGCTGGGGCTACGGTGCTGTGGCTTCAACTGCTGGCAGAACCCTCACCCAGGGGCCTGGCAGTGGTCAGAGGAAAATAAGCCAGCCACGGTCAGATGCATTCCTGGAGCTGGGAGGAGTCTCTCCAGAACTGGGAGGAGTCTGGAGCTGGGAGGAGTCTCCCCAGAACTGTGAGGAGTTGCTACAGAGCTGGGAGGTCTCTCTGGAGCTGGGAGGAGTTTCTCTGGAACTGGGAGGAGTCTCTCCAAAGCTGAGAGGAGTGTCTTTGGAACCAGGAGGAGTTTCCCCAGAACTGGAGGTGTCTCTCTGAAACCCCTCCCCGCCCCTCCCGGGGTTGAGTCAGTGTCTGGGCTAGGAACTGGGGCTGCCTTCCGGAGGCTCCGCCTTCCCTGGGCATTGGGCTCTGTGGGAGATGGAGACACCTGCTTGAGACTGTCTGAGGAGGGAGGAATCGTGGGGACCGGGGCAGCTACCGACAGCGTGGAACACTCAGGGCCTGAGGCTGGAGGGCCTGGCTTGCTCGGAAACAGAGGAGGCTGGTGTGGCTGGGACAGGCCTGGGAGAGCAGCAGGTTTGGGGCCTGAAATGTCTTAAAAGGCTGCTGACAGTGGGGCACGAGGGAGTGTGAGGCCGGGAGCCGAGGGTCAGCCCTCCACAGGCCAAGTGTGTCTGAGCCCGGTTCCTTGACAGCCAGCCCCAGGCCTTCTGGAGCTGAGCTCTGCCATGAACCTGCCTGCCTTCCTCATTGGAAACATAGGCCCCGTGGAGCATCTCCATGACCACGCTCACTGCGGGGCGTCTCTGTGACTATGTGCACTGTGGGGCGTCTCCGTGACCACACACACCATGGGGTGTCTCCATGACCACAGTCACTGCGGGGCGTCTTGGTGACCACACACACTCACTGCGGGGCGTCTTGGTGACCACACACACTCACCAAGGGGCGTCTCCGTGACCACACACGCTGCGGGGTGTCTCCGTGACCATGTGCGCTGTGGGGCATCTCTGTGACCACACTCACTGTAGGGCGTCTCCGTGACCACACACGCTGCGGGGCGTCTCCGTGACCACACTCACTGCGGGGCGTCCCCGTGACCACACACTTTGGGGCGTCTCTGTGACCACAGACTTCGGGGCGTCTCCGTGACCACGTGCACTGCGGGACATCTCCGTGACCACACACGCTGCGGGGCGTCTCCGTGACCATACTCACTGTGGGGCATCTTGGTGACCACACACACTCACCGCGGGGCGTCTCCGTGACCGTGACCACGTGCGCTGCGGGGCGTCTCCGTGACCACGTGCGCTGTGGGGCGTCTCCGTGACCATGTGGGCTGTGGGGCATCTCCGTGACCACACTCACTGCCGGGCGTCTCCGTGGCCACACGCTGCGGGGCGTCTCCGTGACCACATGCGCTGCGGGGCATCTCCGTGACCACGCTCACTGTGGGACGTCTCGGTGACCACACGCGCTGCGCTGCGTCTCCGTGACCACACGCTGTGGAGTGTGTCCATGAACACCTGCGTACCTCAGGGTGGGTCTGTGACCACACACACACCGTGGAGTGATGACTCTATGCTCGCTGTGGAGTGGGCCCGTGACTACACACTCACTGGGGGTCCAGCAGGCCACAGGAGCAAGCAGTGAGACTCTCATTCCTTGTGCAGCCCTGAGTCTCTTAACAGCCTCTGTCCATGACGGATGGCATGGCCCGTGGTGGGCCTTTGAGATGCTCAGGAGCTGGAAGTCTTCTGTTGCGTGGTGTGTCACGAACGGCCTTCCTCATGCGTCTGCGGTGGTGCTGGTAGAATCAAATCCGCTGTGTTACCAGTTGTGTAAATGTGTCACTCGCACAGTGTGGACAGCACATTGTGCTTGATATGGCGATGTACTATACTAGATATTTTACTGTTATTTTAGAGTTTGCTCCTCCCACGCAGTAGAGAAAACGTCAGCTGTGAAGCAGCCGCAGGCAGGTCGTGTGGGAGGTGTCCAGAAGGCATTGTCGTCACAGGAAGTGACGGCTTTGTGTGTGTCTTTGCCCCTGAAGATTGTGCAGTGGGACCAGATGTGGAGCTGGAAGACAGTGATAACGTGTGTTTATGTCTTTGTTTTTAACAAAAACATTTTAAAAGTTAAATTTAAAAATAGAAAAAAGCTGATAGAACGAGAATATGAAGAAAGAAAATAACTTTGTACAGGTGTGTAATATGTTTGTGTTTTAAGCAAAGTGTTATAAAAGAGTCAAAAAGTCAAAAAAAGGTTTAAAAGCTTATAACCTAAAAACGTTGCAGTCACCTAAGGTTAATCTGTCATTTAAGGGAGAAAACTCTTGCATGAATGTGGTCGATCGTGAGTGCACTGTTGACAGTCCACAGCAGCTACGGTCACGAGCCGGCCCTCACGTTCACTCTCCACTCACTCACTGACTCGCCCAGGGCGGCATCCAGCCCGAAAGCTCCGGTCACGGTAAGTGCCCCGCACAGGCGCAGCCGTTTTCATCTTTTATGCTGTATTTTTTATTGCACCTCTGTTATGTTTAGGTAGGCGAATACTAACCATTGCATTGCAGTTGCCGACAGTACTCCAGCCAGTCACACAGGGCACGGGTCTGCAGCCCTGGGGCAGCAGGCTCCGCCGTGCAGCCCAGGCGTGTAGCCGGCTGCTCACCCAGGCGTGTCCGCGCACTCCGATGAAGCTGCTAATGTTGCATTCCTCAGGATGTGCCCCACATTAGGTTCATTAGGTGACACCTGCCTGTTTCAGTGGAAGTGCTTTTGTGTACACTTTTGGCTTGTTACACTTCTTAATGGTTGATTGTAGTTCTGATTTTAAAGTTTTACATTTCAAAAGCCACATAATTGCTAAAACGTCGTTGTTCTTTTTTTTGGGGGGGGCGGGGAGGAAGGGAGGAGGGCAGGAAGGGAGGGAAGGAGGAAGGGAGGGAGGGAGGAAGAGAGGAAGGGAGGAAGGGAGGAGGGGAGGAAGGGAGGGAGGGAAGGGAAGGAAGGAAATCAAGCAATGAGAGAGATATTGCCGACCTGGATCTAGAGGTTTACAAGTTGATTTCTTTCTTTTTTTTGAGAGAGGGAGAGAAAGAAAAAAAATGAGTAAAGGAGAGGAAGAAAGAGGAAG
>CM052651.1:153221081-153234991 GCA_028533165.1 Leontopithecus rosalia
GTATCATGTTTTCCTTTAATATTTAGTATGTTTATGTCTTATGTAAGAAATCTTGCTTATCATGAAGTGCAGTGTATCATGTTTTCCTTTAATATTTAGTATGTTTATGTCTTATGTAAGAAATCTTGCTTATCATGAAGTGCAGTGTATCATGTTTTCCTTTAATATTTAGTATGTTTATGTCTTATGTAAGAAATCTGGCCTATCTCAGGGTCATGCGGATTGGTCTTCTATATTTTCTTTTCAAAGCAGTAGGGTTCCAAAATTCAGGTTTAAGTCCATGCTCCATGTCAGTTAATTTATGTGTAGACGGAAAGGGTTAAAAATTCCTTCCTGTTTCTATACAGATATCTAGTTTTCCCAACAACATTTATTTTAAAAGATTTTGCTTTTATTATTTGATTGAATTGGCACCTTAACTTGAAAATAAATTCACTTTATATTCATGGTTCTATTTCTGCACTATTTGTGCCAGTGATGTATATGTCCATCCTTTTGCCAGTACCCAGCTGTGTTAATAATTGTGGCTTTATAGTAAGTTGTAAATTCAGGTAGGGTAATTCTCCAACTTTGTTCTTTTTCAAAAATGTTTTGACTATTTTAGGTCCTTTGAATCTCCAAATAACCTTTAGAATCATATTGTCAATCTCTACAGAAAAAAACCTCCCAGAACTTTGCATAAGATTACACTGAGACTTTGTCAATTTAGAGAAATTGACATCTTAATAATATTGAGTCTTCTGATCCATTAACATGGTCTACATTTCCATTTATTTAGGTCTTCTTCAGTTTCCATCAGCAATGCTTTCTATTTTTCAATGTAGAAATATTATGTATATTTCACTAGATTTATTCTCAGCCTTGTAGTATTTTTGATGCTATTTTAAATGGCAGAGTGGTTTTTAAATTTTATTTTGTAACGGTTTATTCTTAATGTATGGAAATGCAATTAGTGTGGATTATTTATTTTGTACACCATGACATTGTTAAATTAATTTATTCTAGGGAAGCTTTTTTGTATATTCAGTGGGGATTTTTCCATGCGCCGTATGTGATTCGTGAATAATGACAGTTTTACTTTGCTTCTAACCTTTACCCCTTTTACCTAACTGTCTAGACCCTCCAACATAATGTTAAACAGAAGTGATGAGAAAAGCCTTGTTCCGAATCTCAGGAGAAAACATTGTTATTTCACACTTAAGTAGAATGTTTATTGTAGATGTTACATTTTTATTATTGTTATTATTATTACTTTTTTTTTTGAGACGGAGTTTCGCTCCTGTTACCCAGGCTGGCGTGCAATGGCGCGATCTCGGCTCACCGCAACCTACTCCTCCTGGGTTCAGGCAATTCTCCTGCCTCAGCCTCCCGAGCAGCTGGGATTACAGGCACGTGCCACCATGCCCAGCTAATTTTTTGTACTTTTAGTAGAGACGGGGTTTCACCATGTTGACCAGGGTGGTCTCGATCTCTTGACCTCGTGATCCACCCGCCTTGGCCTCCCAAAGTGCTGAGATTACAGGTGTAAGCCACCGCGCCCGGCCCTATTATTACTATTGTTATTATTAGAGAAGGGGTCTTGCTATGTTGCCCAAGCTGGTCTCGAACTTTGGGACTCAAGCAATCCTCCAGCCTCAGCCTCCCAAGCAGCTGTGATTAGAGGCCAGCATCAGTGGGCTGGCTCATCGTAGATCTTACAGATTCTCTTTATCACCTTGAGGAAGTTTTCTTCTAGGTTTGCAGAACATTTTTATCAGGAAGTGTGCCAAATGCTTTTTCTTCATCTGTGATAAGATCATACGGTTTCTCTCTTTTGTTCTGTTAATTTATTTCCTTTGCTCCAAGTAAAAACGTATTGTTCTGGTTCTCAAGGAGCCAAGATAAGTTTTGGGAAACATGTATATCAGATGTAAAGTTCCTGTCAGAATGTTCTTTAGGGAGAGGCTAACATACAGCTTCAAAAGGATGTTATCACCCCCATGCTGGAGTTTGCTCTTTCTTGCTGACTGCATTTCTTTCCAGTAAAAGCGGAGGTGAGAATGGAGTTCTCGCCTTTCCCTGTAGATCATGGGGTGGGAAACCTGGGGCTACTCGGCCCGCCACATTCTCTAAAATGGACTCAGTTATGAGCTCCACGAGGGCAGAGTTATTTCTGTGCCTTGCTCAGAGGGATGTCTCCTGCATCTAAAACAGTGCTTGGCATATCGTTTTGTTTAATAAAGATTTTTTTAAATAAATGATTGTGTAAGCAATTGTGTGAATGAAAGATTATGATTAAGTGGGTAAAATGCAACCCATCCAGTTGGGGCACGAGCACGTAACTGAATAAATCCAAGCACCCTGTGCAGTGTGGTTGGGAGACCCAGGAGAGCCACCTCGCAGTTAGATGCAGGGAAGAGCAGGCCCCCAAAGGGCTCCTGTTGCCTTCTTGTGTTAGAGGAGGCCCACATATTCCTTATTTTTGGTTAACCCTAACTCCTGCCTTACGGGGTCTGTGGGGGGAGGTCAAGTGTGTTTATCTTCAGCCACAGCAAGAGAAAGGGGGGTGGAGGGACTTTCCTACTTCACACCAAGAGAGTGAAGGAGGAGTGACTCCACTCACTATCACCCCTAGTGACTCACAAGCAAAATGTTTGCTTCTCAGCTCTGACCTTTGGCTGTGCCAGACCAGAAGTTGTCATTCCAGAGGGAGGAGGGCTCCCAGCCCGAGGCACAATGACTCCATTGAACTGAACGTCAGGACGGCCTGGCTACTCTCAGCAGCTCGTGCCTCTCAATCAACAAGCTAAGAAGGGGCTCTACTGGCTGGGCGACAGTGCTGACTACCAGGGGAAATTGAGTGGCCACTCCACACTGGAGGTGAGGAAGAGTGCCTGAAATACAGAAAACCCCTTACAGTATCATGTACTACCGTGTCTGGAGCTTAAGTTAATGGAAAACCACGGGAACCCGATTCAGGTAGGGCTACTTGATGGCCCAGAACCTTTGGGAATGAAGCAGGTAAAGATTCGTGACCAACTGAGGGTCCACGGAACACAGCCTGGGTGAAGGACCAGGGCTGTTAGGGATGCCAGCTACGACCAGGGGGCCAGCGACAGCTAAAGGGTAACAGCTGTCATCGTAACCAGATAAGGAGTGTTTCTTCCTTATTTGTTATGAATATGTTTGCATGCATTAACCCAATATTTTTGTTTTCTTCCTTTTCTTCTTTTTTTTATAATGTAACATAAGGAGAATTAACAACAATTAGCTTTGCCTGATAGTATTAAGTTACAAGAGGTCAAGCGCGAACCTGAACTGAGAACTCTGCACCCTTTTCTGGGGAAGGAGCCAGCGTGTTGTTGGTTGTATGAAGTTGTGCCATTGGGCGCAGAGGTGTGACTTCTTGTTGTCTTTATCTGGAAATTAAGGATGGTTTAAGGGGGTGTGCGTGAGTGCCAGGCTGGTGAGGGAGGACTGTGATGATTACTTTTCTATGTCAACCTGGCGAGGCTCCCATTCCCCATTGATTTACTCTATCAAACAGCAGGTGTTGCTGTGAAGGGAGCCAATGGGATTGAAGTCCATGGTCAGTTGACTTTAAGTAAAAAAAAATTATGGCAGATAAACTGGGCGGGCCTGGTTCTGTCAGAAGGCATTCCAGGGACAGCAGCGGCCTCGCAGATGAGGAAAGGCCCCGGTGCACGGCCGCTGCAGCCTGATCAGCCTGGTCAGCCTGGTGCCTGCCGAGGATGCCCGGCTCACCTCGCCCACTGCCCAGGCGGCTCTCTGTGCTAAGTCAGTCCGTGCTTCCTGCTGGCCCCGTTTCTCTTGTTGAACTCTGACTGACACAGATTTTGGCACCAGAAGTGTAGCGAAAAGCAAATGACTGAAAGCTGAGAACCCCCGACAAAAAAGCAGGGGCACTGAGCTCCATTTCACTTCAGAGAAATAGACCTGGGGGCCCCCAAGCAGCAAGGACGGGGAGATTTTAGCGTCATGTGGCAGCACGATTTTGGAGCAATGTTTACACATCCCTGTTATTGAAGCTGTGCTGGTCAACAGTGCTGGACTCAGACCCGAACTTGGACCTGGGCTCAACTTGGACAGAGGCACTGTCTCCAGCAGGAAGCCCTCGGCCAGTGACGGCTGCTGTCAGTGGTTGCTGTCCCCCAGGGATACCATCTACACTTGTTCTGTTGACAGGGGTTCTCAGACCAGGATCTGTGACTCTCCAAAGAGCCATGGATGGTGGCAGAAAACCTCCCTGGGCTCCGTAAACCACCCTCAGCTAAACCCACGTCTTCGGGAGAGTCAGCTGAGCAGGAGCTCTTTCAAGTCAGCCCCAACCATGCTCCCCAGGAAGCCTCCGCGTAGCCAGCCGTTCCCAAGGCTGCTTTTACTTGAAGAGAAACTTCCAAAGCCACAAGTATTCAGGAATGGCTTTCCTAAAGTCCATGAAACTTGCAGGCTTGAATGCAGAGCATGTGCCTCTTTCTGGGGCAGGTAACATATCTTTCATCCAATTCTCAGTTGGAACTGTGAAGTTTCCCAAGCCCCAGAAATAAAAAAAAAAAAAAGAAATGGAGGAACTATTGTTGTTGATTCTTGGAGGGAACACTGCTGTGCTTATCCTTAGAGGAAACAGGATCCGCCCAGTTCCCCTCCCACAAACTCCACAGCCTTCAGTCTCTTCTGCGGTTCCCGCTGTACAGCCCCGAGGTCTCCAGGCAGGTTTAGCACGTCCCGGTGGCTGTGAGTTTCCAAATCCTGTGTGTCCTGACTGCCACATTAGGTCCCAGGCTGTTACTCTGCAATCAGTCTTTCTTTGGGGCAAGCGCTGTGTTAGGTGGAGACTCACTGGTGCAGGGTGGGGAGCTTATCTTTGGAAGGCTCACATTCTCTCAACAAATCTGAACAGATTTATCTGACCGATAAGAAAATTGAAACACAGAGGAGTTAAATAATCTGCCCCAAGTAGCATGCAGGCCTGGGTTTCAAACCAGGTCTCCAAGATTCCAGGGATTATAGGCTTTGGAGCTGAGCGAGAACAATCCAGCCTTCTCATTTTAGAAATGCCAAAGGCTAAGGACCCAAAACCCCCCCTGCACAGGACATCACACAGTGTGACAGAGACGAGGCTGTGACCTGAGCTCCCCACCCTCCAGAGCTCTCCCCTCCCGGCCGCTCCCCAGGTGGGCAGCTCCGAGGTGGCTCCAGGCTCCAGGAGAGGAGGCACTCGCTGACTCTCTCGTTAGATGTGGACATGCTAAAGTGAATTCCAGGCATTTTTTCAAGATCTCCGCTGACCCGCTGAATCAGAGGGTGGGGTAGTTAGCTCTGCTTCGAGTATCAGTGGTGGAAGCTCCTCCCTTGATCTTCAAAGAGTCCCAGGCTTCTCTGGTGGCTGGCCTCCGAGAGGGGTGGGGACTAAAGCCTCTGGGATACTCACTTTCTTCAGGGGGCGACCAGCAGTAAGAGACATCATGCAGGTCGTTGAGGACAATGACCCAACTCGCCACTGAGTTTGTAAGCTAGCGCCCTGCCCCCACCAGGACACAATCATGTCTGAGCACGGCTGTCAAATGGCACTGTGGGAAGATGTGGGGACCCGTCACCTAGAGCTCAGAGTTCAGGTCCCGGCTTCACCACAAAGTGCCTGTGGCAGCCGGGACAAGCTGTTCTGCCTGCTGGGAATTGCATCCCAGGGGTCTACTGGCTTGCCTGTATTTTTAAATTATGAAATTTCATTTAAAATCCAAAGTGCTGGTTTCTGCTTTAAAACAAGAAGCAGGAGCAGCTCCAGCAGCCCAGGCCCGACCCTCCTTTCTCTCTCCCGCAGTCCAGCCCCTCCCAGGCTCCACACTCATGCCTGCTGGGCGCTGGCAGGCAGAACCCGTCCGACTCTCGCCCACACATCCTCAGCCCTCCCGGCCAGAGCCGGCCTTTCACGACAGACAGGCTGGCGTCGGTCCCACACAATGTTCATCCCCTGCTGAAGAAAATGTTCCCTTGGCTTTTGGGAAGCAAAGTTGCTCAGAGTAGCAAAAAAGAGCAACCCTACTTTCAGGAAAAGTATGTGCCTCGTCTTTTCCACGTGCAACCGTAAAAATGCCTGATGTTCTGAAAATCTGCAGCTACCCATGGAAACAGAACCGGGCATCTCCTGAATGACACATGCCAGGACCATCCTTGACGGCTTCGCATTTCTCTACGCTTTTCCAAAGCCAAATCACATGGCATCTCCTCGGAACGGTGATGGAGGCAAGAATCTCAAAACGGGACCCAGGCCTGCAGCCTTTGCTGAGCTAACAGCCCACCCTGGCGTTTCTGTTCCTACCTGGGACCCTGCCACTGTGGAGTGGCAAAGCGTGTGCTGTGCCAGGCCTCCTTTCTCAAAACTGGCATAGTGGGGAGCCTAGAAAGATGACAGAGCCATTTTAACCTGACTCTCAGAGACTCCAGGTTGTGTAGATCATTTTAATAATTGGATTTTATAAGACCTGTGCTCTGGGGCTTTTTTAGTGAAGATCAATAATTTTTAAATGAACCTAGAAAATTTCTAGAATAGGTGAAAAGAGACAGCTCTCTGGGCACACTTCTCTCCTCCGCCCTCCCTTACAACCGAATTCTGCTGTTGCGCTTCCTCCTCAAGTCGTTCCGAGAGTACATGGTGAGATACTCACCCACAAAGGATCTTCATCCTTTTTGAGACTGCCTTGCCAGCTTCCAGTCTTCAAAAGCTGAGTGTCATGTGTTGATTATCTGCTGCAAACCGGGTCCACACGTGCATGGAATCCTTGCAGAGCGGTTGCTGCCTCAGTTGGGGGGTGGATGGGCACAGGGACTGCCGTGTTGGGCCATTCTTTTTTTTTTTTTTTGGAAGGACTGAGGGAAAGTATTGATTAGAGAACAGAGGGCCGGGAGAAGGGAGACACAGCCAGGTGCTGGTAGCTGCAGACACCTCACGTCTTCCTGCTCTATCCATTATTGATGGCCGGGCAATGCATTTTTAAACAAAATAAATAACGTATTTAGGACAGTGTCGGCTTGTGCCTGTTTACCAACTGGATGGGTGAATTGTTATACTAAAACAGTTTGAAAATACTTTTTGAATTAACACAATGTTTCTGTAAGGAGACAGGTTCTTACTTTTAAACACTTCTTATTGTGTTGTGTGTTACTGTATTGTGTGTTGTTGTGTTGACTCACGCCCATGCTGCAGAAGGAAGGGAGGGAGAAGGGAAGGAATGGAGGCAGGAAGGGAGAGATGGAGGGAGGGACGGAGGGAGAGGAGGGAGGGGAGGATGCAAGCAGTCACACTTACTTTCTGCACTCAGACTCGGTGGCGCGTGTGTGCATGTGTGTGTATTGTATGCACCTGTGTGGTGTGTGTGTGTGCATGTGGTATATTGTGTGCCCACATGTAAGTTCTGGGAAGAAAGGGGACTGCATGAAAGCAGCAGTGCACAGCTCCCTCTCCCCAGCAAAGCTCTGCATCTCGCGGGGTGGAGGACAGCCCCACACCATGCCTGCAGGTGCCCGTCCCAACCCCAGTGCCTGGCGCTGGGCGGACCTCAAACTCTTTCTCTGCTCAGCTTCTCATCCGTACCGCAAGCCTCGCCTGTGAACCAAACTGAACTCACCACACACACGTAGCAAGCACTCAATCCTGACTTCCAGGCCTGGCTAGTGTGATGCGATTTTATTCACTTCACGGAACATGAAAATGTAGCAGTGGCATGACAGGCCTGGGTGCACAGAAGGAAGCGACCCAGGGACAGTTCCGGGTTCCCAGGGTGGAGACCATCAGCTCCAGGCACTGGGGAGCCAGCGACCTTGTGCCAGGACTGCAGGGGACCTCCCCAACCCACCGAGATGCTGAGGTCCCCCATCTGAAGTCCCCAGCCTGAGCCTGGAGCCGGGGCTCCAGTGGGAAGGGGTGCCCCGGGGTTTTCTACTCAGACCCCTGGACCTACAGACCTCTCCCGGGAGGCAAGGAGCCCTCTGGAATGGGAATGCTGGGTCCCCTGCAGGCAGTGGACTCTGAAGGGCTGTGACACCACGTGAGTTGCTGCACAGGCCGCGCGTTGCGTCCTTCTGCAGCCAGTGCTCTTAGCCGTGGAGCAGAGGCCATGGGGTCGGGGCCCACTTAGAGCACTCGCCCTCTAGATGAGCAGGCACGGGGTCAGCATTCCACAGCCCCAGGCCCCAGGGAGCAGAGCTGGCCTCCCAGGGTCACGCTGTAACCGGCTGAGGCCTTTTGCTCCCAAACACCATTAATCACCCTGAAGAGAAACTTTCCTCCACTTGGAGAGATGAGTCATCTTCAGGGTAGTGGAAAAGAACACTCCCTCAGTTTATTTGATTACTTGAAAACACGGGGCGAGGCTTGGCTGATGAGAAAATGCTCAGTGAATAGTAATCTATGAGTGAACCAGCCTCCACGGGTGCAGCCAGCTACACCCACGCCAAAGGCTATTCCAGAGGAGGCCGGGGCCAGGCTCTCAGGGAGGGTGAGCGTGGGGCTCGGACAGCTGCAGGGCACCCGGAAATCTCCTGCAAGTTGATGTACAATGATGTCGTGATGTCTGTGCGCATCTTTCTGGAGAGAAGGCCGGTAGCTTTTCAGATTTTCTAAGACTTTTCCTATCCTGAAACGTTAAGAACCCGTTATCAAACATTTCCTTAGGTTTTATGCAACAGGGAACATTTTAAACGTGTAGAAGACATATTCTTCATTCTAAAAACATTTCACGGTGCCCTTCTAAAGGCCCTCCTGTAAGGAGCAAAGGTGACGCCACCAGAGAACATCCGTGTCTGCAGAGGTTCATTTAAACCATCACTCTCACATGCTGGGAACTTTGAAGGAAGAGAAGCTCACAATTCAGGTTCAAAACAAACTACTCCGTGAACAGCCATATGATTTCATTTTATGCTCACTTTGGGATCCCAAGTTTATATTGAAAGTTTCCTTTCTTTTCTTTTATTTTCTATTGAAAATCCCTGTCCCCGTTTATCCAACCACATGCAGCGCTCCGGCTTTCAGACTCGCTCATGCTGTTGCAATAGAACCTGTGTATTTCACCATACTTACATGAAATGTCATATGAATAACCTGTAAAGTCAGTCTTGGTATATGTGTGTGTGTGTGTCTGTGTGTGTGTGTCTCTCTGTGTGTATATATATATCTTGCTCTCTCTCCCAGGCTGGAGTGCAGTGGTGTGATCTCGGCTCACCACAGCCTCCATCTCCCAGGTTCAGGCAATTCTCCTGCCTCAGCTTCCTGGGTAGCTGCAATTACAGGTGCCTGCCATTGTCCCTGGCTCATTTTCATGTTTTTAGTAGAGACAGGATTTCGCCATATTGGCCAGGCTGACCTTGAACTCCTGACTCCGGTGAGCTGCCCACCTTGGCCTCCAAAAGTGCTGGGACCGCAGGCATGAACCACCAAGCCCGGCCCAGTCTTAATACATTTTTTATTAACAATGCAAAGCAGTTGGCAATGTGTAATCCACTCGACCTCCGGAAAATGACTCGGCCTCGCTGAACGCTGCCTTTCCCGGAAAATGAGGGCACTCCTGCCGGCCTCCTGGGAATGGGTCTGAGGCCACATCAGTGTGACCCGTGCCAGCGTTTCTGACACTGCGCACAGCAGATTAACAGAATGTTTGCTTGCGTTCTTCAGGAATTTGGTGATTTTACACCTTTTCTCTGGGAATGTTAGACTCCAAACTGCTGCAGCAGCCTAATTTTTCCATCTTTTGTAAAGTTTAAATGCATAAACAAAAGAAAACATGCTAAGGCCGTCCACTCAAGCATCTAATGAACCTGACCAAGGGCACTCCAGAGTTAGCCTGAAAAACTGGTTCAGGCCGTGAAGAGAGGAAGGAGTGGGACAGGCCCCACTACTCCCACCTCCCCTTTGGAATTCAGGAGAAGGTGACCAGCACCAACATCAGCACAGACCCGGAGTTTGGGAGGTTTCACCTGCGTGGTAAAATCTTAAGTTGTCCTACCTTTCTGGACTGAATCAATGTATTTCCTAAATGTGTGTGAAGGAGTCTCACGTCTCCTTAAAGTGTGCAGAACCAAGCTGTGCTCCAGCCACCTCGGGCACACGCCACAGTCCATGATCACTCATATTTGGCTCAGAATAAATCTCTTCAAATATTTTACAGAGTCTGACTCTCTTCACAGACAAATGGGAAAGCACTGTGTTTGTGTGAGTAGCCTCTTGTTGAGAGTGAGTTCCCTGCAGGCTCCGCCCTCAGGTTCTTGGTGGTGGGAGACACTCCCCAGGGCGGGCAGCCAGCCTGGTGCTGGCCAGGGCCTGCCGTTCTGCAAGGCCGCAGAAGGGACGGAGCTGCCCGGCCTGCCGAGCTGGGACTGCTGCTCAGGCTGTTTACCGCTGGCCTTTCAGGAAGTGCTTTGGAAACAACCTCACACCTCTCAGTTCCTACCAACTCTCAACTCGCTCTCGGTCCCACTGGGAGGGCAGCTTAACCCGTTTGTCCACTTGCAGGGCTGTGCAGGCTGTGAGGCTGGCTTGTTGCCTCACAGGTGAGTTACATAAGAGACTACATTACATTCCAGCTCTACAGTGCACCAGACGGACCCATCCGGATTTTTTAGGGGGCTCTTAGCTCTTGACATAGCATCATTTGTTTGAATTGGTGAGTCGTCCTGTCTAAAATCAGGATGCAGAGAGTTGATGCAAGGCATGGCACAGAGACTGTAGGAGCAGCGCTCTCCGTTCACACCAGACTTCTAGATGTTTTGTTCAAGCCCCTCCAACAAAAGTGTTGACAGCTTTGTTCTCTCCTTATTCCTTTGCTCTCCTCTTCCTCCTTCTGACTGCAGGATGCTGGGCAAGGCTGGCAGGCCTGGGAGAGCGGGGGGCCAGCCTGGGTCCAGGAAGTGGGCAGCTGCCACAGAGGGTCCCCCAAGACTGGCTGCCTACTAACTTCTTCACGGCACACCACTCTGCAATCCTGAGTCTCCTCAGCGTTGGAAGGAGCCCAGATCCAGGGAGATGGTGCTGGCTCTTTGGTGGCTGAAGAGTGTCCACACAAATGAGCTGCAGTCCCTGGGATTGTCTGCCTCTCCTGTCAGGCTGTGGCAGCCCTGCCTGGACTCCTGCTCCTGCTTCATTGACCAAGCCTCCATGTTGCCTTCTTTGCCAAACCACCGGCCGCTGTGTTGCTGGCACAGCAGCTCGAAGGCAGCTGCCCCTCCATCTCAGCCTGACCCAGCCTTTTTCTGGGCTCCGTCTCAGGCAATCTAAGGCAAGCACCTGGTTTTAGTCCTCCTGCCCCACAAACTTCATTGCTACATAAACAAAATAAACAATTAGGCTACCCCTTTAAATAGTAAGAAAAATACAAACAAGATCTAAACCCAGCACAAGAATTAATCAACCAAGCCAGGCACAGCGGCATGCGCTATAGTCCCAGCTGTTCAGGAGGCTGAGGCTGAAGGATCACTTACACCCAGGAATCAGCCTGGGCAACCTGTACTAGTCCATTTTTATGCTGCTAATAAAGACATACCTGAGACTGGGAAGAAAAGAGGTTCAACTGGACTCACAGCTCCACATGGCTGGGGGGACCTCAGAATCATGGCAGAGGGCAAAAGGCACTTCTCTCTTGGCGGCAGCAAAAGAGAATTAGGAAGAAGCAAAAGCGGAAATCCCAATAAACCCATCAGATATTGTGAGACTGATTCCCTATCAAGAGAATAGCATGGAAAAGACCAGCCCCGTGATTCGATTACCTCCCCCTGGGTCCCTCCCACAACACATGGGAATTCTGGGAGATACAATTCAAGTTGAGATTTCTGTGGGGACACAGCCAAACCATATCATTCCACCCCTGGCCCTTCCAAATCTCATGTCCTTACATTTCAAAACCAATCATGCCTTCCCAACAGTTCCCCAAAGTCTTAACTCATCTCAGCATTAACCCAAAAGTCCACAGTCCAAAGTCTCATCTGAGACAAGGCAAGTCCCTTCCACCTACAAGTCTGTAAAATCGAAAGCAAGTCACTTCCTAGATACAATGGGGTACAGGTATTAGGTAAACACAGCTGTTCCAAATGGGAGAAATTGGCCAAAACAAAGGGGTTACAGGGCCCATGCAAGTCTGAAATCCAGTGGGACAGTCAGATTTTAAAGTTCCAAGATGATCTCCATTGACTCCAGGTCTCACATCCAGGTTACACTGATGCAAGAGGTGGGTTCCCATGGTCTTGGGCAGCTCTGCCCTGTGGCTTTGCAGGGCACAGCCTCCCTCCCCACTGCATTCATGGGCTGGTGTTGAGTGTCTGTGGTTTTCCAGATGCTCAGTGCCAGCTGTCAGTGGATCTACCATTCTGCAGTCTGGAGGACACTAACCCTCTTCTCACAGCTCCACTAGGTAGTGCCCCAGTAGGGACTCTGTATGGGGCTCTGACCCCACATTTCCCTTCCATACTGCCATAGCAGAGGTGTTCCATAAGGGCCCCACCTCTGCAGCAAACTTCTGCCTGGACATCCGTGCATTTCCATATATCTTCTGAAATCCAGGGAGAGGTCCCCAAACCTCAATTCTTGACTTCTGTGCACTCACAGGTTCAGCACCACATGGAAGCTGACAAGGCTTGGGGCTTCCACCCCTCTGAACCCACAGCCTAAGATGTACATTGGCCCCTTTTAGTCCATGGCTGGAGCAGCTGGCATGCAGGGCACCAAGCCCCCAGGCTACACATGGCACAGGGACCCTGGGCCTGGCCCACTTTTTCCTCTTGGGCCTCTGTGCTTGTGATGGGAGGGGCTGCTTCAAAGGTCTCTGACATGGCCTAGAGACACTTTCCCCATGTCTCAAGGATTAACATAAGACTCCTTGCTACTTATGCAAATTTCTGCAGCTGGCTTGAATTTCTCCCCAGAAAATGGGTTTTTCTTTCTACTGCATCATCAGGCTGCAAACTTTCCGAAATTTTATGCTCTGCTTGCCTTTTAAAATGTAATGCTTTTAACAGCACCCAAATCACAGTTAAAATGCTTTGCTGCTTAGAAATTTCTACCACCAGCTATCCTGTATCATCCTCTCAAATTCAAAGTTCCACAGATCTCTAGGGCAGGGGCAAAATGCCACCAGTCTCTTTGCTAAAACATAACAAGAGTCACCTTTGCTCCAGTTCCCACCAAGTTCCTCATCTCCATCTGAGGCCACCTCAGCCCAGACCTTGTTGACCATGTTGCTATCAGACTTTTGGGCAAAGCCATTCAGCAAGTCTCCAGGAAGTTCCAAAGTTTCCCGCATCTTTCTGTCTTCTTCTGAGCCGTCCAAACTGTTCCAAACTCTGCCTGTTACCCAGTTCCAGTGTTGCTTCCACATTTTGGGAAGTCTTTTCAGCAGCACCCCTGTCTACTGGTACCAATTTGCTGTATTAGTCTGTATTCACCCGCTAATAAATGCATGCTCGAGACTGGGAAGAAAAGATGTTTAATTGGAGCCACAGCTCCACATGCCTGGGGAGGCCTCAGAATCACAGCGAGAGGCGAAACAGGCACTTTACCCAGCAGCAGCAAGAGAGATTGAGGAGGAAGCAAAAGCAGAAAGCCCTGATAAAACCAAGTATGAGCTGTGTGCGCCAGGCCAGGGACTCTGTGAGGTGTGCCATGCGTGAGCTGTGTGTGTCAGGCCAGGGACTCGCTGTGAGGTGTGCGCCAGGCCAGGGACTCTGTGAGGTGTGCGCCAGGCCACGGACTCTGTGAGGTGTGTGCCATGCGTGAGCTGTGTGTGCCAGGCCAGGGACTCGCTGTGAGGTGTGCACCAGGCCAGGGACTCTGTGAGCTGTGTGCGCCAGGCCAGGGACTCTGTGAGGTGTGTGCCATGCGTGAGCTGTGTGTGCCAGGCCAGGGACTCGCTGTGAGGTGTGCGCCATGT
>CM052651.1:153235091-153251375 GCA_028533165.1 Leontopithecus rosalia
GTGAGCTGTGTGAGCCAGGCCAGGGACTCGCTGTGAGGTGTGTGCCAGGCCAGGGGACTCTGTGAGGTGTGCGCCATGTGTGAGCTGTGTGCGCCAGGCCAGGGACTCGCTGTGAGGTGTGCGCCAGGCCAGGGACTCGCTGTGAGGTGTGAGCCAGGCCAGGGACTCGCTGTGAGGTGTGCGCCATGTGTGAGCTGTGTGCGCCAGGCCAGGGACTCGCTGTGAGGTGTGCGCCAGGCCAGGGGACTCTGTGAGGTGTGTGCCATGCGTGAGCTGTGTTTGCCAGGCCAGGGGACTCACCGGTTTGTGCTTCCATGTTGTTGTAAAATGTGGATTGTAGTGGAGCCTACCGCAGAGGGCTTCTGAGAAAATTAAATTAGTTACTGCATGTAACACTTAGAAAATACAAACATGAAGGTCATTTAATACAGAACACCCTCATCAAACAGTCATTGATAATATAACTGGCTATTTTCTCACTCCACCTCCCTCACTGGGGATGGGAGCAGCGTGCCTGCAAATGTGTTGGAATCCATTGGTGCGATGGCAGGAGCACGCGGGCAGAAGCAGCTGAGGCTCATCCTGGTAGTGGGGGCAAGTTCAAGGTAACGCAGAAGACAAGGAGAAGTGGATTTGGGTTGACTGGTAAGTTTTAACTAGAAAATGATCGTCTAGAAAGAGGCACCTCGAGGACACGGTGAGCCTCCGTCTGCACCCCAGAGCCACAGGGGCCACGGCAACCAGAGGACAGGCTCCCTGCGGCGACCTGGAAAAGCCCTTCCTGTCTCACATCAGTTCCATGATCTGATTTTCATGAATCATTGAGTAAAAGGAGATGCTTCCAAAGCTGCCTTTGATTTTACCCAGCAGAGGTCCTGATGTCACAGGGCCGCACCCCTGGTACCTTAAGGCCAAGGAGACGGAAAGGTGATGTGCGGACCCCAGTGCCTGCCCGCTCTTGACTTCCCACTTTGAGGCTTCAGGATGGGAAGTCCTGTTGGGATGCTAAGGGGTGTCATTAGAGAGTCATCAGTCTTAGCACCGGCTGCCCTCAGATAAACCCTCACAGTCCCCCACTGCTCAGCGGACAGGGGCTATGTCAGCCTGGGGTGATGGCGCCCGCATGCCCTGGCTGCACACAGTAGTTCCCCCAGTGAGAGCTTCTGAGTGCAAAAGAGATGCACCAAGTTGATCAAACATGGATCAAGTCAAATGTCTCATTAATTATTCCTATTAATTTTCATTAGCTGAACAGTATATTTTTTAATTGATGAAATGTGTCTACTTAGTATTGTGTAGACACATTGTGTCAACTGGAAAAGTGCAATGCAGAAAACGCCATTGACTCTGTACTGGACATCAGAATTTTTATTCCCCTGAGACAGAGATGGGACTTAACTAGTAAAGTGAGGCTCCCCGCCACCCACAGCTGCCCCAGGACCAGCAAAGCGTGGGTCTGGAGGAGGCCTGAGGATGTCCATGGCCAGTCCAGAGACTGTCATTTGCCCCTAGAGATCCTCGGGCACCCCAGTTCATCCTAGAGAGAGCTCTAGTCCCTAGCAATGTTCCAGAACCACCTAATGAAGATGTGAACCTTCTTGGGAGTCCCTAAATGACTCATTCATTCAACAAATACCTGTGGAGTCACTCACTCCGAGCAAAGTGCTGTAATGAGCAGTGTGAGAACCTTCCCTCCATGAAACGCATAATTTAGGGGAGACAGGCAGGTTAATTACTAACTATCGCAGCAGGCTGAATGCCATGGGTGCTATAATAAGTGTACCAACCGCACTGTGGGGACGCTGGCCCAGGGACTCAATCTGATGGAAGCTTCAGGATGAGCTGGGCTTCAAAGGATGCGGCAGGCAGGGGAGAGAGAGAGGTAGAACCTTCATCGTGAACTGTGGCTGTAGCTCTAACATTCTGCATAGACAGATAATACTCTCCATGGCTCAAATACTAAAAAGACATTTAAAGATGAATTCAGTAGGTCTCCCTCCCACTGCACCCCCACCCACACAGTTCCCTCACCACACCTCCTGCTGTGCCATGTGCATGGGGTCTGGCTCACCTGGAGAGCCAGGTGTGAAGGCAGAGGAGAGAGAGGTTCCGCATCAAGTCCTCAGGCTCCCCAACCCCACATGCACCAGGTCTGCTTCTGCAGCCCCAGCTTGGGCACTCTGTCTTGACACTGCTCCTCCCTCTGCCCCCATCTGAGCCCGATGAGGAGGGCAGACCAGAGCTGGAAGGGCACAGTTGTGCTCTGTACGAGGGCCCGCTGCCCTGACAGCCCAGGGTACCGGAGGTCACCAGAACCCTCACCTGTGATTTAGGAAAATGTCTAAATGAGATGCAAGCAGTGCTCATTTGCGTTGTGACTCCCCTCTGTGTGCACAGTGCACAAACTGCCTTCTGTGTGGAACATCATATTCGGATGGTCTTTTCCTGTCCATAGGCAGAGCTCTTTCTCATTCTTTCCGTAGCGCTGCATAGAATTCAATTTTAGGCACCAGTCTGCATAGAGCCCATATCTAACTGTGGGTCATCCTCCTTCTGGTAAAATTGAGCCTGTAAGTATGGGGAGACCCGCTGAGTGCACAGAGATTTGCCTGTTACATGGTGGAGCCAGGAAGGCTCCTGCAGTCAGGTTGTCTGGAAAAGAGCATCTTTAGGGAGACACAGGACGAGCCCCCAGAGGCAGCGGCGACATGTGAGCAGGCGGCCCCCGCTCCTCCCTGCCCATCCTGGGTGGTGCCTCTCTCTCCTCTGTGCTTCTTTCTCTGGGGGCTCTTGTGGATGTTGAGGCCCCCAGGCAGTCCCTGTGCCCTGTGGAAGAGGCTCCAGGAGGCTCCTTTCCTCACCGTCTGTGGAGTCTAAAGCTGGTTTCACCATGGCTTTGGGTGAGCCATGGGTCTCTGGCTCACTGACTCCACGTCATCCTGCAGGTGCTGGGAAGGGGAACCGAGGCTGAAAGTTTTGGTGACAATGGCAGAGAGAAGGAAGAAAGTAAAAGTGTGTAGCGCGCCTGAAATAGTGCAAATGCACTCAGCAGTGAGGGCTGGGCTGTGGCACCGCAGGGCCAGGGGCCGGCCTGTCACCATTCACTGTGGTCAGAGGTGACACCGTGGAGAGGAGAGCATAGCTGATGTCGTGAGCTCATCTCTGGGCAGCCGTGGGCTCTGCTGGGCTCCGTGTCCAGAGCCTGTCCCTGTGGACGGAGCCCCCGAGTGCTGGCCCGGATTGTTATCTCCAGGAAGACCTCAGCGGGCAGAGCCAATAGCAGGGCCCGCGCGGGCCTTGGAAATCCCTGTGTCACACATGAACTGAGCCAGGAGAGGGCCTGGAAGCGCAGCACCTCTTCTCAGGGCTTCACTGGGATGGCCCCTCCTAGCCTGGGACACATGCTCAGAAACCCTTCAGGAGAACCACGCTGGACTGAGGGGCTGGTGCCTGAACAGCTGGTCACTCCCCTCACAACCACACACGCTCAGCGGGGACAGCCAGGCGTGCAGGCAGAGGAAAGAGAGGCTCCGTGTCAAGTCCTCAGGCTCCCCAACCCCACATGCACCAGGTCTGCTTCTGCAGCCCCAGCTTGGGCACTCTGTCTTGACACTGCTCCTTCCTCTGCCCCCATCTGAGCCCGATGAGGAGGGCAGACCAGAGCTGGAAGGGCACAGTTCTGCTCCGTACCAGGGTCCGCTGCCCTGACAGCCCAAGGTATTGGGGGTCACCAGAACCCTCACCTGTGATTTAGGAAAATGTCTAAAGAGCTTTGTGAGGACTTGGCACTAAAGGCCTGCAAGCGATTCTGTCCTGGATATGCTTGGAAGTTACTGCCCACCTAATCTGCTGCTGGGGTGGATGTGGTGGTCAAGTGAGAGTTCATCAGGGCTGCACCGGGGGAGGCCAGGACACCAGGAATGTGGAGTTTCCAGGATGGGAGCAGTGTGCCCGGAGCAGGTTTTGCGGGAAGGGATGTCCACTTGGGACATGGCAATGCTGAGACGTCCATTGGGCAGCCAAGTGGAGGCTCCCAGGAGGCCCTTTGAGTTGAAGTGTAGGAGAAAGGACGGAGCTGCAGATCGGATGGAGAACCATCAGCTCAGAGTGCAGCTTGAGGCCCAGAGCCTGGAGGTTGAGTGGGGAGACATGCAGGTCTCGGGAAGCCAGGGAAGGACCCAGGAAAGGGGGCTGTGAAGGCGCAGCCTGACGAGGTGGGAGACGGCCAAGGGAGGGGTGTCCCTGAGGCCGGAGGAAGAAGGGCTCTAGGGAGGGCATGTAGGCTGGGCTGGACTCCAGAGTTCAGGAGAGAATGGAGAATTCAGAGCAGCTGTGGAGGAGCAGAGCCGGCTTCAAGGACAGCACAGCACAGGACGATTCCTGGACATCAGAGTTAGGCCACTTGTCAAGAAGTCTGCTGCAAGAGGATGCGGGGAAATGGAGTGGATCCTGGAAGGGACACGGGGCCAAAAGGAATGTCTGGCTTTGTTTTCCCAAGATAGGAGCAACAGTAGCACGTGTGTGCCATGGTGAGAAAGACCTGGCCTGGAGGGCAGTGCGGTGACGTGGGCCAGAGAAGGAGGCACCACAGGGCTGCCCCGCGCAGGTGCACGGGGAGGGGTCTGGCCTTTGACAGGATTGAGGCCATCTTGTCCCCTCCCAAATGTGAGTGGTGGTGACTCCCAAATGACGGTGGAGGTAGCGCTCTGGCAGGGTGGGCTGGGTGACATGCTGAAAGCATGCAGGCAGGCACGTGCGTTTTCTAAAGCTGCCCAAGAGATGTTTCAGGCCATCCCACCTCCCAGCCCTGCCCGCCTTCGGCTTCGGGGACGCTGACACACAGGCACGCTGGACTTCTGACAGACAGAGGGGCCTGTGTGGTGTGGGGGACAGCAGTGGCCTGGGACTCTGGTGCCATTTCAGGAATGGGGAGCAAAGGTAGAGAATGGTGCTTGGCGTGGAGCTGACAGAGAAGATGGTGTCACCGTTCACTCCAGGAAGGATTTCTTGACCTAGCTCTGCTCTCACTCACTGATGGCAATATTATAGTCTGTTTTCCATTTCAACATGCAGTTTAACTTTCTTTATTTCCAAGTCTGCAGAAATATTTCCCTACGGACCCCATGGGCATATAAGAAGTTTCTCTTCTTTGGGGCTCCTCCCACCCTCCACATAGCTCGTCCGCTTTGGGAACAGAAATCACATTTAGGCCCAGCCCAGCAAAGACCCTGAAGTCAGGAAAGCCTTCCCTGCGGAGGCTGCCTGTCTCCCTGCTTCAGATCAGCTTGCCCCGGGTCCAGACAGGGTCATTCTGATACTAAGGGACATGGAATGACCCAGACAGTCCTACTTCATTCCCAGCACCCACTCACCATACCCACATACTAATGAAGTTTAGGACAACTGCACACCCTCACTCCAGCCATTCTGCTCACTCGAGGGCTCAGTGGGATGTTCAGATTTCCCTTCTAATGTCCCACATCACTCCTAATGCTCTCCTCAGGAAAGTTCATCCAGATCTGGAGCTAAGGAACCCCAGGTTAAGGGTGAGAAAAGGACGTTAGGTGTGAGGAAGAGAAAAGGTGGGGAAGAGAATCAAGAGCCATGTTGTCATATCACTCATTGTTACCTCCCACACTGTTCTGGAAGGTTCCAGGCTCATGCCTGCCAAGCCCAACCCTGGTTCCCTGGCAAGTGTCAAGACCACACAGTGAAGAACAGAAAGATAAACATTTCATAGAAAAAGACCTGACTCAGAATGAAAGTGGAGGTGGCAGAGCCCAAACCACACGCATGCATACAGTAGGTGCTTAACTATTACTTGCAGAATGGATGGATGCACAGAGGGCGTCACAGGAGAAGACCCTGGCCCTGCAGGCCTTGAGCCTCAGGGCGTGTGTTGAGCCAAGGCTGTCCCAGGGGAGCACAGCTGGAACACTTCTTAAAGACTCCATTTACTCCATGCCAAGAGCCCGGGTCACAGGGCTTCCTTGGAGTGCCGAGGTCAAAGGTGAGGAAGTATTTTGAAACTGAAAACTTTGAGCTGACTCTGCTTCCCAGCCCTCTGTCCAGAGCCCATGTGTTGTGTGCTCTGAAGAGGAGTCTGCGAGATTGCTCTCTAGCTCAGCTCAGGCAAAGACGCTCAAGCAGCCAGGAGGCCAGCCACGGAGTTAGGAGCGACTGGGGAGATTGTCACAGGTGCACAGCGGACACTGAGCCAGCAGCACCTCTGTACTAACTCACTCAGTCCTCTCCATGGCTGGTGACTACTGACATTTGACAGTTGGAAAGACTGAGCAGGGGCCTCATGAGGAGGATGTTGGGCACGGGGGTCTAAGCCCAGGCTGTGCAGCCCCGCAGGGCTTGCTCTTAGTCACTGTGCCATCCTGCCTCCCACAACCCAGAGCGCCGGGTTAAGGCTCTCCACTCCACATGCATCCATGTCCATACCGGCCTCCCTTCTTCCCTCCCTCCATCCCTACACCCAGCCATCTCTCTAATACTAACAAGCCCACTGGGGTCCCAGTTAGGCAGCAGACCAAGCTGGATGGTAGCAAATAGAAGAAGAGGTGACATGCGGCCTGGCGCCATGCACCTGCTCCCACATGCATTCGGCTGTGTGCACGGGGCGGGGGAGCTGATGCAGAAGGCTGACGCCGGGTGGGCATCCTCCTGCTGACCCAGAGGAAACGTCCCTAGGTGCCTCCCCACTCACCCCTCTTCTGGGCCCCATCCTTGTACTCATTCTACCTTTCATCTCCACTCCTTGCTAACCTTACACACCCCCCAGGAAAACTTTCCTTCCCGTTGTTTACCCTTCCTAGACTTCACCTTAGTTCTGAACAATGCTGCGTTTTATAATAGTGGAGCATAAACTTCACTTAGGAAACGAAAGTCATTGGAATGTCTGTGATAAGTTACCCGGACCAGAATGCCATAGGGGTGGATTGCACTGATTAGTGAAATTGTCACCAGACACGTTCAGCCTTCCACAAGCCCAGCAACAGGCTCTCCGACAGGTGAAACTCAGTCCTGGGACAGGTTCTGCGAATGTAATGACAAACTACGAGCTCTTTCTGAATCACGTTATCAGCCGTGCAAAACCCAGTGTCAGCACACAGCCCTGCCAGGAGCCAGTGTCAGCACCACCACACAGCAGAGTCTTTGTGCTTCCATCTGGCAAAAGAAAGAAAAACAGCTCTGGTCAATACATAATACGCATGCTGGTTGGGGTTTTTCTGCAGAGCCAATAAACACAATCTTAAAATTGAGTTATGTAACACTACATCCATCCTGCATTTCTTTTGATTGGACCTTATCTATCCAGAGCTTCTGTCAAGTTGCCACCCACAAGAACATAGCTGAGGGCCAAAAGATTGAGTGAAGTAAATCAGAAATAATCTCAACTTTCCTACAGATTTTAAAACAAAGACCCTGTGTATAGCATCCATGTTACATGACACACCCGACGATCCTACGTCCCCTCTGAGCAAATGGTTGCTTGGCAATATGTTTTCCTGGATGGTCACAGCTAATAGTCAGCTAATAGTTATGCAGTGCCGTGTTAGTAAGCAGTGCTGCTCTCCAGTACCCAACCTCTCCTCTCCAGAGCGTGGAGGATTGGCCTTCCTGCAGCCCTGCGGTGGGCATGGCCACGTGGTGTGGCCTTGGCAGTAGGTGTGTGTGCGACACCTGCACAGAGCATGGGACTCCTAAGATGAGACCTCCAGACTTCTCCTTCCCTCTCCTCTGGTCGCTGACTGATATGGTTTGGCTGTGTCCCCACCCAAATCTCATCTTGAACTGTAGAGTTCCCATAATCCCTGTGTGTCATGGGAGGGACCTGAGGGAGGTAACTGAATCACATGGCAGTTACCTCCATGCTCTTCTCATGATAATGAGTGAGTTTTCACAGATCTGGTGGTTTTATGAGGGCTCCCCGCTCTTCACCTGCACTTCTTGCTGCTGCCATGTGAAGAAGGACGTGTTTGTTTCCCCTTCCAACACGATTGTAAGTTTCCTGAGGCCTCCCCAGCCATGTGGAGCTCTGAGTCAATTAAATCTCTTTCCTTCATAAATTACCCAGTCTTGGGGATGTCTTTATTAGCAGTGTGAGAACAGACTCATACACTGGCTTTGCCAGGCCTGGTCCCAGATGAGGACAATGCAGCCACAGAGGACTCACGGGTGGCCCCTAAGGGAACATGGAACAAGCAGGAACGAAGACACCAGGGTGCTGGATTCTGCAGCATTCAACAGGATAGTGAGGCCTGTCCTATAAACTGGTCAGCGCAGCCTCTCCTGTGGTCTGTCCTGCAAATGTGCACAGGGCACACCGGATGCTGTTCTGAAACCTGCAGCTGTGGTCACTGCTGCTGTCCTCAGAACAGCCTTCTGAGGCTGACCCCACTTCCACCCATTCAACAAATGCAGATGCTGAGGCACACAGTGAAAAGTAACACGAAATGAAACTGAAGTTTACGGTACTTTCATTAAGTCATCTTTTTAAAGACAGATTCCATTTTTATGGCCTTAAATATTCTATTTTAGATACACAATGGTGGCTGACAATAGCAAGATTGTTTTCCCTACCTCTTGCTAGAGGAGGGACGTGAAGATCGGAAAAAGACAGCAGAGCACACCCCGTAACCATGAAGAGGGACTGCGTTCATGATGCTTGTACCAGAACCATCGCAAGACGGTGTTGGGATCCCGGGGAATTACTGTGTCATGGGCATCTGGTTGCAAGGACCTTGCTGGGCCAGGTGCGCCGTCAGTGGCCGAGCATGGAGACAGAGCACATCCCTGCTGCCCTGGTGCGCTGAGGTGCGTGCAGTTCCTATTGCTTCTGGAAATCCAAAGAGGAAAAGCGAGGGCGCCTCAGAGGCCCGCCCCACGCACCAGGCCCTGAGTCCTAGACGGACAGACTGGATTTCCATTTTCAATCTTATTTGAAGAAACAGTTCCCCGACTTTTAGAAATGTTGAAGCCAGTTGGTGTTGTCAACCAAACCCGAGCTGGGGAACCAGAGTGGCTTGGATTCCAGCCTCCCTCTCCCAGGTCACGCAGCCTTGGGCAGGTAGTTTAGCCTCCCCATGACTTTCCTGTCCTCATTTTGGAAATGAAAGATATTTGGGTGATAATGTCTACTTGATACTGTTGGGAACAACTCCAGCCCTCTGTGAACTGCTAGGGGTGGGAGACGTGTCACAGGCCTCCTTGAGACAGGACTGGGGACAGCAGCCATCCTGGAAGAGGTGACACCTGGTCTAAGGGAGCAAATGGAAGGCAATGTCTGATCCCCACTCACGAGGTGGGAAGACCCTGCATGCTCAAACGCCTGTGTTTCTCTTCCTGAGCCCCAGAGGGTAGAGAGGAGTGTATCTCTGGAAAAACAGACTCTAATCAGATGTGCTTTGAATTCCAGCAGAAGCCCTGGTGGGGTTTCGCTCAGTCCCAGGGGACGTAGACTCCTATGTCAGTTACAGCAAACGTCATCTTCAAAGACATTCACTGGCCCAGCATTCTTAAATTAATCATAAAACAGTCTCTTAGAGAAAAATCTCACGTTCTGGTCTGTCCCTCTGTGATTTTAAAGCACTGCAACAGCCCTCAGGACCGAAAGGCACGGTTTTAAAATATACCTTGGCCTCGATTAAGAAGAATAATTTGCACATGAAAACAGAGCCAAGCTGAATCCGAATTTTCTATCAGTCTTTTCATCGGGGCGCAGGCTTTGCCATTAGGAATGTGGGCTCTTTGGGGATGGAATCTAAATTCTGAGTTGGGTCCAGAGGGTCTTTATTTCTGGACTTTAACCCTGGTTTTCTTCCCTCTGAGGTGGGCGGACTGACGTGGGTTCGTTTCCGGCTCTGTGCATCGCAGGTGTGCCACTAGTGAGGAATAAATCAGCAAACTCTTGAGGATTGCCAGGCTTTGGCTGTCATTCTGTGTTTTCTTCCAACAGAGACAGAGTTGCAGGGGCTACAGGACTGTGCATCTGTGGCCTGTGACTTAGGGTCTGGGCTCAAAGATGGAGTCGGGCAGACATGGACAGGGCACCTGGCATAGAAGAGGGGCCCCCGGTGGCGGTGTCTGAAAATCCCTCCCAGATCTGACTTTTAACCAGTAATAGTATTTCACCTTCGTGCACTGTATTAGTCTGTTTGCACTGCTATAAAGGAATCCCTGAGGCTGGGTGATTTACAAAGAAAAAAGGTTTGTTTGGCTCACAGCTCTGCAGGCCATACGAGAAGCGTGGAACCAGCATCTGCATCTGGAGGGGCCTCAGGAAGCTTCCACTCATGGCAGGAGGGGAAGGAGAGCCAACATCTTGTGGTGTGAGAGGGCATGCAAGAGAGAGGAAGCGCCACTCTATAGTTAAAATCCAGGTCTCGTGTGAGCTGATAGAGTGAGAAGTCACTCATTACTGCGAGGACAACATCCAACCATGCATGAGAGATTCACCCCATGACCCAAACCCCAACCAGGCCCCACCGCCAACATCGAGGACCAAATCTCAGCATGCCACGTGGAGGAGACAAGCGTCTGAAGCACCTCAGGCACCGAGTGAATAACTCGTCCTCTGATTTTTCTCCCCAAGGGCCCTGGGGGGCTCACTCGGTGATGTGTGAGTGCATCTGGCCTGGGGTCCACCAATCCGAGTCTACACGTTACAGATTTAACTTAATCATTTTGAGAAGTCGATCCACTTTCCCGATAGAGGATCAGGCTCGCAGTGCCACAAACTACGATTTGTAGCTCTTTTTGAGTAAGCTTTTTGCCCTTACCCTGCTGCGGTCTGGCTTTTGGTCAGCAGCTATGAAATGCACCTTTGGACCCGCGCCGGCTGGCAGAGTGCTTCCCACAGAGGCCGACAGTGTTCCTCCGGCGGGCACCCGCCCACGCTCTAACCAGAAATGGGTAGAAACAACGTCTTTTCGTTTGTTGGTGCAGGTTCTTTGAAGTTAGACAAACCGACTCGTACAAGATGCTTAAAGTCCCAGGACCTCAAGTCTTCACCTACAAACTGGAAACAGGAAGTCCTTCCCCCTGGCACTGCTGTGAGGTTTGGAGGTAAAGGGGCTCACCATACCCCATGGGCATTTGATGCGTGATGGTGGCAATCCGCAGAGTCGCTGGCCGGCATGCTTGTCCAGTGGCGTTTTTGATATCCTTGTACTAGTGGACTCTTAAGATATGGATATGACATTCCTAGATTTCTGGGGTTCCTTAAAATAAAACATTGTTTTCCTTCTTTTAATGAACCAGAAGAGCAAGGGCGATCACCCTCATTGGTAAAGGTGAGATTCAGCAAAGGAGAGATGTGAAGCCTTTTCTTGCTAGTTACAAAATACCACTCAGAGTAAGGCCACTGTCTTCAGCAGCTAAGGAAGCGTCTTTCACATGAGATGGCCACAGTTCCTAGAACTGGCTCAGAAAGGCCACTGGCCGTCCGGGGTGAGGGAGCATTCCCCTAAGGGAGCTCTAGAAAGGCCCAGCCTTCTGTTTCTTCAGGCGTAGCCTTGACCAGGGGCCTGTCCAAAGGAGGCACCGACGGATGCTGGTGATGCCCCGGCTGCAACAGGCCCCAGGTTCGTCTCTCTCCTGCAAAGCAGCAGCAGGATTTCTTTGGCATGAGTCCATGCAGGTGAGCCTGGCTCTGGACTCAGTCACTGCGGTGGCAGGAAACCCCACCAGCGGCACCGAGGTTCTGCTCCAGCCGCTCCCGTCTGAAGTCCCCAGTTTCCCTGTGCAGAGCCAGAGAATCTTTGTAGCCATCCATGAGATGTGTCTCTTCCAGGTGTCTCCTGAAATGCCGGTGTCTGCCACTAACAGCTGCACGTGCTCTACCCGTGCTGTGCCATCCTGCCCCGTGACACACTTCATAGTGGGATCGCCGCAGTAAGGTGGTGGCAGTGGGGTGGCGTGCATCACTCTGCAAGAAGCTGTCCACTGGGGTCCTCCCGCTCCTCCTGCCCCTCAAAGTGTCCTCCAGAAGCACGGGAGCTCTTTGTGGGTGCTCCCACCATAACATAGGCCTCTTCAGGATGCAGGTGGAAGTGTTCCACAGCACCTCGGCCTGCAGGGCCTGGGTCACCATGCCGTGAGCCTCACCCAAGGGCAAGGATGCCTCGTATTTCTTCTTGAGGGCAACCACTTTAGGCAGGTCAGCAACAGACTCCTCAGGCCACATCTTCCTCCCACAAGGATTGGGCCTCTCCCACGGCCTTTGCATCTGAGACTGACCGTGAGCAATGGCCTCTGTCAACAGCTCCCCAGGCCCTGCATGCCGTCGTGTCTGACAGTTCCAACGGCTTCTCCCAGCAGTGTGGTCCTAGAACCAGCAACACATGGCCCCCTCAGTCCCTCACTCAGAATCAGGCGCCGCTGCCCCCAGGAGCAGAAGCACTCACTGAATGCCACAGATCTCATGCCACGTGCCACAGAACCCAGAACTGCACAGCGAGCTTCTCCAGTTCTTGGCACTTCCCAGGCCTCCAAAGTCCTGCCGAGGACTGCACACTCACGCCAGCTCCATGCTCCTCGAGAACTTTGCCAGCTGCTGTTGACATGATCCAGTGAACTGTGCAAATCCAAGACAGCCGCAGACCGCACGTCCATCGCACTGTTCACGCTGTTCTGGATGCCTGGAGGACCGGCTATGAGCAGGAGGCTGTCCCTGCAGCATCGCCTCAGACGGTCCTTCCCAATTGTCTCTCAGCCTCATGTGGAGGTCCTGGGTATACACAGTTTCCGATCCTGATACAGTGGCACGTGCCCTTTTGTTCTCCTTCTGCTGCATGGTGACACCTTTCAATTCTCTAATGCCTCAAGAAATCAAAGGTTTCAAAGAGGGCGAGTACACTTGACCCCTCGCGTGTATGTGAGCACAGCACCCAGCATGGGGTTTCTCTTGTAGCTTCAGGAAGTGTCTTTTACGCTGTTTGCTCTGTTCTGTGAAACATGACAGACCCTCTGCTGGAGCCTCCAGGCGCTCTCAGCCAGCTTCCCTCTCCCTCCGTGAGAGGCAGAGATGGCTCTTCAGGGGCACTAGGGGAAGCCCCAGCCCAGCGCCAGGGAGCAGCGGCAGCTGGACTGGGAGACCCCTGCACCTGCCCCTGTGGCTACCCCAGATTTCTTTTGATACTGGGAGGTTTTCTTTGGGGGAGGTGGGAACCGGAGGGGCTCAGGGACTCCCCCCACTGTTGGGCCTCCCTTCCAAGACAGGGATGCACCAGGGGCCCCATGGAGAGGTGACTGCCTCGGGGTCCAGCCACAGAGAGAAGGGTCACCCTCTCCAGACCAGTCATACCAAGTCCTGGGAAAGACCTGCCTGGGCCAGTGTGTCGCCCGCCCCTGAGTTCACAGCAGCTCCCCAGGAAGAGGCCCCCACCTGCCAATAGGACCTGGACACTCACTCTGCTCCTACGCATCAGAGTGCAGAAAGGTCCAAGCAGAGCCCCTTCGTTGGCCCCTCACTGCTCCCCAGACTCCCCTTCAGAGAGTGACTGAGGGCCCCATTTGGAAATATTCAATAAGCCACGCAGGGCTGTGGCAGCTGACTGGGGTCATTGTGGGGGGAACTTATCCTTGCCCCACTCACGATGGGTTCACAGAATCCACATTTGCTTTCTCAGGACACTACAGAACTCCGAGTCCAGCCTCCCCACCTCCTGCTCTGTTTGATTAAAATGATCCAAAAATGCACATAATATTTTTCCAGTTTCCTCTCTTTTCTTCCTCAGGTTAAATGTTGACTCTGTAATTAGCGTGTGGCTGTGTTTCCGACACAGGGAGATGCTGCTGCTGCTGCCGCCCTTTCTGTGAAATGGCCTTGTTTTTAAGCGATCGTATCTGCTGGTCCTCAGCCCTCCCCTGGGATAAGCAGCACACTGGGCCAGGGTTCTCTTCAGCTCTGCTCAGGGACCAGGAGCTGAACGGAGAGCAGGAGCGGCTAGATGCAGAGTAGAGAAATGGAAACCTCCGCACGTTTTCACCAGGCGGGTGGGCTGTGCGAGCCCGCCTGCTCCGAAGCTAGCTGGAGGCTGACGTTCCTCCATTGCAGTGAAACATTTTACCCTGGAAGAGTCTCAGATTTTCCACCTGATGCGCACAGCAGAGATCCCTGCACAGCTAGAGGGTCTCCTGTCACCCTTCAGCACGCGGATGTGAAATGCGCAGGCAACGAAGGCAGACGCAGAGAAGAGAGGTGAGGCTTCATCAGAAACGCAGGGCTGAGGCCAGCCTGGAGCGTCGTTCCCCTGTGAGTGCCCAGGACCTCCAGTCCGCCTGTGGAGGGCCGCGCAGAGCTCGGTATTCCCGTAGCGAGTGCCTCCCACAGGCAGGATTGTCCGAAGGAGGTCCCTCAAGTGGATGAGGCCACCACGCTCCCACCCCACAGGCTAGGAACCGCGACTCAGGGTGCCCTCCCCTAAAGACGGACGTTGTCACAGCAAGCGACACAGAGAGGGAGAGGGTGGGCAGCTCCTTCGCTTCATGCCTGGACTCAGATCCCGAGGTGAGAAGTGAGCTTCCTGGTGGCATCACCACAAAGCTCCGTCACCTAAGGGTCTGTCACCTGCCATCACTCCCCTGCCTACAGGGCCCTGACCAAGGGATGGACGGCCTTCCTTAAACTACGTGGCCCCTTCACGATTGGCCAGACCTTAGCCGGCAGGTTTATGTTCCGATGGTGAAAGTGTGGCTTCTAGTAGAATCTCCCTCTGTTGTTTTTCAAACTTCCACTCTCACCTCCAGGCTGGCTCTGTCCACGCCCCTCTCTATGTTTCCCAGCAGCCTGGGACCTGGCCCCGCTCCTCTGTCCTCGCCCCAGTGCCTGCATGGGTGCTGTGGCTCCTTCCTTATCCCAGTGCCTGCCTGGGTGCTGTGGCTCTTTCCACCTCCCTTCTCCTTGACCTTGGTGTCTATTCCTTGCAGCACGCTGGACGCCTCCTCCTCACACCACCTCTGGGGGCCTCAGGCCTCACTGCCTCTTTCCTGCTCCCACAGCACCTCCCGTTTCTGCCCAGCTGAATGCACTCAGGCCTGAAGACTACGGCATGAATTCCCGTGTCTCCCACCCCACCAGCCAAAGTCCCAAGCTGTGTTTGAAGCTTTCTAAGCGTTGGCTCTTTCCTGTCTTTCCAACCTCATAACTCCAGTTGCAGCTTCGAAGCAGTCGCCCCAGCCTGGAGTGCTTCCTGCATCCCCTGCTCCAGGCCCTTGCTCAGGGGTTCAGCCTCTTGGCCAACTTCCCTCCATCTGGACAAGCCCCACTCCTCCCTCTAATTACCAAGCCCTGAGACCTCACCCGTGCTCATGTATCACCTGCACCTCGGCCTTGACCGTCCCAGACTAGGATGGCGTCTGTCTCCTCACAGTTCAGGTGCCATTTGTGGGCTCCGTCCTTAATGCCCCGCAGCTCTCTGGCATGGACTTTGTCCATTAAGACGTGAACAGTTCAGGAACGGCAAAGGCCTGCCTTCCACATCTGTATAAACTGGATGGCCTGGTCCCAGCCAATTTCACACTCAGCGCCATAAGCAAGAGTCAAAATAATTAACAACCACACGGGAAAACAAATACAAACCAATATATCCTTAAAAATTGTAAAATATATCCCCTTTTTTTCTAAACTATATCATTATTACGTAAACATGCATGCCTGGATGGCCATTGACCAGGCTACAGGAATCGCAGCATGCATCTTTTTATCAGATCATCCTAAGAGCTCCCAAATCATCAACAAACATCCCAAATTGTTGGCATACGTTGTGCTTGGCACGGCTCTTCCTGAAGATGGCTCTGAGTTAGCTGTGATCAGACATGGAGAGTCCTCAAAAATTCTCCCAACACCTTTCTTATCCATTACATGGATAAGATTTTCATGTATTCTAACACTTTAGTGTTTATTGACGTGAATTTTCAAATGTTTAACCTTCCCCTGACACGATTTTAAAGTCTCGATAAAGTCACCTAACTCTCCATAAAGAACTTATTCGAACTTGATTGCCGTTACTCACGGTGTAAAGGCCCGTGTCAGCCTTTGCTGCACTGTCATGAATTGCAGGTAAGTATCCAGCCCTCCTAACACCGTCTTACATTAACCTATATGTAATTTCTTTGCTAATAGATTGTTAGGGAAATTGGTCATTAGCCCACTATATTTAATAAGTTGGTTAAATTTTCTTTATCCACAGAGATTCACAAATGTCCTCTGACCTAGGTTCAGAATCCAAACTACTTAAAAATCTTAACATTTCACTTTTTAACATTTTCCAT